>JBBELK010000005.1:0-515866 GCA_037783545.1 Henricia sp. BOLD:AAB3569
CAGGAAACGTTGCTTAGAATCCATAGAGGATATTTCTTGAATTTGACCCTGACTGTTCATCCAGGGAATAAAATATGAAATTTTGAAAATTATATATTTTTGGCAAAAATTTCAGTTTTTCTTAGAAATTGACTTGGAAAATGCTGAAGTAGGTGCCAAATGGGCTAAAATTTCGTTAGGAGGCATTTCTGAGACATTTTCAAAAAAGTTAATTTTGGGCCAATTTTGATAAAAATGGCTGGACTAACCCCTTGTGATTTTTTTCATTTTTGGCCAAAAATGTTCAGATTTAGATTTGGTTCAATATTGCAAGAAACGTTGCTTAGAATCCATAGATGATATTCCTTGAATTTGACCCTGACTGTTCATCCAGGGAATAAAATATGAAATTTTGAAAATTATATATTTTTGGCCAAAATTTCAGTTTTTCTTAGAAATTGACTTGGAAACTGCTGAAGTAGGTACCAAATGGGCTAAATATTCGTTAGGAGGCATTTCTGAGACATTTTCAAAAAAGTTAATTTTGGGCCAATTTTGATAAAAATGGCTGGACTAACATAACCCCTTGTGATTTTTTTCATTTTTGGCCAAATATTTTCAGATTTAGATTTGGTTCAATATTGCAGGAAACGTTGCTTAGAATCCATAGATGATATTTCTTGAATTTGACCCTGACTGTTCATCCAGGGAATAAAATATGAAATTTTGAAAATTATATATTTTTGGCCAAAATTTCAGTTTTTCTTAGAAATTGACTTGGAAAATGCTGAAGTAGGTGCCAAATGGGCTAAATTTTCGTTAGGAGGCATTTCTGAGACATTTTCAAAAAAGTAAATTTTGGGCCAATTTTGATAAAAATGGCTGGACTAACTCCTTGTGATTTTTTTCATTTTTGGCCAAAAATGTTCAGATTTAGATTTGGTTCAATATTGCAAGAAACGTTGCTTAGAATCCATAGATGATATTCCTTGAATTTGACCCTGACTGTTCATCCAGGGAATAAAATATGAAATTTTGAAAATTATATATTTTTGGCCAAAATTTCAGTTTTTCTTAGAAATTGACTTGGAAACTGCTGAAGTAGGTGCCAAATGGGCTAAATATTCGTTAGGAGGCATTTCTGAGACATTTTCAAAAAAGTCAATTTTGAGCCAATTTTGATAAAAATGGCTGGACTAACCCCTTGTGATTTTTTTCATTTTTGGCCAAATATTTTCAGATTTAGATTTGGTTCAATATTGCAGGAAACGTTGCTTAGAATCCATAGATGATATTTCTTGAATTTGACCCTGACTGTTCATCCAGGGAATAAAATATGAAATTTTGAAAATTATATATTTTTGGCCAAAATTTCAGTTTTTCTTAGAAATTGACTTGGAAAATGCTGAAGTAGGTGCCAAATGGGCTAAATTTTCGTTAGGAGGCATTTCTGAGACATTTTCAAAAAAGTAAATTTTGGGCCAATTTTGATAAAAATGGCTGGACTAACCCCTTGTGATTTTTTTCATTTTTGGCCAAAAATGTTCAGATTTAGATTTGGTTCAATATTGCAAGAAACGTTGCTTAGAATCCATAGATGATATTCCTTGAATTTGACCCTGACTGTTCATCCAGGGAATAAAATATGAAATTTTGAAAATTATATATTTTTGGCCAAAATTTCAGTTTTTCTTAGAAATTGACTTGGAAACTGCTGAAGTAGGTGCCAAATGGGCTAAATTTTCGTTAGGAGGCATTTCTGAGACATTTTCAAAAAAGTCAATTTTGGGCCAATTTTGATAAAAATGGCTGGACTAACCCCTTGTGATTTTTTTCATTTTTGGCCAAAAATGTTCAGATTTAGATTTGGTTCAATATTGCAGGAAACGTTGCTTAGAATCCATAGATGATATTCCTTGAATTTGACCTTGACTGCTCATTCAGGGAATAAAATATGAAATTTTGAAAATTATATATTTTTGGCCAAAATTTCAGTTTGTCTTAGAAATTGACTTGGAAACTGCTGAAGTAGGTGCCAAATGGGCTAAATATTCGTTAGGAGGCATTTCTGAGACATTTTCAAAAAAGTCAATTTTGGGCCAATTTTGATAAAAATGGCTGGACTAACCCCTTGTGATTTTTTTCATTTTTGGCCAAATATTTTCAGATTTAGATTTGGTTCAATATTGCAGGAAACGTTGCTTAGAATCCATAGATGATATTTCTTGAATTTGACCCTGACTGTTCATCCAGGGAATAAAATATGAAATTTTGAAAATTATATATTTTTGGCCAAAATTTCAGTTTTTCTTAGAAATTGACTTGGAAACTGCTGAAGTAGGAGCCAAATGGGCTAAATATTCGTTAGGAGGCATTTCTGAGACATTTTCAAAAAAGTCAATTTTGGGCCAATTTTGATAAAAATGGCTGGACTAACCCCTTGTGATTTTTTTCATTTTTGGCCAAATATTTTTAGATTTAGATTTGGTTCAATATTGCAGGAAACGTTGCTTAGAATCCATAGAGGATATTTCTTGAATTTGACCCTGACTGTTCATCCAGGGAATAAAATATGAAATTTTGAAAATTATATATTTTTGGCCAAAATTTCAGTTTTTCTTAGAAATTGACTTGGAAACTGCTGAAGTAGGTGCCAAATGGGCTAAATATTCGTTAGGAGGCATTTCTGAGACATTTTCAAAAAAGTCAATTTTGGGCCAATTTTGATAAAAATGGCTAGACTAACCCCTTGTGATTTTTTTCATTTTTGGCCAAATATTTTCAGATTTAGATTTGGTTCAATATTGCAGGAAACGTTGCTTAGAATCCATAGATGATATTTCTTGAATTTGACCCTGACTGTTCATCCAGGGAATAAAATATGAAATTTTGAAAATTATATATTTTTGGCCAAAATTTCAGTTTTTCTTAGAAATTGACTTGGAAACTGCTGAAGTAGGTGCCAAATGGGCTAAATATTCGTTAGGAGGCATTTCTGAGACATTTTCAAAAAAGTCAATTTTGGGCCAATTTTGATAAAAATGGCTGGACTAACCCCTTGTGATTTTTTTCATTTTTGGCCAAAAATGTTCAGATTTAGATTTGGTTCAATATTGCAGGAAACGTTGCTTAGAATCCATAGATGATATTCCTTGAATTTGACCTTGACTGCTCATCCAGGGAATAAAATATGAAATTTTGAAAATTATATATTTTTGGCCAAAATTTCAGTTTTTCTTAGAAATTGACTTGGAAACTGCTGAAGTAGGTGCCAAATGGGCTAAATTTTCGTTAGGAGGCATTTCTGAGACATTTTCAAAAAAGTCAATTTTGGGCCAATTTTGATAAAAATGGCTGGACTAACCCCTTGTGATTTTTTTCATTTTTGGCCAAATATTTTCAGATTTAGATTTGGTTCAATATTGCAGGAAACGTTGCTTAGAATCCATAGATGATATTTCTTGAATTTGACCCTGACTGTTCATCCAGGGAATAAAATATGAAATTTTGAAAATTATATATTTTTGGCCAAAATTTCAGTTTTTCTTAGAAATTGACTTGGAAACTGCTGAAGTAGGAGCCAAATGGGCTAAATATTCGTTAGGAGGCATTTCTTAGACATTTTCAAAAAAGTCAATTTTGGGCCAATTTTGATAAAAATGGCTGGACTAACCCCTTGTGATTTTTTTCATTTTTGGCCAAAAATGTTCAGATTTAGATTTGGTTCAATATTGCAGGAAACGTTGCTTAGAATCCATAGATGATATTCCTTGAATTTGACCTTGACTGCTCATCCAGGGAATAAAATATGAAATTTTGAAAATTATATATTTTTGGCCAAAATTTCAGTTTTTCTTAGAAATTGACTTGGAAACTGCTGAAGTAGGTGCCAAATGGGCTAAATTTTCGTTAGGAGGCATTTCTGAGACATTTTCAAAAAAGTCAATTTTGGGCCAATTTTGATAAAAATGGCTGGACTAACCCCTTGTGATTTTTTTCATTTTTGGCCAAATATTTTCAGATTTAGATTTGGTTCAATATTGCAGGAAACGTTGCTTAGAATCCATAGATGATATTCCTTGAATTTGACCCTGACTGTTCATCCAGGGAATAAAATATGAAATTTTGAAAATTATATATTTTTGGCCAAAATTTCAGTTTTTCTTAGAAATTGACTTGGAAACTGCTGAAGTAGGTGCCAAATGGGCTAAATATTCGTTAGGAGGCATTTCTTAGACATTTTCAAAAAAGTCAATTTTGGGCCAATTTTGATAAAAATGGCTGGACTAACCCCTTGTGATTTTTTTCATTTTTGGCCAAATATTTTTAGATTTAGATTTGGTTCAATATTGCAGGAAACGTTGCTTAGAATCCATAGAGGATATTTCTTGAATTTGACCCTGACTGTTCATCCAGGGAATAAAATATGAAATTTTGAAAATTATATATTTTTGGCCAAAATTTCAGTTTTTCTTAGAAATTGACTTGGAAACTGCTGAAGTAGGTGCCAAATGGGCTAAATATTCGTTAGGAGGCATTTCTGAGACATTTTCAAAAAAGTCAATTTTGGGCCAATTTTGATAAAAATGGCTGGACTAACCCCTTGTGATTTTTTTCATTTTTGGCCAAAAATGTTCAGATTTAGATTTGGTTCAATATTGCAGGAAACGTTGCTTAGAATCCATAGATGATATTCCTTGAATTTGACCTTGACTGCTCATCCAGGGAATAAAATATGAAATTTTGAAAATTATATATTTTTGGCCAAAATTTCAGTTTTTCTTAGAAATTGACTTGGAAACTGCTGAAGTAGGTGCCAAATGGGCTAAATATTCGTTAGGAGGGCATTTCTGAGACATTTTCAAAAAAGTCAATTTTGGGCCAATTTTGATAAAAATGGCTGGACTAACCCCTTGTGATTTTTTTCATTTTTGGCCAAATATTTTCAGATTTAGATTTGGTTCAATATTGCAGGAAACGTTGCTTAGAATCCATAGATGATATTTCTTGAATTTGACCCTGACTGTTCATCCAGGGAATAAAATATGAAATTTTGAAAATTATATATGTTTGGCCAAAATTTCAGTTTTTCTTAGAAATTGACTTGGAAACTGCTGAAGTAGGTGCCAAATGGGCTAAATATTCGTTAGGAGGCATTTCTGAGACATTTTCAAAAAAGTAAATTTTGGGCCAATTTTGATAAAAATGGCTGGACTAACCCCTTGTGATTTTTTTCATTTTTGGCCAAAAATGTTCACATTTAGATTTGGTTCAATATTGCAGGAAACGTTGCTTAGAATCCATAGATGATATTCCTTGAATTTGACCTTGACTGCTCATCCAGGGAATAAAATATGAAATTTTGAAAATTATATATTTTTGGCCAAAATTTCAGTTTGTCTTAGAAATTGACTTGGAAACTGCTGAAGTAGGTGCCAAATGGGCTAAATATTCGTTAGGAGGCATTTCTGAGACATTTTCAAAAAAGTCAATTTTGGGCCAATTTTGATAAAAATGGCTAGACTAACCCCTTGTGATTTTTTTCATTTTTGGCCAAATATTTTCAGATTTAGATTTGGTTCAATATTGCAGGAAACGTTGCTTAGAATCCATAGAGGATATTTCTTGAATTTGACCCTGACTGTTCATCCAGGGAATAAAATATGAAATTTTGAAAATTATATATTTTTGGCCAAAATTTCAGTTTTTCTTAGAAATTGACTTGGAAACTGCTGAAGTAGGTGCCAAATGGGCTAAATTTTCGTTAGGAGGCATTTCTGAGACATTTTCAAAAAAGTAAATTTTGGGCCAATTTTGATAAAAATGGCTGGACTAACCCCTTGTGATTTTTTTCATTTTTGGCCAAAAATGTTCACATTTAGATTTGGTTCAATATTGCAGGAAACGTTGCTTAGAATCCATAGATGATATTCCTTGAATTTGACCTTGACTGCTCATCCAGGGAATAAAATATGAAATTTTGAAAATTATATTTTTTTGGCCAAAATTTCAGTTTTTCTTAGAAATTGACTTGGAAACTGCTGAAGTAGGTGCCAAATGGGCTAAATATTCGTTAGGAGGGCATTTCTGAGACATTTTCAAAAAAGTCAATTTTGGGCCAATTTTGATAAAAATGGCTGGACTAACCCCTTGTGATTTTTTTCATTTTTGGCCAAAAATGTTCAGATTTAGATTTGGTTCAATATTGCAGGAAACGTTGCTTAGAATCCATAGATGATATTCCTTGAATTTGACCTTGACTGCTCATCCAGGGAATAAAATATGAAATTTTGAAAATTATATATTTTTGGCCAAAATTTCAGTTTTTCTTAGAAATTTACTTGGAAACTGCTGAAGTAGGTGCCAAATGGGCTAAATATTCGTTAGGAGGGCATTTCTGAGACATTTTCAAAAAAGTCAATTTTGGGCCAATTTTGATAAAAATGGCTGGACTAACCCCTTGTGATTTTTTTCATTTTTGGCCAAATATTTTCAGATTTAGATTTGGTTCAATATTGCAGGAAACGTTGCTTAGAATCCATAGATGATATTCCTTGAATTTGACCTTGACTGCTCATCCAGGGAATAAAATATGAAATTTTGAAAATTATATATTTTTGGCCAAAATTTCAGTTTTTCTTAGAAATTGACTTGGAAACTGCTGAAGTAGGTGCCAAATGGGCTAAATATTCGTTAGGAGGCATTTCTGAGACATTTTCAAAAAAGTCAATTTTGGGCCAATTTTGATAAAAATGGCTAGACTAACCCCTTGTGATTTTTTTCATTTTTGGCCAAATATTTTCAGATTTAGATTTGGTTCAATATTGCAGGAAACGTTGCTTAGAATCCATAGATGATATTTCTTGAATTTGACCCTGACTGTTCATCCAGGGAATAAAATATGAAATTTTGAAAATTATATATTTTTGGCCAAAATTTCAGTTTTTCTTAGAAATTGACTTGGAAACTGCTGAAGTAGGTGCCAAATGGGCTAAATATTCGTTAGGAGGCATTTCTGAGACATTTTCAAAAAAGTCAATTTTGGGCCAATTTTGATAAAAATGGCTGGACTAACCCCTTGTGATTTTTTTCATTTTTGGCCAAAAATGTTCAGATTTAGATTTGGTTCAATATTGCAGGAAACGTTGCTTAGAATCCATAGATGATATTCCTTGAATTTGACCTTGACTGCTCATCCAGGGAATAAAATATGAAATTTTGAAAATTATATATTTTTGGCCAAAATTTCAGTTTTTCTTAGAAATTGACTTGGAAACTGCTGAAGTAGGTGCCAAATGGGCTAAATTTTCGTTAGGAGGCATTTCTGAGACATTTTCAAAAAAGTCAATTTTGGGCCAATTTTGATAAAAATGGCTGGACTAACCCCTTGTGATTTTTTTCATTTTTGGCCAAATATTTTCAGATTTAGATTTGGTTCAATATTGCAGGAAACGTTGCTTAGAATCCATAGATGATATTTCTTGAATTTGACCCTGACTGTTCATCCAGGGAATAAAATATGAAATTTTGAAAATTATATATTTTTGGCCAAAATTTCAGTTTTTCTTAGAAATTGACTTGGAAACTGCTGAAGTAGGAGCCAAATGGGCTAAATATTCGTTAGGAGGCATTTCTTAGACATTTTCAAAAAGTCAATTTTGGGCCAATTTTGATAAAAATGGCTGGACTAACCCCTTGTGATTTTTTTCATTTTTGGCCAAAAATGTTCAGATTTAGATTTGGTTCAATATTGCAGGAAACGTTGCTTAGAATCCATAGATGATATTCCTTGAATTTGACCTTGACTGCTCATCCAGGGAATAAAATATGAAATTTTGAAAATTATATATTTTTGGCCAAAATTTCAGTTTTTCTTAGAAATTGACTTGGAAACTGCTGAAGTAGGTGCCAAATGGGCTAAATTTTCGTTAGGAGGCATTTCTGAGACATTTTCAAAAAAGTCAATTTTGGGCCAATTTTGATAAAAATGGCTGGACTAACCCCTTGTGATTTTTTTCATTTTTGGCCAAATATTTTCAGATTTAGATTTGGTTCAATATTGCAGGAAACGTTGCTTAGAATCCATAGATGATATTTCTTGAATTTGACCCTGACTGTTCATCCAGGGAATAAAATATGAAATTTTGAAAATTATATATTTTTGGCCAAAATTTCAGTTTTTCTTAGAAATTGACTTGGAAACTGCTGAAGTAGGTGCCAAATGGGCTAAATATTCGTTAGGAGGCATTTCTTAGACATTTTCAAAAAAGTCAATTTTGGCCAATTTTGATAAAAATGGCTGGACTAACCCCTTGTGATTTTTTTCATTTTTGGCCAAATATTTTTAGATTTAGATTTGGTTCAATATTGCAGGAAACGTTGCTTAGAATCCATAGAGGATATTTCTTGAATTTGACCCTGACTGTTCATCCAGGGAATAAAATATGAAATTTTGAAAATTATATATTTTTGGCCAAAATTTCAGTTTTTCTTAGAAATTGACTTGGAAACTGCTGAAGTAGGTGCCAAATGGGCTAATATTCGTTAGGAGGCATTTCTGAGACATTTTCAAAAAAGTCAATTTTGGGCCAATTTTGATAAAAATGGCTGGACTAACCCCTTGTGATTTTTTTCATTTTTGGCCAAAAATGTTCAGATTTAGATTTGGTTCAATATTGCAGGAAACGTTGCTTAGAATCCATAGATGATATTCCTTGAATTTGACCTTGACTGCTCATCCAGGGAATAAAATATGAAATTTTGAAAATTATATATTTTTGGCCAAAATTTCAGTTTTTCTTAGAAATTGACTTGGAAACTGCTGAAGTAGGTGCCAAATGGGCTAAATATTCGTTAGGAGGGCATTTCTGAGACATTTTCAAAAAAGTCAATTTTGGGCCAATTTTGATAAAAATGGCTGGACTAACCCCTTGTGATTTTTTTCATTTTTGGCCAAATATTTTCAGATTTAGATTTGGTTCAATATTGCAGGAAACGTTGCTTAGAATCCATAGATGATATTTCTTGAATTTGACCCTGACTGTTCATCCAGGGAATAAAATATGAAATTTTGAAAATTATATATGTTTGGCCAAAATTTCAGTTTTTCTTAGAAATTGACTTGGAAACTGCTGAAGTAGGTGCCAAATGGGCTAAATATTCGTTAGGAGGCATTTCTGAGACATTTTCAAAAAAGTAAATTTTGGGCCAATTTTGATAAAAATGGCTGGACTAACCCCTTGTGATTTTTTTCATTTTTGGCCAAAAATGTTCACATTTAGATTTGGTTCAATATTGCAGGAAACGTTGCTTAGAATCCATAGATGATATTCCTTGAATTTGACCTTGACTGCTCATCCAGGGAATAAAATATGAAATTTTGAAAATTATATATTTTTGGCCAAAATTTCAGTTTGTCTTAGAAATTGACTTGGAAACTGCTGAAGTAGGTGCCAAATGGGCTAAATATTCGTTAGGAGGCATTTCTGAGACATTTTCAAAAAAGTCAATTTTGGGCCAATTTTGATAAAAATGGCTAGACTAACCCCTTGTGATTTTTTTCATTTTTGGCCAAAAATGTTCACATTTAGATTTGGTTCAATATTGCAGGAAACGTTGCTTAGAATCCATAGATGATATTCCTTGAATTTGACCTTGACTGCTCATCCAGGGAATAAAATATGAAATTTTGAAAATTATATTTTTTTGGCCAAAATTTCAGTTTTTCTTAGAAATTGACTTGGAAACTGCTGAAGTAGGTGCCAAATGGGCTAAATATTCGTTAGGAGGGCATTTCTGAGACATTTTCAAAAAAGTCAATTTTGGGCCAATTTTGATAAAAATGGCTGGACTAACCCCTTGTGATTTTTTTCATTTTTGGCCAAAAATGTTCAGATTTAGATTTGGTTCAATATTGCAGGAAACGTTGCTTAGAATCCATAGATGATATTCCTTGAATTTGACCTTGACTGCTCATCCAGGGAATAAAATATGAAATTTTGAAAATTATATATTTTTGGCCAAAATTTCAGTTTTTCTTAGAAATTTACTTGGAAACTGCTGAAGTAGGTGCCAAATGGGCTAAATATTCGTTAGGAGGGCATTTCTGAGACATTTTCAAAAAAGTCAATTTTGAGCCAATTTTGATAAAAATGGCTGGACTAACCCCTTGTGATTTTTTTTCATTTTTGGCCAAATATTTTCAGATTTAGATTTGGTTCAATATTGCAGGAAACGTTGCTTAGAATCCATAGATGATATTCCTTGAATTTGACCTTGACTGCTCATCCAGGGAATAAAATATGAAATTTTGAAAATTATATATTTTTGGCCAAAATTTCAGTTTTTCTTAGAAATTGACTTGGAAACTGCTGAAGTAGGTGCCAAATGGGCTAAATATTCGTTAGGAGGCATTTCTGAGACATTTTCAAAAAAGTCAATTTTGGGCCAATTTTGATAAAAATGGCTGGACTAACCCCTTGTGATTTTTTTCATTTTTTGCCAAATATTTTCAGATTTAGATTTGGTTCAATATTGCAGGAAACGTTGCTTAGAATCCATAGAGGATATTTCTTGAATTTGACCCTGACTGTTCATCCAGGGAATAAAATATGAAATTTTGAAAATTATATATTTTTGGCCAAAATTTCAGTTTTTCTTAGAAATTGACTTGGAAACTGCTGAAGTAGGTGCCAAATGGGCTAAATTTTCGTTAGGAGGCATTTCTGAGACATTTTCAAAAAAGTAAATTTTGGGCCAATTTTGATAAAAATGGCTGGACTAACCCCTTGTGATTTTTTTCATTTTTGGCCAAAAATGTTCAGATTTAGATTTGGTTCAATATTGCAGGAAACGTTGCTTAGAATCCATAGATGATATTCCTTGAATTTGACCTTGACTGCTCATCCAGGGAATAAAATATGAAATTTTGAAAATTATATATTTTTGGCCAAAATTTCAGTTTTTCTTAGAAATTGACTTGGAAACTGCTGAAGTAGGTGCCAAATGGGCTAAATATTCGTTAGGAGGGCATTTCTGAGACATTTTCAAAAAAGTCAATTTTGAGCCAATTTTGATAAAAATGGCTGGACTAACCCCTTGTGATTTTTTTTCATTTTTGGCCAAATATTTTCAGATTTAGATTTGGTTCAATATTGCAGGAAACGTTGCTTAGAATCCATAGATGATATTCCTTGAATTTGACCTTGACTGCTCATTCAGGGAATAAAATATGAAATTTTGAAAATTATATATTTTTGGCCAAAATTTCAGTTTGTCTTAGAAATTGACTTGGAAACTGCTGAAGTAGGTGCCAAATGGGCTAAATATTCGTTAGGAGGCATTTCTGAGACATTTTCAAAAAAGTCAATTTTGGGCCAATTTTGATAAAAATGGCTGGACTAACCCCTTGTGATTTTTTTCATTTTTGGCCAAATATTTTCAGATTTAGATTTGGTTCAATATTGCAGGAAACGTTGCTTAGAATCCATAGAGGATATTTCTTGAATTTGACCCTGACTGTTCATCCAGGGAATAAAATATGAAATTTTGAAAATTATATATTTTTGGCCAAAATTTCAGTTTTTCTTAGAAATTGACTTGGAAACTGCTGAAGTAGGTGCCAAATGGGCTAAATTTTCGTTAGGAGGCATTTCTGAGACATTTTCAAAAAAGTAAATTTTGGGCCAATTTTGATAAAAATGGAATTTGACCTTGACTGCTCATTCAGGGAATAAAATATGAAATTTTGAAAATTATATATTTTTGGCCAAAATTTCAGTTTTTCTTAGAAATTGACTTGGAAACTGCTGAAGTAGGTGCCAAATGGGCTAAATTTTCGTTAGGAGGCATTTCTGAGACATTTTCAAAAAAGTAAATTTTGGGCCAATTTTGATAAAAATGGCTGGACTAACCCCTTGTGATTTTTTTCATTTTTGGCCAAAAATGTTCAGATTTAGATTTGGTTCAATATTGCAGGAAACGTTGCTTAGAATCCATAGATGATATTCCTTGAATTTGACCTTGACTGCTCATCCAGGGAATAAAATATGAAATTTTGAAAATTATATATTTTTGGCCAAAATTTCAGTTTTTCTTAGAAATTGACTTGGAAACTGCTGAAGTAGGTGCCAAATGGGCTAAATATTCGTTAGGAGGCATTTCTGAGACATTTTCAAAAAAGTCAATTTTGAGCCAATTTTGATAAAAATGGCTGGACTAACCCCTTGTGATTTTTTTCATTTTCGGCCAAATATTTTCAGATTTAGATTTGGTTCAATATTGCAGGAAACTTTGCTTAGAATCCATAGATGATATTCCTTGAATTTGACCTTGACTGCTCATCCAGGGAATAAAATATGAAATTTTGAAAATTATATATTGTTGGCCAAAATTTCAGTTTGTCTTAGAAATTGACTTGGAAACTGCTGAAGTAGGTGCCAAATGGGCTAAATATTCGTTAGGAGGCATTTCTGAGACATTTTCAAAAAAGTCAATTTTGGGCCAATTTTGATAAAAATGGCTGGACTAACCCCTTGTGATTTTTTTCATTTTTGGCCAAAAATGTTCACATTTAGATTTGGTTCAATATTGCAGGAAACGTTGCTTAGAATCCATAGATGATATTCCTTGAATTTGACCTTGAATGCTCATCCAGGGAATAAAATATGAAATTTTGAAAATTATATATTTTTGGCTAAAATTTCAGTTTGTCTTAGAAATTGACTTGGAAACTGCTGAAGTAGGTGCCAAATGGGCTAAATATTCGTTAGGAGGCATTTCTGAGACATTTTCAAAAAAGTCAATTTTGGGCCAATTTTGATAAAAATGGCTGGACTAACCCCTTGTGATTTTTTTCATTTTTGGCCAAATATTTCCAAATTTAGATTTGGTTCAATATTGCAGGAAACGTTGCTTAGAATCCATAGATGATATTCCTTAAATTTGACTCTGACTGTTCATCCAGGGAATAAAATATGAAATTTTGAAAATTATATATTTTTGGCCAAAATTTCAGTTTTTCTTAGAAATTGACTCGGAAACTGCTGAAGTAGGTGCCAAATGGGCTAAATTTTCGTTAGGAGGCATTTCTGAGACATTTTCAAAAAAGTAAATTTTGGGCCAATTTTGATAAAAATGGCTGGACTAACCCCTTGTGATTTTTTTCATTTTTGGCCAAATATTTCCAAATTTAGATTTGGTTCAATATTGCAGGAAACGTTGCTTAGAATCCATAGATGATATTCCTTGAATTTGAACTTGACTGCTCATCCAGGGAATAAAATATGAAATTTTGAAAATTATATATTTTTGGCCAAAATTTCAGTTTTTCTTAGAAATTGACTTGGAAACTGCTGAAGAAGGTGCCAAATGGGCTAAATTTTCGTTAGGAGGCATTTCTGAGACATTTTCAAAAAAGTAAATTTTGGGCCAATTTTGATAAAAATGGCTGGACTAACCCCTTGTGATTTTTTTCATTTTTGGCCAAATATTTTCAGATTTAGATTTGGTTCAATATTGCAGGAAACGTTGCTTAGAATCCATAGATGATATTCCTTAAATTTGACTCTGACTGTTCATCCAGGGAATAAAATATGAAATTTTGAAAATTATATATTTTTGGCCAACATTTCAGTTTTTCTTAGAAATTGACTTGGAAACTGCTGAAGTAGGTGCCAAATGGGCTAAATATTCGTTAGGAGGCATTTTTGAGACATTTTCAAAAAAGTCAATTTTGGGCCAATTTTGATAAAAATGGCTGGACTAACCCCCTTGTGATTTTTTTCATTTTTGGCCAAATATTTTCAGATTTAGATTTGGTTCAATATTGCAGGAAACGTTGCTTAGAATCCATAGATGATATTCCTTGAATTTGACCTTGACTGCTCATCCAGGGAATAAAATATGAAATTTTGAAAACTATATATTTTTGGCCAAAATTTCAGTTTTTCTTAGAAATTGACTTGGAAACTGCTGAAGTAGGTGCCAAATGGGCTAAATATTTGTTAGGAGGCATTTTTGAGACATTTTCAAAAAAGTCAATTTTGGGCCAATTTTGATAAAAATGGCAACCCCTTGTGATTTTTTTCATTTTTGGCCAAATATTTTCAGATTTAGATTTGGTTCAATATTGAAGGAAACGTTGCTTAGAATCCATAGATGATATTTCTTGAATTTGACCGTGACTGTTCATCCAGGGAATAAAATATGAAATTTTGAAAATTATATATTTTTGGCCAACATTTCAGTTTTTCTTAGAAATTGACTTGGAAACTGCTGAAGTAGGTGCCAAATGGGCTAAATATTCGTTAGGAGGCATTTCTGAGACATTTTCAAAAAAGTCAATTTTGGGCCAATTTTGATAAAAATGGCTGGACTAACTAACCCCTTGTGATTTTTTTCACTTTTGGCCAAATATTTTCAGATTTAGATTTGGTTCAATATTGCAGGAAACGTTGCTTAGAATCCATAGATGATATTTCTTGAATTTGACCCTGACTGTTCATCCAGGGAATAAAATATGAAATTTTGAAAATTATATATTTTTGGCCAAAATTTCAGTTTTTCTTAGAAATTGACTTGGAAACTGCTGAAGTAGGTGCCAAATGGGCTAAATATTCGTTAGGAGGCATTTCTGAGACATTTTCAAAAAAGTCAATTTTGGGCCAATTTTGATATTTTCGGCAAGCAAAGCCAAATAAAAATAAAATTTTGCCCAAAATCTGAAATGTTTAAAATTGTATATTTCTTTTCCTGGATGAGCAGTCAAGATAAAATTCAAGGAATATCATCTATGGGTTCTAAACAACATTTCCTGCAATTTTGGAAACAATCTGAATCATCAGATATTTGGCCAAAAATTGAAAATTTCACAATTTCTTTAAAAAATTGACTTTTTGAAAAATGTCTCAGAAATGACTCCTTAAAGGGCCCCTTATTTGGGATTTTTATCAATGAAATCTATGCTATAAAACCAATATACTCCGTTACATTCATAAAAATCCTATTTGGAGCTTGTTTTGGGGGTTAAGGTTTTTAGTTTTTATGCTAATGAATATGCATATTCATGACCAAGGTCATGATGTCACAAGAGGCAAACACAGGAAAATCACATTCAACTGTGCACAGAAGATTCCACCTCAGGTTTTCTCAAACGTCCTGGAACTTTTGTAATCCATGACTGTTTGAGTTTGTTTTACATGTTTCCTGTTGTAAGCCATGATGAAACTGGGAGAGAAAACTGCAGCAATTTGCCACAAGTCCAACTTGAAGTCTTATGTTTTTTCTTAAATTTTCCCCTTCTGTCTTCCTGCCTTTAATACGTGATGCACTCCAAACAGCGCCCTCTGTCTGTGGTTTATTGCAATGAAATCTTCAAAGTTGAAAAAGGCTACATTTTATTGATTTTACATCCAAACGAACAATAGCATGTCTTGCTGAACAAGTAATCCATCGTATGAAGCAAAGATTAGGCAAAAAGTTGTTTAGCATGTCATAGGCCCTTTAAGAAAATGAAGCGCAACATCAGATGAAAATATGCAATGACAACCTTTTTCACTTGTTTATTCATTAAAAATGTGTACATATCTGTACAAATAAAGATCAAAATTTAAGGGGTCGTCGAAAGTTGTCAACATTTTATGCAAATTGTGTGTATACCAAAAAAATAAAAGTAAAAAATGGCAAATCCAACACCTCTAAAATGGTTTAAATACGGAGCCTCTTAGATAAATACAAGCCAATCAGGAATACGTTTTTGTAATCTGTCTTCTAATTGGCTGAAACCTCAAAATGGAGTTCAGGATTTCACCAATGAGAGTACAGCCACACAAAAACCAGTTTGCTAAAAAAAAAAAAGATTAGGTGAGCGTACAGGCAATACTAGTTTATGTAATTGAGAAACGAAGCTCCCAAGATTTGTTTGGATAAATCTTAGATTGAAATGCCGCAAACATTTCAATTGCATAAAAAAAAACGTTACATTATTTACATATAGCACCATAAACCATGGAAAATAATTTTATATAAAGGAAAAAACAGGTTGAGATTAAAAAAGCATTGTTATTCAGCCAAATAATCCAGGTGTTTAAAGGCACAGGCTCGTCACCAATGCGCGTGCGCCAAATTCATGCCACGAAATACGCAGCTCCATAGCAAAGGCATGGAGCTGCGTATTTTGTGGCACAAATTTGGCGCGCGCATTACTGACGAGCCTGTGCCTTTAAGCACAATGTTTTTCATGCTCATAGCTCAGTTGGTGAAGCATCTGCCCGGTGTCAGAGGTCTTGGGGGAAACCTGAGGGAGTATACCGTTGTGCCTCATAGCTCATATGGTAGAGCATCTGTTTGGTGTGTCAGAGGTCTAAGGGGAAACCTGAGGGGGTATACCACTGTGCCTCATAGCTCAGCTGGTGGAGCATCTGCCCTGTTTTAGAGGTCTTGGGGAAAACCTGAGGCAGTATACCACTGTGCCTCATAGCTCAGCTGGTAGAGCATCTGCCTGGTGTGTCAGAGGTCTTGGGGAAACCTGAGGGAGTGTACCACTATGCCTCATAGCTCAGCTGGTAGAGCATCTGCCTGGTGTGTCAGAGGTCTTGAGGAAACCCGGGGGAGTATACCACTGTGCCACATAGCTCAGCTGGTAGAGCATCTGCCTGGTGTGTCAGAGGTCTTGGGGGAAACCTGAGGGAGTATACCACTGTGCCACATAGCTCAGCTGGTAGAGCATCTGCCTGGTGTGTCAGAGGTCTTGGGGGAAACCTGAGGGAGTGTACCACTGTGCCTCATAGCTCAGCTGGTAGAGCATCTGCCTGGTGTGTCAGAGGTCTTGAGGAAACCTGAGGGAGTATACCACTGTGCCTCATTGCTCAGCTGGTAGAGCATCTGCCTGGAGTTTCAGAGGTCTTGGGGGAAACATGAGGGAATATACCACTGTGCCTCATAGCTCAGCTGGTAGAGCATCTGCCCGGTGTGTCAAAGGTCTTGGGGAAAACCTGAGGCAGTATACCACTGTGCCTTATAGCTCAGCTGGTAGAGCACCTGCCTGGTGAGTCAGAGGTCTCCAGTTCAAATTCCATTAAAGACCATATGATTTTTCTCTCATCCCATATTATATTATTTCAATCAATAAAAAGACGTTAAAAAAGAACTTAAATTTGTATAATTTTTATTACTACTGTGCATTTTTAAAACAACTGAATACAAGACAATTATTTACATTTAACTTGCGCAGTGCAATTTCTTTTTTCAATTATCTGAAGACGACACACACAAAGTTTGAATAGTTAATGCATAGATACAGTTTTGCATAATATACATATCATGCACATGGCTATTATGTGTACTTGCACTTTGAAGTTAACTTTCCCAGAATTTGTTCGTAGATTTTTATCATACGAAAAAAGACTTGCTGTTCCGAGCTTACTTGTAACACTTTCGCTCAAAGTGCTTACCCATTTCTTGGGTTTTACTTAGCTTGACAACGGTTGCTATCCACCATTACTGTGTCCATACTATGGCACGCCAAAGCGAAAAATAATTAAACACTGATAATTTAATGTTGACGCATATTTCCGCAAATGCTGCGCAAGAAAAAAAAAGTTGGCATGACTTTTTAATGTTGATAGATTGTTTGAAACTGGCATACCGTGCTTTTGTTGGCAAGTTTTTAAAAATGTTGAGACTTGTTTTTCCCATCCTGAGATCTCAGGGAATTTCCACTCTGCAAAGCGACATGACAATGCCCTGAGGAAATACACGCAAATCTGTGGAGTGAGCCGGCTGTTGTCTTGAGCCAACTCACGCCCGAATCATTTTGATGTAATTTAATCAATTCGGTCATGTTATGCCGAAAAGAAACAATTTCTATACTTTCTAGAAATTGTATTGGGTTCCGTTCCTTATGACTGTCCCATTCCTACAAAACTTTCAAAAGACGAACCTTATTTACTCCGCAGTTTTTTAAATTAATAACAGGGATGCATGCTGACGAATGTAATGGAACGGATTCCCCAGTATGCTTTAAATAGCAGCCAATCGCCGACGCGGACAACGGCCAGCATTACCGAGTACATGTATCACATGCATGCACGGTGTTTACAATCTGCGCGCGTTACATTTGAATGCCTGCAATCGTGCTGCAATGCACTGCAAGCGTCCTGATTGGTCCAGCAGAGGCGACAATATTTCTGTCGCTAGTCCCACCGCCAAATGGGGCCTTTTTCAACAGGGCCACTGTACGCAGGAGTTAGGGAGTGCGTTAAAGGGGCACTGTTGTTGTTGACGTCACGCGTATGGCACGCCCAAGCGGAAATAATTCAACACTGATAATTTTGCCATCAACCCTGAAAAACAAGTCTGAACATTTAAAAAAAACTTGCCAACAAAAGCACGGTATGCCAGTTTTAAACAGTCTATCAACATTTAAAAGTCATGCCAACCTTTTTTTTCTTGCGCAACATTTGCGAAAATATGCATCAACATAAAATTATCAGTGTTAAATTATTATTCACTTTGGCGTGCCATAGTATGGACACAGTAATGGCGGATAGCAACCGGTTGTCAAGCCAAGTGAAACCCAATAATTCAGGAGAACATGCTAAGCATCTAAAAATACAATTTGCTTTACATCGAATACATAAACTGATTGCCTATCACTCTCAATTGCAACGTGGAAGCTGTTGGAAGACGAAAAATAAGGTTAAAAGTTACGATTCACCGCGACTGAATACATGAGTGTATTTACATCAATACTTACACATATTGCGGAGGATACATGTAATCGAAAGCCACAACCTTTAAGCTGCATTCAGACTGATAGTTAACTTTAGTTCGACTATTTACAACCGAACGCAGTCTAGTCAACGATGGTTAGTCGTGTCTGGTCGACCATTTGGAACTAGCCCACAGGGCACGGTCGCTGGTACCCATCAAGCATTGAGTGGATGCAGCGTTTTGCACGGAACTGATTGACTAAACACAGGCATTCGCACTTGAACGTTAGTGCGCAGATGTGTTGCCAGGATGACATTTGACCAGTGGTGAAGTCTAGTCGTCAATTTAACTTGACCACACTTTTCTCCGTTCTGATTGATTGCACGTGCATAACAGTGCCACCATAGTTTCGGTCGTTGAAATGCAAAGAATACATGTAGTTTCATCACTGCGACCACTTACGTCCAATAAGTCTCGGGGGCAAAAAATTTTGCGCGTGTTTCTGTGTGTTCTTCGTTACGCTATACGTCAGCAATGTCAGGCTCGTCAATGTGCGTGACCGGACCGATTGTCGTAATAGTTGAGGAGTTGCTCAGAAGCGTCGTCATGGTGGTGGTCGGTGTCTCCGGCGGGGGTGGCGCAATTGGGGGCGGGATTACGGGGTCTGGCGGGTGGTGAGTCGTGGAAGCGATGCGTTGCATCTCGGGTGATAGATGGTTTTGAATGCTTTGAAGGTAACTCTGTGGACGAAGAAATTTTAAAAAAAGTCGGGAATTTTGTCACACCGAGATGAACTGGCTCTGGGGTCAATTTCATGGAGCTCTTAAGTGCAGAAATTTAGAACAATTTATTTGCATTGCAAATATGGGTTACGAGTCACCTTGTGTTCTTCTATAAAATGTGACCGACTCTGGAAAAACCCGACGCTTCTCGGCATTTCCCATTACGTGATATGGGCCCACAACCTTAAAAAATGGCCTCTGGGACCAACTTGAAAATTTGGCAGAATCAACATCGGGATACATTCAAGATTTGTTTTGTTGTTTGAACTGTATCAAAATTCCTCATATTATTGACAAAAAATTAAATCAACTAGTTTGTCAAACTCGGCTCCATTTCACTTTTTCTGATCTGTCATACTTTAATTGGTCATAACTTCGCCAAAAATTATCAGAATTTCCTCAAACATGTTTTAAAAGATACCTTTTTGTATGCACACTAAGCTGATACCAAAACTTAAATTTTGAATTTTCATCACAAGTGTTGGGTTTTGCTGGAGCTGGTCACAAATCTGGGTCAACTCGGCAGGGCATCAGATTATTGGCCTTGGTGGTCTTGGTTAATATCAAGGCCTGGGATAGGCCATGCGAGCCAAGTTGGCCTCAGAAGTTGTGAAAAGGACATCAAGGCCAACTCAGCAGGGCATGAGGCCACTGGCCAAAGTGGCTTCAGTTAATGCTAAGGCCTAAAATCAGCCTAGTGTGTCAGAGGTCTCGGGTTCGAATCCTAACAAAGACCATGTTGTATTTCTCTCGGCCTACAGAATATTTGCACAAAGGACTAACACGCTTTGTCCATGTACATGTGTACAATTATGTTAAAGGAATTTGTTCAGATTTTTCCAGAAAATGGATTTCATTCTATAAACCCAAGAATCATATAAAATACCTCCCCCAAAATACAGAAGACAGGAAATTTGCAATCTCAAATTTGAATGTGGAAGCAAAAATGTTGGTGTAATCACTGCTCTGTTTTATGTAAACTGGATAAATTAGTTTTTTTTAAATATCAGTGATTTTTTTACGATATCCTTGCAAATATGTGGATTAGGAACGCAAAATTTCAAAATGGTAATGAGAAAAATATGACAAATGATAGGGTATCGAAATCTCAACACCCATGGGAAAAATGGGGTGCTCAAAAATGTGATCTGGAGACGCTTCTTTGAAGGTAGAACACATGATTGGTAAACCGTTACAAATACTGGTAGTTATATCTTGAAGATATGCATGATTAAAACCAACCTGAGCAAAAACCAGCTCCGTACTTCGTCTTACTTTTGAGAAAACGGTCAAAAAGAGCTTTCCAGTCACTTCGCCCCAAAACCACTTCACCCTGAAGCAAGGCCTGTGTACGAAGTGGTATTTGGGCAATGTGGCGTTTGGGCGAAGTGGCGTTTGGGCGAAGTGGTTCAGGCGAAGTGGTCCAGGGCTAAGTGGTCCAGGGCTAAGTGGTCCAGGGCTAAATGGTCCAGGGCTAAGTGGTCCAGGGCTAAGTTGTCCAGGGCTAAGAGGTTTTGGGGCGAAATGAATTTTCGTCTCATGAGACGAAAATTAATTGTTTTACTCATTCCTCAAAGACTATAGCACTTCAGACAAAACCATTTCAGGGGAAGTTTTCTACCGTCATGTTTATATTGTGTAAGTTATGTGTAAATCTGTGAACATTTCTGATTTTCGAGATACCAATCATGTGTTCTACATGTACATGTACCTTTAACTTACTGTACATGCACCCACTATATTGTTCACAATATGTTCTATGTTTGTACTACACTCGAGAGCCAACACCCTATGTATACAGCACACGCCCTGTCTACATGTTTTCCCTAATGCATTTAGAGTCAGACATCTTTTACATCTACATGTATTAACTAACACAGCTGTGGCTTTTTTTATAACAAAAGGTTCCTGCAAAAACAGAAAATTCGTCACGGCAGAAAAATTTAGCTCGACAGGGTCTGCCGTGCTAACTGAATTTAGTGCGGCTCAAGCACACGGCTTTGCTTCAAACGTCGTGCTTCTGCCGTGTCGAATTTAATTCCAGTTCAAAGTTGGTCCGCAATTTTTTTCACACAACTACATGTAGGAATGCGCATGCTCGCAGCGTGTATGCGAATAAAGAAATAACCAACAAACAAGTGCATCAAAATAATTAAATGGCGACGTACAATGGACAGAATGGAAAACACACTTGTACAATACTCATCCGCCACGTTGGATGTATTTAAGCTCGACTGGGAGTTTACAATTAAGTTTGACGTTTGAAACCACTGCCGTGCTAACATCGTGCCTGCAACGTCGTGCCAAGTTGAATTTAATTCGACACGGCATAAGTGCGACGTTTAAAGCGGGCCTAAGATGACACAATTTTTCAGATTTTTTGGTGGAATTTTGAACAATTATTTTTTCAGTAAAAGTACCCGGCGAATCGAAATGTTAAGAATGCAGAAATGCCAGAATTTTGGCATTTGTTTGTATAGGATTTGCAAGACATTTGTGCCAACTTTTGTTTTAAAAATGGAATTGAAACAAAATCGATTCCAAATATGTTTGAACCGTCCAATCTTAATCACAATGCTGGCCTGAAGACAGGGGAGATCTTGGGGGTTAAGAGTCGGACCGCACTGCCCCCCAAGCCCCCAACATTTTCCAATTTTTAATTCACAATTTTCTCAGTCCCCCTCCCCTGACTAAATGCAAAAGAAATACTCCAAATACAACACGTAACCCCTTCCCTTGCCGCACTGTAATTCGAATCTGGACTCAATTTGTTCTGGCATTATAGCCTCAAGCGCAGGAAAAGGAAAAAAAAGAAAACTAAATTGGAGAATTGAGTGGATGTGCGGTATTTCAGAGCGATCCCTGGTGCAACGTGGTACTAGTTACGGCTGATGCTCGACCATCTGTGTAGGTATGCCCCCTTGAGCAATTGGTGACTCATCGTGTGTCTAGGGACCAGACCTACCGGGGACATTTCCGACACACGCTGTCGCGAATGTGGGTCACCGAATCATGACTTGTGTTTTATTGTTTTAAGAAGGCTATTTCTAGTTTTTGTCAAGGGGGCTGAATGTTGGGCTTTGTTGAGGTGTTGTAGGAGAGAAAATGGACCGCAGGGGTGGGTAAGGGGGTGCGAGAAAGTCTGACAGTCGTATGGGTTAGACTAAGTAACATGTACGGTTCAAAGAAAAAAGATCAAGGACTCTGATAGGGGTAGCTTATTCTATTGGTAGGCCTGATGTGTATGACCACCTCTTGTGGCGAGGCGGACTACACCAGCCTCCGTAGGAGCCACTGAGGCAGGGTGCGCCACTCTACCTGAAGTGTCTCCCTGAGTTCCTGCACTTCCAAGATTGTTTAATGATTTTAAAATATATTTAAAAACTAATTTTTCATTGACTCCCCGCACCCCAAACTTAGGCCTACATGTACTGGTACTTTTACATATAAGTCTGTTTTCGATACTGGAGAGACTTTTTCACCATGATCATAACTCTGTGCAAAGCCAGTTATCTTTTCTCAAAACAAAAGAAATATCTTAAGATAGATCTAAGGAGATAACTTAAGCAACAAATAGTGGGACAACATACCTTTCTGAAAACCCTGTGTACAAATTTCCTATTTAATGTATGTAACATAGGACGCATACTTTGTGACATTTTTTTGTGTCCTTGTTACATACGGTATATTGGAAATTTGCACACAGGGGTTTCAGGAAGGTATGTTGTGGCACTATTCGTTGCAGTTCTTTAGCTGAAGTTATCTACTTAGATCTATCTTAAGATATTTATTTTGTTTTGAGAGAAGATGAATGACATTGTACAGAGATATAATCCTGGAGGAAAAGGTCTCTCTAGTATTGAAAACAGACACAATGTTGTACCTCAAAGATGCCATACATGTACCGGTACATGTCCTATTTTTCTCATTACCATTCTGAGATTTCATGCTCGAGAAATATATTTTCAAGGATATAGTAAGTTTTGTAAACTAATTTATCCAGAAGTGACGCGGTTGCCTTGCATATAAATAGGTCTTACCTCAGTAAAATTTATCACTGCTATTCATATAAACATATCTCTTCTGAATATTTTTACAAAGCGAGATTTATACGTTTACTATCTCGGTGGGTGTTAAATTGTGCTCCAATTGTCACTTTAAGACTTAAAGGCAGTACACGTGATTGGTATCTCGAAGAATCAGAAATGTTGGCAGATTTACACATAACTTACACAATATAAACCTTATGACAGCAGGAAACTTCCCCTGAAATGGTTTTGTCTGAAGTGCTATAGTCTTTGCGAAATGAGTAAAACAATTATTTTTCGTATCGCGAGACGTAAATTCAATTCGCCCCAAAACCATTTCGCCCTGGACCACTTCGACCAAGTGCCATTTCGCCCAAGTGCCATTTCGCCCCCAAACCATCTCGTCCAAACAGTACTTCGCTCAAAACCCACTTCACCCCAAAACAACCTTGTGCACAGGCCGTGGTTCAGGGCGAAGTGGTTTTGGGGCGAAATGACTGTAAATCCTTTTTTGACTGTTTTCTTAAAAGTTAGACGAAGTACGGAGCTGGTTTTTGCTCAGGTTGGTTTTAATCATGCATATCTTCAATCACACAGGGGGATAAAACTATTTGTAACAGTTTACCAATCATATATACTATCTTTAAAGATGTTCCGTTTTTTGACATGAATAGTATTTTTTGAAGATATTTGATAGGCCAATTACTGTTAATTTAGATCGGAATCCATATTCATGAAACAATCTAACCACGCACCTTGAAATGTTTTTGAATCTGAAAATGTTCTAATCAGTCAAACTGCTAGGATTTTTTCCCCCCTCCATGCCAAGTCTGTGGGGTAATTTAATATACTGCATTTCCCTCTTCTCAAATATCAACGATACATGAGGGACTGCGGTTCTTAATGAGAAAACTAGATTTGCGCAGGTGAAAACATGATTCACGGGTCAAAATGTTAAGCCTGCTTCCTTTTAAATCCCTAAATCGTAACAAGTGTATGAAATAAAAGCCCACTGAGTTTCACGATTGAGCACCTAAGGGGGACGTAGAATTGACTCATGCATCCTGGGTCTCTATTGAAAGAGAAATGTTTCAGGCTAGGATTAGTTCTACAGGTTGTGGATTTAAATTTCAGAATTAGAATAAAACCTAGAAATCTCATGGGTCATTCCTAGAAAATGGGACAGATTATCCAACTTATGTCGTGACACTTCTGCAGCCAATTTAATGAAACCTAACACACTGTGTAAGCCCTCTCGCGCCACTTTTTATTGTATAGGTTACTATAATTATATTTTTTATCATTCCCGAGCTTCAGAGATTGAATACCCTCAGCATATAAACAATATATGGCCTCGTGAATCAAACAACACCTTTACATGTTGATGTTACCCAAAACATAACTAAACTCCTCAAATAAAGTTCGGAAAGTCAAGTTTGACTGACGATTTCTCTCTTGTTAATAAATCATTTCCCTTAAATTTGGTATCATTGGAAAGCCCTGTTATTCCTCTTTACAGTGATGTGTCATTTGTTATGATTAATCAATTGGGGGATGTGCAGTATAGCGGAATACAGGGGTGGGTGGAAAGTGAAATGTCACAAAATTCACTGCTATTGTCGTGCAGTGCATTCCCCTTTTGCTTGGAGGATGGGAATGTGATAATGCATTTTGCGACATTTCACTTTACACCCACCCCGTATTCAGCTGTGCTGCACATACCCCAATTGCTTAATTCTAACAAATGACACATCATCATAAAGAGGAATAACAGGGCTTTCCAATGATATAAAATTCAAGGAAAATTATTTTGCAACAAGACAGAACTCGTCAGTCAAACTTGACTTCCCGAACTTTTTTTGATAAACTACAGGGTGTATCAGAAAAAAGTAGACATTCATAAAATTGTAGATAAAGTGAAAATTGTATTATTTTTAGAAAATTGGCTCACACATATCGGTAGATATAGGTTTCATGTTTTCATGAACATCGTCATCATGTTGGGAATTTCACACCTGACTGAACAGGAACTAGTTTTGTAAACAAAGCTAAAGCCTAGCGTACATCGACATTGCAACTGGAAGCAACTCAACTGATCAGTTGCTGTTGATGTGCGCACAATGCGCACATCGACAGCAACTGATCAGTTGCGCAACTAGCGGCAACTGGGAGCAACTAGTCAGTGCACATTTCCAGAGCATGCACATCGACACGGCAACTCGGTAAAGCCTAGAGTACATTGACCTCGCAACTGGAAGCAACTGTTGCTTTCAGTTGCTGTTGATGTGCGCGCACGTGATCAGATTCACGCGAGCAACTGGCAGCAACTTTGCAAGTATGCGTACATCGACGCAACTGTCCGCAACTGGGTACAACTAGTTGCCAGAAAGTAGAACATGAGCAACTCGCGGCAACTGGGATTTTCTCAGTTGCCGGTAGTTGCAAGTGCGCGTACATCGACCTTTTTGAGCAACTGATCAGTTGCTCGCAGTTGCCGGAAACACCAGTTGCAACTAGTTGCTTCCAGTTGCAAGGTCGATGTACGCTAGGCTTAAAATTAACATGCGGATAAAAATGAAAGATGCAAAACAGGATCAAGGAGCACGAAGTCAAACATTTTGAAAAGTTTAACTATCCCCTCAGTCGCCTACGGACCTTCTTTTTCTTCACACAGATCTGCACGCTTAGCCTACATGTAACACCAAAATGCACGCCTAATCACTGCTATGTTCTGCCTGAGAAGGGCGACGTTGGTTCTTAGTCGTCTCTCCAGATCATCCAGTTCCATGGACAGTAACAAAAACTTGGACTTCAGATGTCCCCATAAAAAATTTCAATGATTTTACTTAGGTCTTGTAATTTTGTGAAATGGACTTGGGAATGGCTCCCTTAAGATCACCAGACCTAACACCACTGGTCTTGGTTTTTTTTGTGGGGACATCTCAAGTTTTTGTTACTGCCCATGGAACTGGATGACCTGGAGAGACGAATAAGAACCAACGTCACCTTTCTCAGGCAGAACAGAGCAGTGATTAGGCGTGCATTTGGTATGAACATTAACCGTGCAAATGTGTGTGCAGAAAATGACGATCACGTAGACGACTGAGATGCTAGCTAAACGGTCTGAAAAGCTGATAGCAAAGAAAGGACATGTCAAATTGACCTTTCGTGCTCCTTGATCTTGTTTTGCATCTTCTATTTTTATGTGCAAGTTAATGTTAGCGCCGTTTACCAAACTAGTCCCTGTTCAGTCAAGCGTGGAATTCCCAACACGATGACGACGTTAATGAAAACATGAAAGCTATTTCTACCGATAAATATAATATAATTTTCATTTTATCTACTTTTTTTCTGACACACCCTGTAGTGCGATCTTCTAAATGTAAGATTGACATTTTGAAACTTTCGAAAGATTTTTTTTGAAATTTCTTGGCCCACATGTTAAACGTTTCTGTGGAGTCGCTAAAAATGGCAGAAAGTCTGCACGACAATCACAACCTAAAATAGACCTTTCCGAAATTAGAAAGCTCGACGCATAAAGGTCACATGCTCAACTTTGCATAGCCGCAATAAAGTTTTTAGATCACCACACGACAAGGAGTTTAAATAACCCAGATTTGTATCAATTAATTAAAAACGTCCATCGAAATCAAGCCAAACCAGGTGTTGGAGTTTGATGGAGTTGGGAAGGTTAGGGTTAAGCCTGCAGAGCTCTACTGGACCAAGTCCATCCAAATCAAGCCAAACTAGGTGCTGGAGTTTGATGGAGTTGGGAAGGTTAGGGTTAAGCCTGCAGAGCTCTACTGGACCAAGTCCATTCAAATCAAGCCAAACCAGGTGTTGGAGTTTGATGGAGTTGGGAAGGTTGGGGTTAAGCCTGTAGAGCTCTACTGGACCAAGTCCATCTAAATAAAGCCAAACCGGGTGTCAGAGTTTGATGGAGTTGGGAAGGTTAGGGTTAAGCCTGTAGAGCTCTACTGGACAAAGTCCATCCAAATCAAGCCAAACCGGGTGTTGGAGTTTGATGGAGTTGGGAAGGTTAGGGTTAAGCCTGTAGAGCTCTACTGGACAAAGTCCATCCAAATCAAGCCAAACCAGGTGTTGGAGTTTGGAGTTAGGAAGGTTAGGGTTAAAGGCAGAGGCTCGTCAATGCGCGCGTAAGGCCAAATTCGTGCCAGGAAATACGCAGCTCCATAGCAAAGGCACGGAGCTACGTGTTTCGTCGCACGAATTTGGCCTCACGCGCGCATTGACGAGCCTCTGCCTTTAAGCCTGGAGAGCTCTACTGGAGTCCATCCAAATCAACCGAAACCAGGTGTTGGAGTTTGATGGTGTTGAAAAGGTTAGGGTTTGAAAGACTCATGTACATGTAGTTAAACACGAGATATAATAGTTATTCTTACCACAGCTACGATATCGCCATTGCACCGCCGAACTCGATATAGATTCTGATATTTCTGTAGTCGTACTTCGCTGCCGCCTTTCGATTTTTGCTTTTTTAACTTTTGCATTTCGATGTGATGTGATTTGACCTTTTTGCTTCCTGCACGTAATAAAAGAGAGAGAGAGAGAGAGAGAGAGAGAGAGAGAAAAAAAGGTACTTATACATGTACACTACATGTAGATATTATTAGAACAAGATGAGACACTCAAACTTGTTTGTTATTTGCGTGATTTACATTAGAATACAAAAGTGAAAACATCACCTTTGAAGCACTTCCGGACAGGGAAAAGTGTGAGTGACTTGGGGGCAGTTATACAGAATTAGCCCATGGTCACTACCGGTACCTGGGCAGAGCTTGGGGTCAAGTCAGATTTGGGTTTTTGACCTGTGACTTGACATTGGAGAAAATGACTTGTGACTGGACTTGGGAAATAAGATTGAAAATAAGATTAAAACTACATGTAGTCATCAACACCGTGTTTACACTGGTCCCGAGCTCGGGATCGAACCCTCCGCCAATGCGAGACCAAAATCTCGGGGTCTGATCCGGGGCCAATTTGGTTCCGAAGGGGTTTACACTCAGTTTGTGATCCGGGGGTGATCCTGAGCTCGGTGTTCGACTCCGAGCTCGGGATCAAGTGTAAACAGGGTGTGAGTCTTCAGACCCAGAGACATACATGTATACTGCATTTGTAACCAAAACTGCTAGTGCAGTCTCCCGCTCCAGGGGATTAAATTGGAAATGCCTAGCCACCTCCAAGTGGTTTTAAAAACACTTGTAAATTATCGAGATACTTGATAAAAAATACCACCTACCGTACATGTACATGTACCTACATGTATTTCCTTATGCATTTTATAACTGTTAATGGGAAATCCTAGGAATTTGTTTACGATGTCGGCAACATACATGTAATAAATTTTTATCATCAACTTTGCAACATAAACCATGCAATAAGTTTCATTGGTTGAATCATTGCTTGCCTTGTTTCCTGACACAACACGCTGTTAAGTATACACCAAAAGTAGGCGCTTGTCGCACAGGCCAGACTAGAACTGAGATAATGGCAAATTTATGCATGTATGTCAAGTACATGTACATTGTACATGTAGGGCTTTTTTTTTTATCGATATCAGGATTTCTGCATGAGACCACCTATTAAAGGCACAGGCTCGTCAGCAATGCGCGCCCGCCAAATATGTGCCACGCAATACGCAGCTCCATAGCAAAGGCATGGAGCTGCGTGTTTCGAGCACGAATTTGGCGGGCGCGCATTGCTGACGAGCCTGTGCCTTTAAGTATCCATCTATCACCTAAAGAAGTTTAAGTGAATAAATACTACTGTTTTTCTTCATGAAACTAGGCTAATTTAGTTTTTTGGGGGGCGTTAGGCCATGCGAAGAGGGTTAAAATTGAGGACTGCTATTCTTGTTCATTCTTGCTGAAACACCACCCACACATGTTTTCATATAGGTATAGGGCTTTTGGAGTCAGAATTTGCATGGTTGCTAAGGACTTTATGCCTTAACAGAAGTACAACCTTCTACGCCATTTTTCTCTGGAGCGCTTCTTAAAAAATTGTACTCTTGGTCATCACGGAAATGGTCATAACTTGGTCAATATTTGACGGATTGACATAATGTTTGTAGTTTTATGAAGCTTATAATAGGCTCTCATCTGATTAAGTCATTAGCTCCATTTTCATTTATTTATGCAAGAGCCTACCAGTTTTTCGATCTTTTTTCGGTTAAACGGTTAACCGGTTAAACGTCCCATCACTAGTACGTACTTTACGGCGTGTTGAAGTCGGTTAACAAGCGTTCAATCCTGACGTCAATCTACCAACTGTTGCATGGTTGACGTCATCCTTCCTTCCAAAATTTTAAATATTGCGCAGCACATACATGTTTCAACATTGGCTGGAAAGTTTATCATCAAAATGAATTGTGTTGCCAGTGTTGTCATGGCCCCTTTAAAATTTGCGTGTTGCCAAAGTCTACACTAAAACCAGTGAGCTGTTTTCCTGCACTTTAGCAATGTTTAAACCCAGTTACCGTGGCAACTGACGACACCAATAATTTGATGGAGAAAGGCTCCTTTCGCTGTGCATCGTAGAAAAAGGTTCACACGAACATGTGTGAAGACATGTGCAATTTACAAAGCTTATTAGGCCAAATAATAAATTACATGTTTCTCGTCCCCGCGCGCATCAATTTTGACGCCCGCATCAATATTTTTAATATTTACTATTTTTAAATTAAAAAAAAAAAAAAAACCCAAAACGGATTTACGATTTATAAATTCGATAAAAAGGACTCATGTATCACATTCTTACATTTTTACAACGGTATAGCCATGGTATCGGGTAGAGTAGTAAACTTTACAGGGGTCATTTATGGCAGCGCTGCCATCTTGGAAAAAAATTGCAAAAATAGTAAATATTAAAGTACCCCCTCACCGACTTTTGAAAAATGTCCGGACGAGAAACATGTTATTTATATTATTTGGCCTTATGTTGTTTCTCAAGGAAAAAGGCATGAAAAAAATCCAATGTGAACACAGGGTAAGACCTACCACTTTTATGATCAAAGCCTCTTGCCGTAACCCTGTATTGTATCACAATCCCGATAAGCGTGAGTATAGGCCAAGTTCCTAGTATCACCCAGCTATACCAGCACGGCGCGTCCGACTCCCGCACACGGAACCTGTCGTACGCATACTCGGCCATCCGGAACAGTTCCAGGAAATAGTCCATGCACACAGCCACCACGGCGCCCCCGCCGACCCCTGTGGCCAGGATGACGCAATGTCGTTGCCACTTGAGCGTCGCGATCCCACAGAGAACGCCAACACCGACGGTGATGCCCACCGGGATCCACACAATGTTCAGGTGGTAGAATTGTTCCGTTGCGATTAGCACGGTGGCCGCAAGCAACACACCGGTGTGGAATCCCGTTACGAAGAGACCGAAGATTTTGAAGAGCATGGTCGCCAGACCGCAGACTACGCCTACTCCGACGGAAATACCGATGATCACGCCGATGGCTAAGGTGCTTTTCTCTCGACAGATGAGAAAGATGACTAGCGAAGCTAACATGAACCCGATTAGAAACATGACGGCCTTGAAACAGCGATAACCTGGATTTAAAAACAAAGAAAATGGAGAAATTCAACGTTTAATACACATCACACTAAACCTTAAAAAAATTGCTAAGTCATTTACACGAGCTGTATAGTTAGCGTGTTTCTATTGAAGATCCGGAATTTTACCGGTGAACCCATCTACCGGTAAATAGCGGTTAACGCGAAGTTTCTACTGAGCCGCTCTATCCAGAAAATAACTGAGCTTGTTGGCCATCCTCACGCTTCGTGAGTTTGCCAGATAAAGGTCACATGCGGAGGTCAAGCATGTGCATTGGGTCAGTCATTGTGTGGTCACATGTTTACGTTTTCTCCCCTATTGACCCCTTTCGAACACGTACGAATATGCCATTTTGGGAGTCAAATAATGTTGAGTTATTGTGGAAGCGATGTGCGTGCGTGCGCGTTGTGTGTGTCTCTGGTGGGCGCAACACGATTTAGTTCACCAATGGGAGCCTCAGCATAGCGCGTTACGCGCGCTATGGACACACACAACGCGCACGCACATTGCTTCCACAACGACGCGGCTATGTGCACTCAATATGCGCACTCGGGCAGGACGGTGCATGCTTCTATTGGTGCTTACCGGATAAATTCCCCAGAATTTTCCTTCCTCAAGAAGGAAAATTGAAGGAGAAAATTCTCCCCGCCATTTACCGGAAAATAGACCTGTTTGAGTGTTTCTACCATTTTATAGCTCCATGTTTCTACTGAGCACATTTTCCATCTTTTCCAACATTATCCAGTAAATGGGTCTTAATAGAAACATGCCTTATGAGTACGACCATGATTGTTTATTTAAATAAAGAAATGTATCCCTTCTGACAATCTTTTTAAATTACTTATAATTTGCGTCTAAATGTGCTTCATGTAAGTCATTATATTTGCAGTTTGAGAGGGCACGAGTCAGGTCACAGCACATTTTACATACAATTGAAGTCAGAAGTATAAATGCAACTGTATGCAACCAAGTGTTAAAACTGGTGTGCTGACACCATTTTTGTAACAGTCTTTACTAAAGTCTTGATTTTGTGGAATTCCTCACGTGCATGCACTACATGTATTTAAAACATACATGTACATGTAGCTTGTACACCTTGCAATGGTTCGGGTAGTCCTGTTTACCATTTTGGGTGATGATGGTAGTGGTGTACATGTATTTATACTTCTGACTTCAACTGTAGCTTGTACACCTTGCAATGGTTCGGGTAGTCCTGTATACCATTTTGGGTGATGATGGTAGTGGTGTACATGTATTTATACTTCTGACTTCAACTGTAGCTTGTACACCTTGCAATGGTTCGGGTAGTCCTGTATACCATTTTGGGTGATGATGGTAGTGGTGTACATGTATTTATACTTCTGACTTCAACTGTAGCTTGTACACCTTGCAATGGTTCGGGTAGTCCTGTATACCATTTTGGGTGATGATGGTAGTGGTGTACATGTATTTATACTTCTGACTTCAACTGTAGCTTGTACACCTTGCAATGGTTCGGGTAGTCCTGTTTACCATTTTGGGTGATGATGCTAGTGGTGTACATGTATTTATACTTCTCACTTTAATGTACGTACTTCCCGGCGTGTTGAAGTCGGGATACAAGTGTTTAATCTTATCATCATCCATGCAACTTTTGCTTGGTTGACGTCATCCTTCCTTTCAAAATTTTAAATATTGCGCAGCACATACATGTGTCCACAATTGCTGCAAAGTTTATCATCAAAATTAATTGTGTTGCCGGCGTTGAAAACAATTGGCGGAGAGTTCGATCCTGAGCTCGGGATCAGTTTGCGGTTAGATTTTAAGCAATTAATCTTTACCGCATCCTGCCGCATCAGCGGGGGCAAAGCCCACGCAATTCAAATGGCCTTGTATTCTGTATAGTATGCACAACCCATGCACACACAGGTGCGAATCCACATACAATCGCAGACGTCCCTATGTTCCTCTTTTGTTTGGACATAGTCTATTTTTCCTTACTCTCGTTGGTTTTGTACAGGAGCGACTCGCGGACGTTCGCTTGCCAATCGCGGACGATATTGTTCTCTTTGTTAGACCTCCCTAAAACGTCCACGATTGTTTGGGAGAACAAGCGCACACTGATCAGTACATACACACACAGAGCATGACCTTTGAATGCAACTTCTGGCCCTGCGCTCAAGATCAACTACAGAATGTAAACGCAGCACTCAGAATCCTTGCGGTTAACACTGACGCATTCTTATTAGGGGATCAATCTTGATCCTGAGCTCGGGACCAGTGTAAACACGGTCCAAGTGCCCTGGATTCCCATGAGGGTTAATGCATCAGTCAACACACAGGCATTTTTTTTATTTGTCGACAATTCCAAATAAGTGTTTCCGCTCCCTTGCCGACCATTCTAAGTGTCCAAGCCACTCTTATTATAACCAGACTGCGCAATTTATCACAGTGTACTACATGTACCCATGTCCCAATTTATACCAGCAACCAAAAATAATCCAGAAAGATCGTGCTAACCACACAATCACAAACACCGGAAGATTTTCATAAACATGTCCTTCTGGTTATTTTGGTTACAAGCAATTTAAGCAATCTCCGACAACTAAGAAAAATATACCCAACATAATTTATAATGTGCACACACTGGATGTGGCTACATACATGTACAAATAGATTGTTTGTCAAAATGTGATACGCACATAGGCTGTCTGTCTAGGCTACTTGTGTTGAAAAGAACTTCCTTCAATAACACTTTCTTAGCACTGCCCCAGCATTGTTCATAAATAAACAGGTCATATTCATCAGGTCTAGAGCCTACAATGTACAAGAGTCTTTCCACAGTAAAGGGGGAATTTTGGCAACAAAGACCATATTTTCTAGGAAATGGACTGGTGTTCCTATTGGACTATTTTTGGTTAAACTCCCGTGGTTGTGCGGGAGAGTAACAAAATTTAGTCCAATGGGGACGCACAGGGAATTAGCGTCCTGTGTCTGGTCTGCAGCGCGCACCACACAGCATGCCCTCCGTACCGGTGGCCTGTCCAATCTTGTTACTTCTGTCTCAGAAAGTCTTTCGAGACAAAAGAAAGGAGGTTCGACAGAAGAAAGTTGGTTTTTAAAATACGTGTACACACTCAATTTTTATTATTCACTAAACAAAGACTAAAGCGGTGTCTGCATTGGACTTGTTTTTCGGGAGGTTTTACCGAGACGATGGTAAAATGAAAAATGGCTAAATTTTTCTGCTGCCCGCATTTGGACTTTTTGACACGAATAATTCGAAATATTGACAGTAATTGTTTGATAACTAAATGTAGGTCGATTTTTTTCAATTTAAAGACTACCCTTAATTTTTGTGACAGGCCATTAAAAATGTTAGCAAGATATAAAAAATGAGGCATCTTGGGTGTCAGGAGTCATCAGGTTACAGTAAGCACCTGTGCTTAGTTGACAGGTTTAACGGCTCAGTGATTGATAGTACAAGTGTACAGGGGGTAATAAAAGGTCTGTTGCTTGTGTGCTAAAGAGTTGATGAAAGATGGCCGAAGGGATCGTTAAAAAGGGCCCCTGAAATGCTAATTAACTTTCTGCTGCAAAAGGCCTGTCCGCAAGATGATGGGTAGTTTCCCATTTTAAGTCCAATGCGGACAGCCTAGGACGTTTTCCTCTCAGTAACTTTTCCCGAGTCCAGCAGTTACTTTTCCTGGCCCAGGAAAATTTATCAGGGAACTTATCCCGAGACAAAAAGTCTAATGCGGACACTGCAAGTTGGGTCATTCCATGTCAAATCAACCAGAGGTCCCCAACTGACCCTCTCAGATTTTCATGAAACTTTGTCAAACTGTTCCACCATTATCAAGGAAATTTTCACGGTCTGAGGTCCATCTGCACCTCGATGAATTGCATGAAATGATCAAGATGATTTGCACAACATTTGGAGTGATCTTGCCTTTTCTCAGAAGCTTTCGGCTCATCACACACATTCCACCACCGTCTCCAGCGACGTATTGACATTGAACTTAGGAAGCCAAGTCGAAAGTAGCGAATTCTGAAATTGACTTTTTTTTGTGGCGTTTAAATCTCAACCTTTTGGACAAAACTGATGAAAGTCACTCAATAAAATTTGTCAGGCCTCATTCACATGATGTGAAATTTTTGTTTAAATCCGTTGAAAAATGACAAAGTTATTCAAGATTAACAGTAGGACATGTTTTTTTTTACACGCAGTGAGGGAATTTTTACTGAGGCCACGGAGGCCATTGCCTCCGATGCCCCTGGTCTTGCCTTGGTGCCCTTTTGCAATACTCTCATAGACTTTTTGATTTTCCAATGGAAGTGCCCGTTCTAAACACAAAAATGGCAGTGCCCCTTCAGTAACGAAATTCCTACCCTGGACACGTAATATAAGCTGGGTCTAATTTACCTTTTGTGTTTAGACTTAGCGGTACCCGGCTTAAACTCGCCTCTTTGGAAAATGCAGGGTTCGATTCGGCAGATTTGCCAGGTCAAGTATGAACTGGGCCCCTATGATGTTTTATGTCAACTGCTGAAGGAAACAGGTTTATTTTTGCCAAATCATTCTCCAGGCATCTAGGGGTACAGTAAATCCCTACTGCACAATGGCAAAGTGATGAATAATGCCACGGTTGATGACTAAACCTTTGTGTTTTTCAGCATCATCTGTTTTTAGTGTCCATGCAGAAAGTTATTGCCACTCAGCTGTAAAGTGTCCCTGTGCAAGCCCCTTATTTACTGCAGTGTCATGTTACATCTTACAGGGCGGCACTGTTCCCACTGGACAAAAATACACAGCCTTTAAAACTAAAGCAGCTGAGGGGGAAGTTTCTGCGGCCCTTCTCGGCCTGTAAAGGCGTGTTCCCATTGGACTTCTTTTTCCGCGCCCTCGCGGGAACTTTCCGCGACTCCCTGTAAACATTCCTTCCTGTAAATCTCCCGTGCGTTCCCACTTACCATATATTTTACACGACGCGAGCGGAAAATGTAGCTACTCGGCTGGCCATATGTGGTCAATTGAGGGCGTGGTTTACATAACCTTTGACCTAACAGGATGTTCGACATGCCATGCGATACACATATTGGCGCGAAATTATTAATTGTGTGCATGCTGCACGAAACCCAATCAAATTTCGTACAACTTCGATTATATTTGCGAAGAAAAGAGCATGAAAAAACACGTGCGTACGTACATACAGGGCCCGTACATAATAACCATAATTTTTTCGCGCAATGTGTGGTGGGATTGCACGATGCAGGAAGTGACGTCATCCTTTTGGCATTTTACACAGCGGCAGCGGTAGTTCTACAGGGCGGCGCTGTTCCCATTGGACTTTTCGAGGGCCCTGTAAAACTCCCGCGGTTGAGCGGAATGTTTCCGCGGCCTCTCTCGCCCTGTACGTTTTACATCGTGGTCGCGGTAACTTTACAGGGACGCTAATTCTCCGTGCGTCCCCATTGGGCTAAATTTTTTTACTCTCCCGCACAACCACGGGAGTTTAACCAAAAATAGTCCAATGGGAACACCACTTTAGTTGTACATGTAGCCCGGGTAAGCGAACAGTGACATTAGTTTGCCTTGTGTCCACATTGGACTTGATAGAGAGGTTTCGCAAGCCGACGGATTTGCGTACGCATACGTTGAGCTATTTGCAACAGTAGTGGCATTTCTGTGGTTTTGCAACTCCAGAACTACAGTGGGTAAGTTAAAATGAGTCTATTTCTGACAGCGGAAAAACTAATCAGCACAACACAGCTTTGATACTAAAGGCCTGTCCGCACTGGACTTTTTTGGAGGGGGAAACAGTGGTTACTTTTCCTGGCCAACTGCTGCCCAGGAAAACTTACAAGAGAACTTTTCCCGAGCATTCTGGAAGCGTACGTCCGGGCTGTAAAGGTCAAACTACGACAGGACACTGCGCATGCTCTCCCACGGTCTCAGTAAAATTTTACTGTGTCAAAAAGTCCAAATGCGGACAACAGTAAATTTAGCCATTTTTAATTTTACCATCGTCTCGGTAAAACCTTTTTAAAAAAAACAAGTCCAATGCGGACACGGCTTAATTTTACTTTAAATCCAAAGCTTTGACACGCACAAAAAAGTTTGTCGAAATTCATAATTCATACCATTTTCAAGCTGTCTGAATAAATACAACGAAAAATGAAGACAAACACTAACAATCCAAATGAATAGTGCTCACACATAGCGACTCGATATCCGTGCCGTGCAAGTGCGTAGTGGATAGAGAGTCACGTGACGTACATGTATTTGTCGCGGTACCCGTGTGCTTGCGAGGCCTCTCTAATTTTGCAATTCTCGCGGCAGAACCATGGTGGTTTTGACTTATCCTATGTTTATTGTCTTCACAACTTTCACAAGACAGAGATTGTCCCAGTTCTTGGCAGTCAAGTGCCTACAGTACATGCCTTGGGCGTAGGGGGTATTGACTATTGAGGCTGAAATTTATCCTCGGTGATTTGCGGTTTTAACCAAGGTATGAGTCACAGAGAATGAGCTAAATATAAGGAGGAATGCCCATGGGGTGAACCAAAATGCACTCCCTAAATTTACAACGGGTGTTTGAGACAAGAAATGTACTGGTACATGTACATCAGCATTTGTTCTGATGGCATTTATGGTCAAATTATCAATGTTAATACTCTAAAACATTTGTTCTAAAACAAATTGGAATTATGTGTGCAAATTGGAATTATTTTGATTTTTGAAGTTAAACTAAGCCAATTATGAATACAAACAATTAGTAGCCCAACGTTCCAACACAAGAGTCTTTCTAAGGCCGGCTTCAAACGTTGTGCTTCTGCCGTGTCGAATTAAATTCAACTTGATTTTATAAATTTGACACGGCACAAGCACGACGTTTGAAGCCATTTGACTCGGCAAAATGAATTCGGCACGGCAGAACAATTTAGCTCGACAGGGTCTGCCGTGCTAACTCAATTTAGTGCGGCAGTAGCACGGTGCAGCTTCAATTGTCGTGCTTCTGCCGTGTCAAATTTAATTCCAGTTCGAAGTTGGGCCGCAATTGTGTTCACAATTAGGAATGCGCATGCTCGCAGGGCACATGCGAGCAAAGAAATAACCAACAAACAAAAGCATCAAAACAATAAATATGGCGACTTACAATGGAAGGAATGGAAAACGCACATGTACAATGTCCATGACGTGCACAATAACAATCATCCGCCATGTTGGATGTATTTAAGCTCGACTGGGGGTTTGCAATTAAGTTCGACGTTTGAAACCACTGCCGCGCTTACGTCGTGCTAACGTCGTGCCAAGTTGAATTTAGTTCGAAACGGCACAAGCGCAACGTTTGAAGCGGGCCGAAAAGGCCAATTAAGCATCTCAAATTCTCCATAAATTTATCAACTTTTTCTCTTTTTACACTGGTGTTGCATAGCTACATGTCTGAGCAATTGTCTGACAAATTGTGTGACACACAATGCACACAAAATACCCAGCGGTACCTACATGTAATTCCAAGTACTAAGTGCAGAAAAATAAGGATTAATATTACATTCATTGCCTGCGTTTTACCAACTGAACCTAGAACTACAAACACATTGACATGCTCAAGTTTGTTTTGGAGTGAGTAATTTCAAAGTAATGCAAGACCAATATTTGGTGAAGGACAAAACCTTACATGTACATTGTACATGTACATGTACATGAATGTGTGTACAACAGTAAAAAATAACATCAAATTTCATTATATAGGCCTACACATTCTGCACAGTTTGTGAGTTGAACTTGCTAAAGTATTGTGAGTTGTGGGTAGGCTTGTGCATTTTCGAATAATTTACTATTCAAAAAATCAGTTTCATTTTCGATCGAATATTCGATACAGGAATTTTGACAAAAACGTTTGCTGTGAACTGAATTGATTTTGGCACTTGACAGGGTTGCCTATGTCTAAAGTTCAAAGTATGATGTTTTTTCGTGAAAATAAAGTAAATGCTCTAAAAATCCGTAAATGCTTTAAAAATTGAATTTGCTGACCACGGACTGTAAATATATCTTTAATGATGCATTGGTATGGCTTATGTGATAAAAATTCAATTACACCCTGTTTACACTTGATCCCGAGCTCGGGATCGAACACCGAGCTCGGGATCAGCTCCGGATCACAAATAGGTGTAAACGCTCTCGGAACCAAACTGGCCCCGGATCAGACTCCGAGATTTTGGTCTCGCGATGGCGGAGGGTTCGATCCCGAGCTCGGGATCAGTTTGCGGTTAGCTGGGCAATAAATCTTCCCCACATACTCTACTTTCTGCAACTTCTCTACTTTCTGCATCTATCTAGCGACACTTTGTCATTATCATACAGCTTAGTTTTTAGTTGTTTATATCAAGGATTTTGGAGTGTCATTCAACGATTTCCGACATAGCATAAGTTGACATTATTTCGTCGCGTCGTGAAGAGAAGTTGACGAAGTAGCCGAGTCGAGTCGTCTTCGTGTAAAAAGATGGCAAACGAAGTTCGCGGGCGCTCGTGGAGCAACGACGAACTGGCGAAGTTTTTGGACATTTGGGCCAGCGCAGAAATAATGGCTAAACTGGACGGAACATCTCGGAATTCTGCTGCGTTAGCTTGACCTTTGACTGCAACTTCTGGCTCCGCGCTCGGGATCAACAACAGATATAAACGCGGCACTCGAGGCCATTGCGGTTAACCTCAACACATTCTTATCAGGGGGTCAATCTTGATCCCGAGCTGGGGACCAGTGTAAACACGGTGTTATAGCCTATTTTAGTAACATAAACATGCTGGATATAAACTGTAGACAGTTTGTTAAACATATGTCCATAAAATAGCAATAAATCAACTGAATGTTTATTTAAAAACTCCGACAGCTTGTTTAAAAAAACTGGGAACAACAGCCTCAAATGTTGAAAGCCAGCAATCCAGTTGTAAAAAATTACTTTATGCCATCAAGTTCTGAATATAATATTTACTGCTTACTTTCGTGACTGGCTGAAAATTATCTCCAAAACAAAAATGTTGGGGCGTCCAAAGTTGTCAAAATTTTCACAGTTCTACAAAGCAGGGAGGAGGGGGGTCGAGGGCCACGTAGGACTTCACATGTAAAATGTTGACATTTCACAGTAGTGACAAAAACATGTTGACAAGTACATGTAGTATTTCGAGGGGAGAGTGGGGAAGGGAAATAGAGTCTTGAAAAATACTACGCTCTGTAGAACCGTGAAAATGTTGACAATTTCGGACGGCCCCCTTAAGCCTAGCGTACATCGACATTGCAACTGGAAGCAACTTACATGTAACTGATTAGTTGCTGTCGATGTGTGCGTAGCGCGCTCATCGACAGCAACTGATCAGTTGTGCAACTAGCGGCAACTGGGAGCATGCTTATTATTCCAGAGCGCGCACATCGACACGGCAACTCAGTAAAGCCTAGAGTACATTGACCTTGCAACTTGAAGCAACTGTTGCTTGCAGTTGCTGTTGATGTGTGCGCACGTGATCAGATTCACGCGAGCAACTGACAGCAACTAGTTGCAAGTACATGTACGTGTACATCGACGCAATTGACCGCAACTGGGTACTACAACTAGTTGCCAGAAAGTAGAAAGTAGAACATGAGCAACTCGCGGCAAGTTGCCAGTAGTTGCAAGTGCGCGCACATCGACCTTTTTAAGCAACTGATCAGTTGCTCCCAGTTGCCGCGAGTTGCTTCTACCGGTAGTTGCCGGAAACGGTAGTTGCCACTAGTTGCTTCCAGTTGCAATGTCGAAATACTACGCTAGGCTTTAGATGTCCAATGATACAGGAATTTTTCAGTGTCATCTGTATTTGCCCGTTTACACTCGATTCGCCTTTGCTGGGTAGGCGCTAGGTTATAATGCAAAAGGTGAATTGAAAAAGGCGGATCAGACCCGGGTCTGATTCGCCTTTTTCAAGTCATCTTTGGGGTAGGGTTGAACCCCGCAGTTGTCAAGGTCGCTTGTAGTGTAAACGCTACCCGAATACAGATTCGGTAATTTAAGTGTCCTTGGGGCAGTGCCCGCGGTGTGGTAGATTTAATTAACCAATCTGGCACCAGTTTCGCAACACCTAACAGCTCACGCATGCACTGCAGTTACAATTAGTGGTGACTTTTGTGGTTTCTGAAGGCAAGTTAAAGCCGGATCGAGGTGTAGTGTAAACGCAGCAAATGTTCAGTTTTGTGGTCGCAATAAAAATGCTAGGTCTGTATCCACCTTTGCTGGTTCGAGTGTAAACACAGTGTAAGATGTCTAATGATACAGGAATTTCCCAGTGTCATCTATATTTTGTGAGAGGGCTGTGATGTGTCAACACCAATTGAAATTTCAATTTCCTGTAAGCAAGCCTCAGCGAATTAATCCTGCTTGGCCAAGAGTCTTATTTCCTTAAATCTCCTGAGCAAACTTCCCCACTTTTAACGCTTTGGCAGAAAATCTTCTGGAATCAGTTAGCCCCTTCTTTCAATGTCGCATCAAATTACTGTCAAATGGCATTGGTTGAACTGTACAGTCAAACTGTATGGTCAAACTGTACATGGTCAAACTTTGGTTGAACCAACATTTTGCAGTTTCTTGACAAAGCTAAATTGAAGACCATTTAAATTGGGACTGCATTAGACTTTGTCTCGATAGGTTTTACCAAGACGATGACAAAATTGGGATTTGAACCCTACATGTAAATCTCTGACACACCAGGCATGCATACATGTATGCTCTACCCTATGAGGTACAGTGGTATACTCCCTCAAGTTTCCCCCAAGACCTCTGACACACCAGGCAGATGGTCTACCAGCTGAACTATGAGGCACAGTGGTATACTCCCTCAGGTTTCCCCCAAGACCTCTGACACACCAGGCAGATGCTCTACCAATTGAGCTATAAGGCACAGTGGTATACTCCCTCAGGTTTTCCCCAAGACCTCTGACACACCAGGCAGATGCTCTACCAGCTGAGCTATGAGGCACAGTGGTATACTCCCTCAACCTTTCCCAAAGACCTCTGACATACCAGGCAGATGCTCTACCAATTGAGCTATGAGGCACAGTGGTATACTCCCTCAGGTTTTCCCCAAGACCGAGACGATGAGTACTTTTCCCATTTTAAGTCCAATGCCGACAGCCCAGGACGTTTTCCTCTCAGTAACTTTTCCTGAGTCCAGCGGTTACTTTTCCTGGCCAACTGCTGCCCAGGAAAATTGACCAGAGAACTTTTTCCGAGACGACAAGTCCAATGCGGACACAGCGAGTCGGTAAAATCGCTCTGGAAGCATACATGTACATCCGGGTCGTGAAGGTCAAACTACGAAGGAACACTGCGCATGCTCTCCTACGGTCTCTGTAAAATTTTACTGTGTCCAAATTCAGCCATTTTTCATTTTCCATTTGTACCATCGTCTCCGTAAAACCTCCCAAAACACAAGTCCAATGCGGACACAGCTTTAGATAGCCACAGAGCCTGTAATAAAAACTTTCTTTTAAAAACGAGACAGTCAGATGTCATGACCTGAAATTGCCCTTTTTACGAACTGCAGAATTATCAGTACACCAACAAACGATAACACACAATAGAATCCCCACATTCCCTCCTGTTGATCTGGTTATCGGATTTCGACACCCCCTCCTGTGACTCCGCCCCCTTCCCAAGTCCAAAAGCAATTTTCATCTAGTCATCGACCTTTGGTCGAGCTACCACCCCATGACGTTCTCAGAATGTCGATGAGAGATTTCATGGACCCGCACAATCGTGGAATGAAAAATTTCTTAATGAATTGGAGAAACTAAACAATAGCTACAGACATGAGGAACTGGTTCCACTTGTATATAAATTACAGGGCGTCTCAAAATAAATTCAATCCAAATTTAACGGAATGTCAAACGTCGAATGCGTTTACCGTCATAACATGTAGATAATATACATGTACATGTATATACGTACATGTATGCACGGTTGGAAAGCTACAGTACGGTTCAACCTTCCTCTTTCAAATGAGGCATCAAACGCTCAAATCCGATAAATTTTGACAGAGTTATGAGTAATTTCCTAAGAAAGGTCAAATTGACCGTGGGACCAAGTTTTTGAATGCATGTGATAATGTTGTTTGAGGAGTACTCTTAGTCATTGCACGAGTTGACCTTTCCACCTTCGTTGCTGAATAGCACGTCTACAGGTCAAGTGCACTACATACATGTACATGTACAGCAACAAAAACTTAGTCTGGTCAAGTGGATACTAAATGTGCATGTGAAAGGAAGTATGCGCTTGTTCTCCCAAACAGTCGTGGACGTTTTAGGGAGGTCTAACAAAGAGAACAATATCGTCCGCGATTGGCAAGCGAACGTCCGCGATTCGCTCCTGTACAAAACCAACGAGAGTAAGGAAAAATAGACTATGTCCAAACAAAAGAGGAACATAGGGACATCCGCGATTGTATGTGGATTCGCACCTACATGTGTATGTCAGTGCACCAGACGCTATATTCATGCGAAACTTGCAACAGGCTAAAAATGCTACAGCATTCATAATTTTTCTGACAAAAATTCTCTCAGAAACAAACCAGTCTGCATACTTGTGCTGATAATGTTAGGCAGAGTGGATATTTATTGGCCCTGTACGTAATAGCGCTGGGAGTTACCGTTTATTTTTCTAAACGTTTAAACGTCAATTTAACGTTTGTTTAAACGTTTAAACGAATAGTAAACGTAACAAAAGGTAAAACCTATTACCGCGCTCGCAATAAAAAGTTCTTTGACCTGGTATCATGTGCGTTCGCGCAGCACCACTGACACTTTATTGAATTGGAGCATACATGATGCAGGCCACGAAAGTTCAGCTAGGCTTTGCTGTAATTAATTGGATACTTTCGAGAAGTCACTCAAACCCAAAGTCAGCAACCAATGAGAGAATGGAATCAATAACAGTTCCAACACAACTACGATCGTCGGCTCTGCAGTGTTTACGGCCGCCCTGCTTTGAATTCAACTTGCAAGATGAAACCGAAAACCATCAGTAAAATCGCTTCCGCCCGCGAACGCAACTACAGGTACATCTTCGGTTTGAAACCACAAAGGTTACCGACCGTTGGGCTCATCACAGCGGTATGCTGCCCGATTCTTTCAGAACAAAACTCCCCTGTATGCGCACTTTGGTGGAACGGTGCGTGTTTCTATTGGCGCTTACCGGATAAATTCTCCAGGATTTTTCCTTCCTTGAAGAGGAAAATTGCTGGGGAAAATTTTCTCCACCATTTACCGGAAAATAGCGGATAAGACCCATTTCTACTGAGCACATTTTCTTTTCCGGCATTATCCGGTAAATGGGTCTCAATAGAAACACGCCATTTTATTTCAGAGATGTTCTCATCACGGATACCCGTAAACCCGACCATTACTATAAAAGGATACCCGGTTTCAATTATATCCACCAAGGCACAGGATTAATCAAATTCCTACTCTGATAACATTGCTATACGTGTTGTACATGTAAGTACCAGTAGCTTCCTAAATTCAGGTCATTGTCCTCGGCTTTTATGCATCTTGTCAAAACTAAAATATTTCCAACATGTTTATTATCTGATCCTGATTTTCCGAGCTCTGCAAATCATCTGATTCACACTGCAGGAGGCCGGTTCATTTTAAGCTTCGGCATCTTAAGAATGCGTCGCAAACAGAAAACTTGGCAGTGTGTGTACAGAAAGATCTCTGTTAATGTATGGGTCTTTCCACAGTAAAGGGGGCATTTTGGCAACACAGACCATATTTTAAAGAAAATACCTTTGTCTGGTCTCAAAATAAAAGAAATAAGTTTCAGTTGTTCTGAAGAGATAACTCAGGCTCAAAAAGGGTTACAAATAGTGTGACAACATGCCTTTCTAAAAACCCTGTGTATAAATTTCCAATATACGCTCGTAACCGGGACGGCCTAAAATGTAACACAAGTGTCCGTCCCGGTTACGAGCGTATATTGGAAATTTGTACAGTGTTTTTAGAAAGGCATGTTGTCACACTATTTGTAACCCTTTTTGGGTCTAAGTTATCTCTTCAGAACAACTTAAACTTATTTCTTTTATTTTGAGACCATACAAAGGTATTTCCTCGAAAATATGGTCTGTGTTGCCAAAATGCCCCCTTTACTGTGGATAGACTCATGTATGTATAGGCCTTACATGTATGTATTTCTGGCCACCAAGACAGGGCTATGTTAATACACAAATAGGTGTAATTAATACACCTACATGTTTTGACTACCTTTTGTTGTCCAATACTTTCATGAATACTACACGCACTCATTAAACTGCTCTCTAGGGGACGTTTATTCTCTCAGATTTCAAAACTCCAAGGGACTTGAGATCTAACAGGCAGGTTTTAATGTCTTTAGAAATATAATAGAATGACAAGTTTGGATGGAATGCTGGCAGTTAAAAGGAGTGTGTATACAAAACCATTTATGTTTACATTGCGATAAGTCAACTACACTAAGCAACAAAGGGCATTTTCCCACGACAATTTAACCCCGAGATAACCTGGGTAACGGAAAATTTTATCCCCGAGATTACCCAGGTTAAGGGTGCGGTTCCCGCGGCAAAACTCGGGGTCGCGAATTACCCGGGTTAACTGGCCAAAAATGCCACTTAAAGGCCCAGTGTATCATTTGCAATGACCCCAAAAAGTAATCAACGAGTTTACAGGGGAAAGTTCTGAAAGTAAAGATTGAATTAATAGCAACTACCCAATGAAAGGTTTCCGCTCAAAATGATATAATTTTACCAGAAAATAATCCGTAAAGATGAAATTATTACGATTTACTTATTTTTGGTTCGCATCTACGCGGTCCAAAATGCATGGTCGCTGTGTACTGCGTGTGCGTGTTCCAACGCGATGCATTTTTATGGATCGCGCGCACACGCAGTATATGATGTGCGCCACAGAGTGCATGATGCAAGCCACATAGTACCCGATCAACTGAGAACGAATATTTGAAACACCCCGCCAAGACCAGAAAAAGCATATAGATTTTCATGATTTTTAAAAACGTGGTACATTTGACAAAGCTGAAATTTGTTCGGATGAGTTTGTTGATGTCTTTCTTTTGATTTATAATGGTTTTATTCGCAGAATCGCTTAAAAACAGATCATCTCAGGGCCTTTAAATCAAGTTACGTCAGGTAGGGCAAAATTTATATAATATGAAGAAAACTTACCGAAAAATGCAAAGATAATTCCGAAGACAAAGCACATGCCGCATATCACGGCAACTGGGATTTCATAGTCGTACTTTATCCCGTCACACGGCAGGCTCGGTGGCCGCGTGGTGGGCGTTACAGTTAACGGGGGCACTAGCGTCGTATTAAACTGCGTCGTCGTATTAAACTGCGTCTGGAGTAGGAGGCTAAGTACGGAGGGTGAATGCGGGTCATGCGTCATCGTGGCTGGAACTTGTTGTCCTGATACAAAAAAAGGACGAGTCGTCGCTACATGTATGTCACGTGGACATTTCTACGTAGCGTCAAGATTAGACTGCCGATTTTATAACGCCGTGTTCAGATGTTTCCTCATTTCTGGAAAGAAAAGAAACATGAAAACATGAGGACGGTGTAGCACTTCACGTGAAAGCATTTTACGAGTGTGACCCGTCCTTGCAAAATGGGTTAGATTTCGTACAGCCTAGGCAAATTTTTTGCGACCAGTTTTTAAAATATGCTGATCTAAGATCATTAAAATATAAAAAAAATACAATGAAAATTCCAGGCGGTACCAGAAAATTCCAGGCGGTGTATGGGTAGTGTCCAGAATGTCTATTATATTTTTAAAGGCACAGGCTCGTCGATGTGTGCATGAGGCCAAATTCGTGCCACGAAATACGCAGCTCTATGCCTTTGCTATGGAGCTGCGTATTTCGTGGCACGAATTTGGCCTCATGCACGCATTAATTGACGAGCCTGTGCCTTTAATGAACCTGAATCCACCGCAGATACCGGTACATGTATTTGGCTATGGTTGCCAAAAATCAGCCCAACTATGCAGCATCCCACTCATTTTACCAGAACGAGTCACACAAGTATACAGACTCATTATCCTGCCGTGAACTTGTAAACAGTTGAATGTTTCAACTTGTACGTATCTTCACAGCAAAATTTCCAATAAACTCACATAAAGTCCTTCCTCCATGGACAGGTCTAATTATTCCATCTTGTGCTGAACAGGCAGGTATTCAACATAACAGTCCTTGGGCAATTTCACACAGTGTTGTCAGTACATGGTGTCTGGTTCACTAATATTATATTTTGTAGTAATGTAAACTGGACCATATGTGTAGACACACACATACATGTACATGTAGAACTACTGGTACACTGAACTGTATGCATGTATGTAGCTACATGTACAATGTAGGTAGGCCCTATGGTGAATTTAGTAGGTGTTGGTTACACTGTGCTAGTACTGGGACTGAGACATGTGTACAGTCTGATCCCCTACACTGTATGTGTACACATGGGCACACTGTCTGATGCAAGTGACTGCATGTTAAAACTCTTATATATACAGCCCTAGCTCAGAACCAATACCATGTTGGACATGGGCCAAGGCCAATGAACGGTTTAATCCCATTCTTGTGCACACTATTAAATCGGGGCTGAAAGCTTAAAGCTACTTGGTGAGGAAGAAAGTTATTTTATAAAACGGATGTTACTTGCTAAAGTTGCGTTTTTCTTATCTTTATTGCTTACTTTATATTAGAGAGAAAAATTTAAACTAGATTGTGTTCGTCAACTCGCAACAGGCGGGATGACGTCATAATAATATGCATTGACCCCGCTACGTCATAGCGAGGATAGTAGACGGTCACTATTTTGCTAAGCAAGTTGCATGCTTACCGCATACCATAAACCACCAGTCGTTATTTTTCTGTAAAGGTTTTGGGTGTATTTTCTCAGTGGTTGTTACACCAGCTTCGTGCCTTGTTGGTGGTAACACTTGCAACTCTGTGGAAAATCTGCGGTTCCGTACGTGTTTGCTGCGAGGAGCTAGGTACACGACCACAGTCAGTTAAGCAGCTCTGTGTGTCTCCTCGCTATGACATCACACACATAGCTCGAGTTGATTGATGTGACCTTTCGTTTTCAGTTTCGCGTGAAAAGAGTCTCGGAAAAAGACTGAATTTTATGACTTTTCTAGGATGAAATTCTGAATAAAATGTTATTAGTGGCAAAAGCAAAAGCTTGTTTTAATGTATACATTTTTAAGCAATTGCTAATCTAGGAAGCTTTTGCTTGGAGGAAATTAGTTCTTGCTTTTGCTTCAAAGTACATAGCTTCTGCTCCTGAGCACGTGCTTATTTTTTTATGTATAAAGAATTATAAGTAAAAGCCTAGAAAAAGCAATTGCTAGTTTTTATCTATTTTGCCCATTGTCATTTATAAAAACAAGTACATGTATATCATGTATACACGTGTATGTAAGCAAATGAAAATTTTCAATTTTCCCAAGTACATTGTACATGTACAACAACTCAAGGTTAATGAAATTCTGTCATTCTGGTGTGTACATTGTACATGTAGCTAAACAGTCAACAATCGTCATGTGAAAGTCTCGGGGCAAATTTACTGCCAACAAGGTTGTTCAACAGTTCGTTTCAACAGATCTAGTATCTAGTGTGGAACACACAATGGGTGGTTCTTTTTGGGAAAAAATGGCTTTAAATGGCAAGGTTAAGTTAAACAAATATGCACATGCTCAACAATTAGGAATATTTATTCTGTTAACAAATTGGTCTTTTGACAGCTATGTGTTCATTAGAACTCATGGTTGAAGTACAGTGTACATGTACCAGTACAAATGTTTCTTTGTGTAATTTTATCGTAGAATTTGTCTGCATTTCTGGGAAAATAATGTCAATACATGTAGTATAAGCATGGTATAAGTAGTATGTAGCTGAAAAAAAAAAGTTTAAAAATAGGGTTTTTATTAAATATAATATTTTATGCTAATGAATTTCCATATTCATGAGCAAATCCGTGATGTCATCTCAGGACAACAGAGGAAATCTCCATTGACTTGTGTACAAAAGTTGTTGGCATGCGCAGTGTCCCTTCGCAGTATGACCTTCACGGCCCAGATGTACGCTTCCAGAGTGCTTTTACCGACTTGATGTGTCCGCATTGGACTTATCGTCTCAGGAAAAGTTCCCTGGTCAATTTTCCTGGGCAGAAGTTGGCCAGGAAAAGTAACCGCTGGACTCGGGAAAAGTTACTGAGAGGAAAACGTCCTAGGCTGTTCGTATTGGACTTAAAAAAGGAAAAGTACCCATTGCCTCGGTAAGTTTTCCCAAAAAAAGTCCAATGCGGATGGGCCTATAGAAATTAACAACTGAAGGTGGTTTTATTAATTTAAAAAAAGTTCTTATTTTTTAGAAAATTTCTTTTAATAAATATTTTTTACCATTCTGTTAACAAAAACTATGCCATGGATTTTAATCTCGGGGTATGATCCGAGGCCAATTTGGTTCAGAGAGCGTTTACACTCAGTTTGTGATCCGGGGCTGATCCCGAGCTTGGTGTTCGACCCCGAGCATCGCATCAAGTGTAAACAGGGTGCCTGCTGCTAACCAATTAGCGCTCAGCATTCTGAACACGTCATTGTCAATTAGCGTAATCACGCCATTCTTGCGTTTTGCCCTGATGAGTGCAAGTCGAGAAGTGCTTTAGCATGTCTTTGTCGTTACTTAATTCTATTTTCCGATTTTTGTAGTACAAAACATCTTGCAAATGATAAATTGGGCTTTTGAATTTCACCAAATTAATATACGCAATGAACTGCATAGCAACTGTATGGGGATGACAAAAAGAACAATTTCCGAACTTTTTCTGGGGTAAAACAGATTCGCAAACCTCACAGCAATTACTAACACTTTGAAATTTCCGAGTTTATCATAAATGGAAACTGACATTTTAGACCCCAAGGCTACCAATCAACTGCCCAAGATCTAATCTTGACATTTCGCAGAAGCCTTCGACATGGCGTGTTTCACACGCCATGTCAAATCGGCTCTTCGTTTACTCGAACCAAATTGAATTTTCAAAACTAATCCACAGTCATTAGGAAAACCATTCAACTGACCAGCGGATTTGACGCAACTTCGGCATTGGGCATATGACTTAATTTGTATTTTCCTTTAAAGGGATTTAACATCGTCGCCAGGATTCTAATCTTAAAACTTCAGGGTGAATCTGTCGTGTAAAATGCAGTCTTAAAATTAAGAGATTTTAATTATTGAATTTTAAATTATTAAGCATGTAATCTCATTAAAATATGTCCTTCCTTACTTATATTTCCAAATGTACACGTAACGTAAGTGGTATGCTTAAAAGGCAGTATACATCATTGGTAATCTCGAAAATCAGAAATGTTCACAGATTTACGCCTAACTTACACAATATAAACATTCACCGTGGAAAACTTCCCCTGAAGTTTTTGTCTGAAGTGCTATAGTCTTTGAGAAATGAGTAAAACAATGAGACAAAAATTCAATTCGCCCCAAAACCATTTCGTCCAAGTGCCATTTCGCCCCAAATAACTTCGTCCAAACACTACATCGCCCAAATGCCACTTTGCCCCAAAACCACTTCGTGCACAGGCCGTGGTTCAGGGCGAAATGGTTCAGGGTGAAGTGGTTTTGGGGCGAAATGACCCTTTTTTGACTGTTTTCTCAAAAGTTAGACAAGGTACAGAGCTGGTTTTTTGCTCAGGTTGGTTTTAATCATGCATATCTTCAATCACACAGGTAGTCTAGGACCTGTGACAATTTTGTATGCACTTCATTTAGGAGAGGATTTCTCAACTGATCTTGGCTAATTTGACCCCAAGGAACAACGTGGGATGTGTGCCAAATTCGCTCTCCGGGGCGAAATACCCGAAAATGACCACGCCCTTTTTAAGATGGTCACACCCCTTTCTTCATCAGAAGTGCTGCTTTCGACATAATTGTATCTACTGAATTCAACCGATATTAGCTAATATGACCCCAAGGAACAACTTGGGATGTGTCCCAAAATCTCTACCTAGGGAGGAGTACCCAAAACTGACTACGCCCTTTTAAATGACCACGACCTTCATCAGAAGTGCTACTTCCGACATATCTGTACATGTATCTACTGAACTCGACTGATATAAGCTAATTTGACCCCGAGGAACAACTTGGGATTTGTGCCAAATTTACTATCAATGGAAAAGTACACAGAAATGACCACACCCTTTTAAATGACCACGCCCCACATTATCAGAAGTCCTATTTCCGACATAGCTAAAATACTGAACTCAACTGATAAGCTAATTTGACCCCGAGGAATAACTTGGGATGTTTGTCAACATCGCCACCTAGGGAGAAGTTCCCGAAAATGACCACGCCCTTTATAAAATGACTACGCCCCACATTTAAAGTGCTACTTTCAACATCGCTGTATCTACTCAACTCGACTGATACAATATAATTTGACCCCAAGGAACAACTTCGGATTTGTGCCAAATTCGCTATTCAGGTGAAGCACCCGAAAATGACCACGCCCCTTATCAGAAATGCTATATCCATCATAGATATACTACTGAACTTAACTGATGTAAGCTAATTTAACTCTGAGAAACAATGTGGGATGTGTGCCAAATTCGCTATCCGGGGAGAAGTAGCGGAAAATGACCACACCCACTTCTTAACAGAAATGTACTTCGGACATAGTTGTATTTTCTGGGTTGCTCAAAATGTTCGGAATGGTCATAATGTTTAGGAGGTCATAGAAGAGTTTTAAATTTATATTTTGATAGAAATTAGATCTGTACCGTACCGTGTTTAGAGGGCAAAGAGATTGTCTTTGCTTTGGAGAGAAATATAGCGGTATTTGATGGCAGAGCAAAATTTACTCTTGACTTTGTGTAGCAATCTGATGATGGTATAACTGTTTCTTTTTAGGGTGAGGTCGCTCTCACTGCTCCTTGTGCTTCACCTTGTTCAAAGTACATGTAGTTTAAAGGTGAAAATTATTCAAAAGAAACAATCTGCTCACTATAGCTTGGTGCACATTATTACAAAATCTAGCTATTCGTGTTAATCCATACTGCTGATAGGGTGCATTGCCTACCCACCCCTAAAAAAATGCTATAATGTCATTAAGACGGAAGTCATAACACGATTTACTCCTTTGTGAGTGCACTATAGAATAAGAAATAGACATGCGTACAATTTAAGCATGGAACGCTTACGTTAATAAATATTTTACAATTTATATATGTAGGTAGTAAGGGGTAGTATCTATGGTAATGGATAACATTTTTGGCAATTTTTCTCTAATTATCAAAATATAAATTCGAAACTCTTCTATATGACCCACTAAACATCATGGCCATTTTGAGCAACCCAGATACCCAGCTGTAACAGTTTTGAAGATACAGCTATGTCGGAAGTAGCACTGCAGATGAAAAGAGGAATGTTGTCGTTTTGGGGTACTTCTCCCCTAACAGCGAATATGGCACACACCCCAGATTGTTCCACGGGGTCAAATTAGCTTACATTAGTTGCGTTCAGTAAATACAACTATGTCGGAAGTAATGCGCTCCTGACGAAAAAAAAGGGCGTGTTCATTTTTGGGTACTTTTCCCCCAGGATGTTAGCCTTTAGTCAAGGCGTCCGTGGCGAGGTTTGTTTTGTGCACGGTTTTGCTAGCGCTTGAGGAAAGACTAATATTCATACTGCAGACTGTTCGCCACGAACGCCTTTACCAAAGCGTATTTGTGACCTTCGTGCTGAATAATTCAACAGCAACGGGGGTGGTGAATTATTCATAAATTGTAGCCAACCAGCGGCGGGGAGCTTCTGGAATCATCCATATAAATATAGGTAGCATTCACGAAAAAAGCGAAAGTTATTATTCGTACCAGGAAAACAAAATACAAGAAACATGATTAGTCAAAGTTCTATAGAGTAACTCCACATAAATTTATTAACCATTTTTAAAGTTATAAACTCGCTAAACAATTTTGCTTTTCGTGTGGCAAACAAAACACCGCGCGTAGGCCTAGTACGCGAAACGGGACAAGTCGTCTCCGAGTCAACTCGCTCCCCTCAATTAACACCTAGGTCAAGTCATCCCCAGGTCAAGTCGTCCACGAGACAAGCTCGTCCCTGGCTCAAGTCGTCCCCGAGACAAGTCGTCCTTGTACCCCGTGTACAAAACCTATAGCCCATATGACAATTAATTTGAACAAAATCTGAATTTTCTCCTAGGTTTTTCTCAAGTTGCAAAACTGCCATATTTTGTATTTGGAAGCAAAAATTTCAAGATATGTACAAGCACAAATTTCACTGTTCAATTTTGCTGAGATTACCTGCAACTTTTTATACAATTGTCGCAAAGTGGGAGGGTTACGTAAAACACAGCTTTTCGAAGATTGACATGGAGTATCGTAAGTGGTCGTGGCTTGTCGCAGATGTTGTTGATTTGTACTGTCATCGTAACTAAATCTTAAGGAATCGTAATGAATCGCACAATGCGTAATCATGCATGATCGCAGACATTTGTATGTTTCTGAACAAGTCGCAGATGTCGTAGATTCGCACTGTCATCGTAAGGAATCGTAATGAATCGCAGACATTTGTATACTGAAAATGCATATATCGTTACAATACGATAAGCACTATAAGCGTTACAATTTTCTAAGATTTGTAACAAAATGATCGACTGTCTGAACAACACGCAGATGTCGTCACAGTAGATTTGTACTGCGTCATCGTAAGAAATCATAACAAATATTAAGGAATCGTAACAAATAGTAAGAAATCGTAATGAATCGCACAATGTGTGATCATGATCGCAGACATTCGTATGTATCACAAGTCGCAGATGTCGTAGATTCGTACTGTCATTGTAAGGAATCGTAAGGAATCGCAGACATTCGTATACTGAAAATGCCTTTATCTTTACAATACGCTAAGCGTTAAAATTTTCTAAGATTTGTAACAAAATGATCGACTGTCTGAACAACACGCAGATGTCGTCACAGTAGATTTGTACTGCGTCATCGTAAGAAATCATAACAAATATTAAGGAATCGTAACAAATAGTAAGGAATCGTAATGAATCGCACAATGTGTGATCATGATCGCAGACATTCGTATGTGTCTGAACAAGTCGCAGATGCTGTCGTAGATTTGTACTGTCATCGTAAGGAATCGTAAAGAATCGCAGACATTTGTATGTATTTATAATAAATCCATATCACAACAATACAATAAGCGCGATAAGCATTACGATTTTCTAAGATTTGTTACAGTGCAATCGTAGCTTGTCGTAGAGTTTCGTAAGCTGTGGCTTTTCATGGACATTTGAACAGGATCAACAAATTTCCTGATCGTACCGTGTCATCTCTTAAGGAACTGTTAAATTGGGAGATCACTAAGAAAAATAAAGGGAAAAATTTGTATGTTTTCGGAATAAATTGCACATTGTAACCATATCGTAAGCGTTAGAATTTGCAAATTAAAAGATATGTCGTGAAGTGGCTGAGAATCCTTACGACACGTACAATACTTCCTACTTTTGCATGTGTCGCAGTCGCAACAAATTGTGGCAAATCATGCAGTGGGTGACCAAAAACTGTACAAAAGTCTGTGACAACCTGCGAGACACTACGAAATTGTACCTGTATCATATCTTAAGATAATTGCGACTAGTCGTAAGAAAATATTGCACAGCGGAATACCGGCTTAGCTCCCACTGTGCGATTTGGCTTTGAAATTCCCAAAATTTATGATTTATAAAGATCACCAGAGCCAGCTAGTACAATTGTCACACATGGCAGTGTTTTTCGTAAGTTATCGTAACTTAAGAGTTGTCGTAAGTTGTTGTAAGTAATTGTCGTGGCTTGTCGCAGGTTGACAGACATTTGAACTTGTTTATCGTAACAAATAGTAAGGAACTGTTTATTCAGGGTATATATAAATTTAAATATCACTAATAAATCCTTTTAAATATGACATGATAAATGCTCCAGAGAGTTTAAATTGGGTGACAACGAAGCAATTTTAGCAGTAAGAAATTTTTCTTTTGCAGTAAGATTTTGTTGAAAACAATTTTTATGCCATGCTTCATTGCCTTAGTACATCCATGGAGGAAGAAAACATTCTTCCTCCATGGTACATCATACCATAGAGCAAGGAACAGACTTGCTCTATGATCATACATTGTACGCAAAACAACAAACAATTGCACCGTGCGGCATTGCCATGCACTAGCGGGGCGGCCGCCGCAGACGACCGGCCGGCGGCATATACCGGCGCGGCACGGGAGTACGAGTAGGCCTTGGTGAATTTAATATTCCCCTCAATCGCGATCATCTCCAGAGAGCATTTTCTTAGCCTGGATATGTTGGGACTTATTAAGTTTCCCGAAATATTTAGCTTTTTATTCTTCGAAGATTCACACAAACTACAACTGCCCATTTTTCCTACCTCCATGAACTGCCTAATTTTCTATGCGTATGACGTCATGCAGCTTAACAGTTCACCTTCTCATTGGTCAATGGGAATCCTGACCTCATGCATTATGCACGTAACCCCTCTACCAAAACGGTAGACAGAAATAAAGAAAAACATAAGCTCCAAAAAACGCTATGGTAAAGGCTGTCTGGGCGGACAGTCCGTGCGTGCTAGTCTTTCCTCAAGCGTTGGAAAACTGACTGCGCGCGAATATATAACTCGCCAAGGCAGCCTTGACTAAAGGCTACCAGGATGTTGGCATACATCCCATGTTGTTCCTCGGGGTCATATTATCTTATATCTGTTGATTTCAGTAGATAAAGCAAAATTAAAAGTACATGTACATGTAGCACTTCTGATAAGAGCTGGTGTGGTCATTTAAAAGGACGTGGTAGTTTTTGGGTACTTATCCCGGATAGGGAATTTGGCACAAATCCGAAGTTGTTCCCTGGGATCAAATTAGCTTGCTCTAGAGTAGATACATACTAGAGTAGTAGTGCTTAAAGAAGCACTTTAAATAAGGGGCGTGGTCATGTTTAAAAGGGCGTGGTCATTTGTGGGAACTAGGCGATTTTGACACACATCTCAAGTTATTCCTAGGGCTCAAATTAGCCTTTATCAGTTGAGTTCAGTAGTTTGGTTATGTCGGGTGCTTCACCTGAATAGCGAATTTGGCATAAATCCGAAGTTGTTCCTTGGGGTCAAATTATATTGTATCAGTCGAGTTGAGTAGAGTAGATACAGCGATGTCGAAAGTAGCACTTTAAATGTGGGGCGTGGTCATTTTATAAAGGGCGTGGTCATTTTCGGGAACTTCTCCCTAGGTGGCGATATTGACACACATCCCAAGTTATTCCTCAGGGTCAAATTAGCTTATCAGTTGAGTTCAGTATTTTAGCTATGTCGGAAATAGGACTTCTGATAATATGGGGCGTGGTCGTTTAAAAGGGAGTGGTCATTTCCCGGTACTTTTGTATCGATAGTGAATTTGGCACAAATCCCAACGGGTTCAAATTAGCTTATATCAGTCAAGTTCAGTAGATACATGTATAGATATGTCAGAGGTAGCACTTCTGATAAAGGTCGTGGTCATTTAAAAGGGCGTGGTCAGTTTTGGGTACTTCTGGGACACATCCCAAGTTGTTCCTCGGGGTCATATTAGCTAATATCAGTTCAATTCAATAGATACAACTATGTCAGAAGCAGCACTACTGATTAAGAAAGGGGCGTGACCATCTTAAAAAGGGCGTGGTCATTTTCGGGCTCTTCGCCCCGGATAGAGATTTTGGCACACATCCCAAGTTGTTCCTTGGGGTCATATTAGCCTATAACAGTTGAGTTATCCTCTCCTAAATTATGTGCTTACATGTCTAAGCCAGGTCCTCTACTAAGGGGGATAAAACTATTTGTGACAGTTTACCAATCATGTATACTATCTTTAACAGATGTAAAATTACAAAATTAAACATACACTGTAGTGTACATGGTTTGGGGACAAAATGGCACTTGGGCGAAATGGTTTTGGGGCGAATTGAATTTTCGTCGAGTCCATCACGGGTCCATCGCGAGTCCGTCTCAAGTCCCTCAGAAGTCTGTCGTGAGTCTGTTGCAAGTCCATCACAATAACATAGCAATTTCAGAGACTTTGAGGGCTTGTAATGCTTCACGTATTCAAGTTATTTGATTTTATTTGATTACCAGATTACATTTTTTTTCCTATACTTTTCCCAGGCTTACATTATGGGTCCTGAGATTTTTGTATCATAACATCCGTTAAATTTTTCTAAATTACAAATCTAAAACTCCTGCGTTTCTAGGCCGCATATTTCCGAGAATATTGTTGAAAAACGTGTAAACCAATTTATTGGGAGCGGACAGCAGAGTGTTCAACACACTGCCACATACCGTATACATGCGTCTACATGTACATAAAAATTGGGGACGGTTTCGACTTTAAAAAATGTTGGTGCAAAGCAGCCTACAATCCTGGACAAAATGGTTGGGCCACCTCCCCTGATAAATGTTGTTAGCCCGCGCGCTCTGGCGCATAAACCGCGCAAACAACATTAAATGGGGGCCGGGGGCCCAGCCGAGCTAGGATTGTAGTACCCTGGTTTTATTTACACCAATCGTTACACAGCGCTACATGTATGTAACCGACTATGAATTTTTGCCGCTGGTGGCGCTGTACTGTTTTGTCGGCTTGTCATTCCACATATTCCACACATGTACAATGAATGAATGATTATGAGATTCATTCCTTGTTTGTGGAGTGGGAACCAGTCTACTCACGATTGGGTTCGAGCATGTCCGCACGCGTTCGTTTCACTATCAGTTCAAAAATGGGTCATTAAAAGCCTTTTTCTGGCTTTGATAACGAGGCTTCGTCTGTGAGTATGTCTGAAACCAAGTGTTTTTTTGATGCACCACGCTTTTTGAGAATGGCTACACCATGCTTAAACAAAGGTGCTTATAATGTTTCAAAAGGATCAAACAACGTAAAATAAGATTTAAGCAAATGTTACTACAAGCCCTCAAAGTCTCTGAATTTTAAATCTCAATTTCTAGAATTCCCCAAAGTGATTTTTTTCAAACACGAATTTTGTTCGACACCAACTTGATCCCCAATTCGATTTATGAATGGATGCTATTTATAGGCCTACTCTTAATCTGATAATCCCTTTCGGTAATCCAGGGATATTAGTGCACTTTGTAACCCTGTGTTGACAGTGTGTGTAGCCTGTGGTGCCTACATGATATGGGATGCCCTTGGGTTTTATCTACAATCTGCAAATGGCAGTAATGAGGCAATCACGATCATAAGGCCTTTTGACACTATGAAAAATCTCCGGGTTGTACACGGGTCCAACATGTGTTGACTTTTCACACTGCAACATTTCAACACGGCACTGACCCGTGTACCAGCACTAACGCTGACCCGTGTAGAGCGCTCGACCCCAGTCCTTCATTTTTTAAAAAGTCAGGAGAGCCCTAAATTGCTCTCCTGAGATAATCGAGGAGAGCTAGTAACAGCTCTCCTAATAAAAAAAAGTTCCTTAAAATCTTTGAAAACACACTGTATGGACTTTTGGGGAAAAATCAAATGTTTAGCCTATTTGGGGCCGAGTCAGTCTGGGGCCGAGTTTGTACACAAGGCAATGGGGGCCGAGTTTGTACACAAGGCAATGTGGGCCGAGTCGGTCTGGGGCCGAGTTTGGGGCCGAGCCAGTCTGGGGCCGCAGTCGGATACCAGATGCATGTATGTCTATGCACGTATATTGCACACAAGCTGTGTTGGACACAATGCAGACCCAAGCTGTGGCCGTGTGTTGCACGTGGCGTATTGGAAAAATGCAATGCGCAATCGTCGTTTGCATGCCGCAAGTATATTCAAAAGAGCAGAACACTGGATTGTACCGCCCGTAAACATAACTGATGCCCACCTTGGGCGACTAAGGTGCGAATTTTGTGGTCGCCAATGGCGATAAGAATCTAATCACTAGTCGCAAATGCGACCATTTTAGTCGCACCGTACAGCGTTGGCGTTCGGACACTTGGTCATTGATGGTCCCGTTATTTTTTGAGAAGCGCTATTTTTTACGCTCCCCGAAAATTACGAGGAGCGTGGTAGGAGCGCCTGCGCGATCGCGCTCCTTAGAAATGATGGTCTGCGACCCTTTTAGAGCGCTCGACCCGTGTCGAAACTAACCCACCTCAGGTGGGTTGAGAGCTCTCGACCCGTGTAGAGAAGTTCAACACGTTTTGAAAACCACAGTCTGAACGCCTCTGGGTTAAGTTTGGACCCGTGTAGATTTAGGAGCATGGCAGCATCGCATTGTAGTAAATGCTGTTCTAAGTTTCGCTTTATTGCACGTTATTCAGTGCAGTTTGTGTACATATTTTTACCGTGCTAAACGTATTACAGCTTTGTTCTCATTAGATCGGGCCCGAAATCAGACAAAAGGCTGACATGGGGTGAAGAGGAGGTAGCTGCTATGTTGGCCATTTGGGCCGACAATTCTATCCAAAACCAGCTCGATGGAACAACAAGAAATACATGTAGCAAGGTGTTTGTCAAATAAGCGAGGTTTTGAAAAAAGTTCAAAAAGTCAGCTGTTCAGTGTTGTGATAGACTAAAACATCTACGAGAGTATGAAATTTGGGAAATGAGCCGCAATCAAATGTGGGGGGTTTTCCGATTGGACCCATGTTGACGGCCGGCCGTGTGTGTAGTGTGAAATGATCGCACGATACATGGGTCAAAACCTTACACGTGTAAAACAAATGCTGGTGTTGCATTTAGTAGTGTAAAAACGTAGCCGATTGGACCCGTGTTGAAATTTTAAAAAGTCTACACGGGGTGGAACCGTGTAGATTTTGATACGGGTCGAACGTTCATAGTGTGAAAAGGCCTAAAGTCAAACACTAAAGGACTACGCAAAAATTAAAAAATATTAAAATTCAACTGTCACATTTTCAGCAATTACCACCCTCCTGACAAGTGTAACTGCTCCCTGTGTGATTTTCACTGATACCCCTTGAGGGCCATTTCACACTCAACCTTGACAGTCCTGGTGCCAATTAGCAAAACCATAAAAACACAACCATCTGGGTTATGGGTACCTGACCCCCAAAATGAAGCCAAACAAGTATCAAAAACATCCTGGCAAAACAAAAATGGTAAAAACAGTTTCAAAACATACAACCCCCAGAGGACTTGGCCAGGATTCTTAAAACATGAGGTCATTGTTTCGCAGCCTTTTTGTTTGGATTGAACCTTGACACAACTGAATTTTTTGACAAAGAGAGTGTAATTTGTGGGGTGTGTATAACTCTAATGAAATGAGGCTCAAATTTTTGGGGAAGCCTACACTGTTTACACTGGTCCCGAGCTCCGGATCAAGATTGATCCCCTGATAAAAATGCGTCAGTGTTATTGTTAACCACAATGATCCCGAGTGCTGCACATTCTGTAAGTTGATTTGGAGTGCGGTGCCAGAAGTTACAGTCAAAGGTCATGCTCTACATGTATGTGTGTATGTACTGATCAATGTGCGCTTGTTCTCCCAAACAATCGTGGACGTTTTAGGGAGGTCTAACAAAGAGAACAATATCGTCCGCGATTGGCAAGCGAACGTCCGCGATTCGCTCCTGTACAAAACCAACGAGAGTAAGGAAAAATAGACTATGTCCAAACAAAAGAGGAACAAAGGGACGTCCGCGATTGTCAGTGAGTTCACACTTGTGTGTGCATGGGTTGTGCATGTACAGTGTACATGTACAAGGCCACCTGAATTTTGCGGGCTTTTCCCCCGCTACGGCTGTGGAGCGGATGCGGCAGGATGTGGTAAAGATTAATTGCTTATCTAACCGCAAACTGATCCCGAGCTCAGGATCGAACCCTCCGCCAACACGAGACCAAAATCTCGGGGTCTGATCCGGGGCAAATTTGGTTCCAAAAGCGTTTACACTCAGTTTGTGATCCGGGGCTGATCCCGAGCTCGGTGTTCGACCCCGAGCTCGGGATCAAGTGTAAACAGGGTGTACATGTATAGGAGGCAAAATTGCCTCAGGTCCCCTTGGCTTGGCCTTTCTGCCCTTTTGCAGTCGTTCCATAAAAAGCATCTGGTGTACTGACGTACGTCCTTAATTTCACATGCACACTTAATTAGTATCCACTTGACCAGACTAAATTTTTGTTGCTGTGTGGTGCACGCGGCAAGTGTGAAGTACAGTATCACCAATATTATTATTCTGAAAAAAATTTACAAAATTTTAATTAAAATTTTGCTCTCGTTTTTATAGAAAGAGCCATCTCGCACACCAGGTTGCATTGTACATATGTACGCATGATCAATTGATGCTATCAGAATTAAGGCCATTCTGACGCATAACTTGTGGTGTCGTCTGCACAGCCTCAGGCCGTGATTAATGCGACTAAATCGATCACCGCAACGCTTCTTACCGTTTTATTAATTTACTTTTATCACAATTGCGTCAGGTCATCCATTATGCATAAAGTGCTGTCGAGTCCAAAATCTGCAGCGTGAGAATAAAGATTGCATGTACAGGCCTGTAATAAACTGCACTAAAGCTGTTGTGACTGGTTTTTTCTCATGTGTCCATTTTCTGAGTTTTGAGTTTCGGGTGATGGTTTGAATTTTGAGTCACAATTTTAGCCAATTTAGGTCAGTTTGAGTAAAACAACAATTATTGTTTAAGGTAAAAAGTTGTCTGAATCTAAAATTTATGCTTCCAACACAAACGGCTCTGTTTTTGAGCCAAGATTTTCAGCTAAGTTAAGATGTTCAGTTTTTTAGCCAAAAACTGAATTTTCGAGTCAGAAGTTTTTGAGTCAAGATTTTTTAATTTTGAGTTTCATTTTTAAAAATAAATTCGAGTAAAAAAAAAAAAACATTTTAATTTACAAAATCAATTCAAAAACTTAAAAGTTATGTTTTTTAATCAAAATCACCTTTAAATGATGAATTCCTAGATTTCAAATCTGTACAAATTCTGAAAACATGACTTGAATGCGAGTCTTTCCACAGTAAAGGGGGCATTTTGGCGTTACGAGCGTATATTGGAAATTTGTACACGGGGTTGCCACACTATTTGTAACCCTTTTTGGACTACGTTATCTCTTCAGAAAAAAATGAAACTTATTTATTTTATTTTGAGACCAGACAAAGGTATTTTCTGGAAAATATGGTCTGTGTTGCCAAAATGCCCCCTTTACTGTGGAAAGACATCAGAATGAAACTAGGAATAGTGCACAATGACAAACACGACAAGCATGTCGCACCAGTCATGTGGAAACCCAATTACCACACACACCAGACAGAATTACAGCATTTTATGGTCGAGAGATTTCAATATCCCGAAACCTCAGGGGGCAGAACGTACTATAGTAATCTTGAAGGAATTAAAACTCGTAATGTGATTCCGAGAAGATTAACGGGAGCCAACACAGTGACTCATCAATCTTGCCTTCAAATAAGACCAGGAAAAAAATTGAATTTGAAGAATTTATAATGAAAAATTAACCTAATTTTGATGACATATTTGGGGGAAACAGAATGTAACTGCAGTTAATATTATTCATAAATATTCATGTATTAACCACATTCATAACGTCGCAATTTTCCCATACTGACGAACAGGCACGTTTTGACAAATTTAATTTTTTGACATTTTTGGGGTGCCCCCTTTCATTTCTGAACATTTCAAACCAAGATATTGTCTGGTTTTTGAGTTATGAAACATCTGAAAATTATGAACAACCCCATTTCGCTTAAAAAGTTTTTCCCATACTGACAAACATGGATTATTGGTTGGTGACCGTTCACTGCTTCTGCGTATTACAACAAAGCGCGCTGGTACTGGGTACCAACCAATATCTCGCGAAGCTGAATGCTGTTTTGACGCAAGAAAAATCAATAAATAAAGAAATATATGGAATTTTACAAAATCTTAGTTTGTGGATTTGGTACTTAATTACATAAGTGTTCATCAGTATAAATATAAGTCTTGGCCGCAGCCCCGATGAAGTAATATAACCGCTAATCTGGAGGACCGCCGTTCAAACACACACTAAACATATGGAGGTGGCGAACAACGTTTTGAGTTTTTCTCATAGTGACGAACCCGAAAGTGCATAGCGTTACGGGTGGCGAACAGCACGCGCATCGAGTTTTGTTTTTTCTCATACCGACGAACACGTTCACAGCTTTATAACTGCTCAGATAATATTCAAATAAATGGAAAATTCGTAATGAATTAAAGTTTAGACATTATTAAGCAAGAAGGTTATTAAACCCAAAAGTGAAATTTTATTTTCAAAAACGGTGAATTAAAAGAACCAAAATAAGTCCAACTAAAAACTTGAATTACTCGAAACTGCAGTTTGGCCATGTTCGTCAGTATGAGAAAAACGTGACGATAATGTACATGTACATGTAGGCTCCACACCCGTACCCCCTGAAAGTGAAACTGTTTTAAGAAGCAGACAAAACCATAATCAGCTTAACCTGCCAGACAGATTAACTCCCTCCCCCAGTGGGTGGGTGCATGAGGTGTAAATGGGGCCATTAGTGGGCTTAATCTCCACTTGCAAAAGATTATTGGATTTTAGGTAAAAATACAGTTTGGGAAATATTTTCAAAAGCCGTGTCCGCATTGGACTTGTTTTTCGAGAGGTTTTACCGAGACGATGGTAAAATGAAAAATTGCTAAATTTTACTGCTGTCCGCATTCGGATTTTTTTGACATGGGAAAATTTTACCGAGACCATGGGAGAGCATGCGCAGTGTCCCTTTGCAGTATGACCTTCATGGCCTGGCTGTACCGTGTACACTTTCCAGAGTGCTTTTACCGACTTGTTGTGTCCGCATTGGACTTATCGTCTCGGGAAAAGTTACCTTGTCAATTTTCCTGGGCAGCAGTTGACCAGGAAAAGTAACCGCTGGACTCAGGAAAAGTTTCTGAGAGGAAAACTTCCAAGGCTGTCCGCACTGGATTAAAAATGGGAAAGTACCCATCGTCTCGGTAATTTTTCGCCCAAAAAGGTCCAACGTGGACAGGCATTTTTTGGGAAAACTTACCGAGACGATGGGTAATTTTCCCATTTTAAGTCCAATGCGGACAGCCTAGGACACGTTTTCCTTTCAGTAACTTTTCCCCGAGTCCAGCGGTTACTTTTCTTGGCCAACTTCTGCCCAGGAAAATTGACCAGGGAACTTTTCCCGGGACGCAAAGTCCAATGCGGACACAGCGAGTCGGTAAAATCGCTCTGGAAGCGTACGTCCGGGCCGTGAAGGGACACTAGTAATAATAATAATGATTAGATTTGTATAGCGCACATATCCACCCTGCAGGGTGCTCAAGGCGCTGTTACCAATATTACCGCTGCCATCAGGGAATCACCAGAACCATTTCGCTTCAACTAGGTGGCTGCTGGCCAGGCGCTCAACCCTATCAGCAGTTAGATTGTGGCATTCGCCTTAACAGCTTCCCATATATCGCTTGGGTTTACGAGGCAACTGGGATTAAGTGCCTTGCCCAGGGACACAGACACGTTGGTCGAAGTGGGGCTCGAACCCCCAACCTCTGATTGGGAGTCTAGCTTCATACCCACTAGACCACACGCGCTACAATGTATTCCACGTTCTCTGTAAAATTTTACTGTGTCAAAAAGTCCAAATATGGACAGCAGTCAAATTTAGCCATTTTTCATTTTACCATCATCTCGCGATCGGTAAAACCTCCCAAAAAACAAGTCGAATGCGGACGCGGCTATACTACATGTATGTGTCCATAGAAAATCCCACAAGTGAATCAACACAGCGGAACCAATCTAGTTGACTGGAGCTGAACTACAACGTAACGAAAGCTTTGGAGGAAAAATTGAATGGGGTTCTAGGATACGATGAACAAAATTGAGGTGTTGGTTTTGTGTACGGTATGACCCTGAGAGTTGGTGAATTGTAAAGTACAGAGATGAGTGGATTATTCAGAAAATGTTTGGGGAATCTGCTGGCTGTACATGTAGCAGGGTGGGAATTTCACAAAAGCATCGTTCAAAAACTTTTTTAAATTACTGGTTGAATTCATTTTGTATGGCTTGCTAAGCTCAAGTGATAGCCAATCCCAATCAGTGAGGAACAACTGCACTGCCGTGATTCGAGACCACCAGTTGGCTTCATAGCTCAAATTGTAGGGTGTCTGCACGTTAAGCAGAAGGTCCATGGTTCGAATCCCGGTGGAGCAAAGTTGTTTTTCACTGCATCCAGATTTCCCAAACTCGTGGACATTTGTCCACATTTCCACTCAATTCATTTTGTGCAACTTTTAGCTACATGTAACCTAAGGCCTTTTCCCACGGCACTTTAACCCCGAGATAACCCGGGTAACAGAAAAATTTAACCCCGAGATTACCCGGGTTAAGGGTTCGTTTCCCACGGCAAATCTCGGGGTTACGAATTACCCGGGTTATCTGGCCAAAAATGCCACTTAACCCGGGTAATTTCTAGCCCTGCTCGGGAGGTGGGTTAACCCACTAATCTCGGGGTTAACGGCGACCTTGAGGCGATTCTCCGGGTTAACGTTTGTCGTGGGGAAACGACGACAATAGCCTACCCGGGTAGGCTATTTAGCGAGTTAAATTCTTGCCGCAATAATTATTTAGTCAAAGGTTGCAAGTGCGCCCGCGCTTGAATGGCACTGTCAAACTGGTACTCTTCTGAAGGCAGTGTACAACAAAATACGCGTGGGGCCAGTGACAAGCACACATCGATAAATACTATTAAACATGCGAAATATTAACAGCAAAATTGCCAGCGATGTTGCTGTGTCGTCCGCCATGTTTGTGTGCGCGTGCGCAGCCTGATCGATCGATCGATTTTCCACACGCAATGGTTTCTGGGTATTTGTGCTGATTGGTGTACCCGGGTACGTGCGCATGCAGAAATGCCGTGGGAAAAGGGTCGCTATTGTACCCGTGTAAGAGACGACCCGGGTAAGTGCTTCTCCGGGTTAACGCTTGTCGTGTGAAAAGAAACTCCGGGTTAAATGTAACCCGGGTTATTTACCGCTACCCGGGTAGAAAAGCTAGCCGGGTCGGAGGTGGGTAGTGGGAAAAGGCCTACAGTGTGTGAATAGTTTTCAAATCAGACGATATTGGCCAAAATAGTCATGGAAAAATCAAAAGGGATTTTCTTTTTTTACAAAAACAGAGGAAAAATATTATTTTTTTCAAATGAAAATGGTTTGGGTCATTGACTCGCAATCATAGGTGAAAACTTGGGGTTGCGGGTTCGAACCTCTCCCCGGCTGCGGTACCTGTGCCCTTGAGCAAGGCACTCAACCACACTTGCTTCATCCTTCGGAAGGGATATGACGCCGTTGGTCCAGTGTGTTAGGTAATGGTAACGCACTTTAAAGATCCCAGAGCATTCTTTCTTGAAGAGCAAGGGGATTCCCCGGTGTCTCTGGCCATTTATAATTCTTCATGGGTTTCCTTACGCTTGCGAGTGACAGTGCAATGGGCACTTTTGAGGAATCCTTGGTATGAATACCAGAAAGAAATTATAATAATAAATAATAAAAAATTCTTTTAACAACATACAGAAGGGAAGTGGTCTATAAAAAATTCCTTTTTGTTTACTCGGCTTCAATGATTGTCAAAAAAGATGAAATTTATTCCAAAAGAAGCCCATTACTTGACATGGTAAAACCTTTAAAATTTTTGCAATATTTCACCAAAAAAACCATTAATCCACACCCCAGACATTTCCCCCTACCCCCCAACATATTTTATCTGTGAAGAAAATCGGTCCAATTACCAAGTTTAAGTAAAATGAACTGCAATGTTACGGGCAAATCATGCCCATCTCAAAAATTGATTTTCCTCGTCACTAGATGCTATTGATTTTTCCCAACCACTTGGACTAAATTTTGTGGAATTTTCCACCTCAATTCCCAAACCACTTCTGCTTGAGTGCATGTCTTATGCCTGAAGGACTGGCATGCCCTGCAAATCCAATTTGGCAAATGGAATTGGGTTTCAATCAGGAAAAGAATGTGAAATTGTGGGTTTTCTAAATTGCCATCCAAAAAGACATCTGCTTTTTGAGTTGACTGAGAAAGTGCAAACTTTCGAAACTAAAGCCGTGTCTGCATTGGACTTGTTTTCGGCAGGTTTTACCGAGATGATGCTAAAATGAAAAAAAATATAAATTTTACTGCTGTCCGCATTTGGTCTTTTTCGACACAGGAAAATTTACTGCGATTGTGGGAGAGCATGCGCAGTGTCCCTTAGCGGGATGACCTTTACGGCCTGGACGTACGCTTCTACATGTAGAGCGCACGCCACATTTAACACGCACACTAGCATCACACAGGACGCCCACGGTCTCAAACGTTTTTGAACTCGTGTAGCCGACGACCGTTTTATTAAAAACATAATTCAGCACAGCAAACAGCCTTAGAGTATTGCAAATATCCCTAATCGATAATCGAACGCATCGCGCTTACATGTACGATAGGTTTGATGAAATCCACTGCAGCACCCTTCATAGCCACGCTCAATCGCAGCCCTTGGATCCAACGCAAGTTATATTATGGACCTTAAAGGGCCTATGACATGCTAAACAACTTTTTGCCTAATCTTTGCTTCATATGATGGATTACTTGTTCAGCAAGACATACTATTGTTCGTTTGGATGTAAAATCAATAAAGGGTAGCCTTTTTCAACTTTGAATATTTCATTGCAATAAACCACAGACAGAGGGCGCTGTTTTGAGTGCATCACGTAAGAAAGACAGAAGGGAAAAGTTAAGAAAAACATAAGACTTCAATTTGGACTTGTGGCAAATTGCTGCAGTTTTCTCCCCCAGTTTCGTCATGGCTTACAACAGGAAACATGTAGAACAAACTCAAACAGCCATGGATTACAAAAGTTCCAGGATGTTTGAGAAAAAAGGTGGAATCTTTTGTGCACAGTTGAATGTGATTTTCCTGTGTTTGCCTCTTGTGACATCATGACCTTGGTCATGAATATGCATATTCGCATTAGCATATAAACTAAAAACCTTTGTTTTAACCCCCAAAACAAGCTCCAAATAGGATTTTTATGAATGTAACCGAGTATGGGTTTTATAGCACAGATTTAATTGATAAAAATCCCAAATAGGGCCCTTTAACTTACGAAGAGTTTAGTGAAATCGACCTCAGGCGGGTTAAGGCTTTTCTGACAATGCAGCAATTGTGTAAGAAAAAATTGTGCAGGCTAGTTTGCAAGCATTCTTTTTAAATATGAAATCGATTGTATAAAAGGTCCTTGTGCGAATGATGCAACTGACCTCTCAGAACTACATGTACCAGCTAAAATACACACAAGTACATTATGCACTTTTTTGCCATAGATAATGTATTCTAGTTACACATACTCACTCAGCTGTCATATTTCTCTATTGAAAAAATCGTTACGGCAAGGCCTGTTTAGCAACACACGCTGAGCACACAATATATGGAATTCCACGAACAATATTATTATTCACGGCTCAATTCAACATTCCAGATCTCGGGCACCCGACAGATGCCAAGACAAATCAAACCGACGTGACATTCAAACATCGTGTCACCTTCGTATGAAGGTGGAATTGAAATAAGCCACAGTCACAACAGGGTATTCGCCCCGTGTGCAATTCAGGGAATGAGTGCAGAAAATAGTCACCTACATGCGTAAAGAATGAGTACTGTGGTGGGTAGAATTATATATGACTAAGCACCGCTGCACAATTCTGTGAAGAAGTTTTTGCGAGAATAATGAATTCGGATGAAAAATATACTATACAGGCAGAAATTTAGGATAATGTAAGGCCAAAAAAAAATAAAAAATACAGTATGTTTTATATTAAAGTTAAGTCTCCAAAAATGATGTGGTGATCCCTTTTTTTAGATTTTTTAAAATATAGATTGAACATGGATTTTTGTGAATTTACATATTGGAATCGATAGCTTATTCAATTCTAAGATATACTTCCCACTGACACTTCCGTCGCAAATGTTGCATTTCTCAGATAAATAAATGATAAAATTACTGCATAAAGTAATGCACAAAATGACGTGCGAGCGGTCTGTGCGTAAGCGCGACAACAGAGGGCGCTGCGCGCGCGCGGGAAAGGTTATCTTGTGCACTAACTGAAGGCAATTTTTGAAGAAGAAAACGTGATTTTTCTACAGAAAAGCAACATTTGCGACAAAAGTGCAAGTGGGAAGTATATCTTAAAATTACATTATCTGTTGATTCCAGGATGTAATTTCCTTAAAATCTCTGTTCAATGTATACAAAAAAAAGTGGATTTCAAGCAATAAAGTCAAGTTAACATGGAGCTAACAGTATTTACTGCCGAAAATCCAGAGGCATTATGGCCAAAAGTACCGGGAAAAGACGGCAATGTTCATGTCGTTGTGACGTTCGAGCCCCGACTGCTGTCAACAGCAACTTGACAAGACGGTGCGTGTCTAAGTGCATTGTGTTTTTAAAAGAGAAAAAAAAAAACCTTTGACGCGCAGGGTTGAAAGTGACGCGCACGCCGACACTAAACATAGTTTTTTTGGGGGCCTAAATCACAAATTAAATTAAAAGAAAAAAGGCTAGTAAAAGGTGGTTTCTTTTACTAGGCCCATTTACACTCGATTCTGCAAAGCCGAATCGAACCCCGCATTTTCCTAAAAGGCGAGTTAAAGCCAAATAGGTGCCAAGTGTAAACTTAAAGGCAGTATCATTGGTAATCTCGAAAATCAGAAATGTTCACAGATTTCACCTAACTTACACAATATAAACATGATGGCCGTAGAAAACTTCCCCTGAAATGGTTTTGTCTGAAGTGCTATAGTATTTGAGAAATGGGTAAAACAATTAGTTTTCGTCTCATGAGACGAAAATTCAATTCGCCCCAAAACCATTTCGCCCAACTGCATTTCGCTCCAAACCACTTCGCCCGAGTACCATTTCGCCCCAAATTACTTCGTTCAAATACTACATCACCCAAATGCCACGTCGCACCAAAACCACTTCGTGCACAGGCCGTGGTTCAGTGCGAAATGGTTCAGGACGAAGTGGTTTTGGGGCGAAATGACTGCAAACCCTTTTTTTACTGTTTTCTCAAAAGTTAGACAAAGTACGGAGCTGGTTTTTGCTCAGGCTGGTTTTAATCATGCATATCTTCAATCACACAGGGGGATAAAACTATTTGTAACAGTTTACCAATCATGTATACTACATGTATCTTTAAAAGATGGACTAAAAAAGGCAAATCAGACTCTGGTCTGATTTGCCTTTTTCAAGTCACCTTTTGGATAGGGTTGAACCCCGCAATTGTCGGGTTGAACCCCGCAATTGTCGGGTTGAACCCCGCAATTGTTGGGTTGAACCCCGCAATTGTCGGGTTGAACCCCGCAATTGTCAAAGTCGCTTGTACTGTAAAAATTACGGACAGCCCTTCTTAATTCTATTGCCCTTTTTACAAGATGACTTGACTGACACCAACAGATGTTTACATGCCTGTTTCTACAATTTACAAGAGGAAATTTATTTCTGTAAGTGATACAACGCCTTGGAGGGGTGGATAGATTGTGTGTAGATTGTCAGGGGATATCTGGAGTTCAATGATTGGCCACAAATACTTGCACTGACTGGTCAAACAAGATTATACGGGACTTGCCCTCAAGCTAAAATTATGGGCTTGGTCGGCCTAAGTTTTGCTACTGAGAATTGTGACCAGATTCTGACGAAACACAGTATGTCGGAAGTTGCTCAGTCTGGACCACTTTTGTGATCTGAGTTCCAAAAATCAGGACCCATTTAGGGTTTATTTTTCCCTAACCCGACGTAACTTGGTTAGCAATGTATGTGCTGAGTGCTGCCCCGAGACACTATGAAAAATGTTATATAGCGTGCTTGGGTGGGACTCGAACCCACAACCTCCTGCATACTAGGTAGATGTCTGAGCTATGAGGCACAATGGTATACTCCCTCAGGTTTTCCCCCCAAGACCTCTGACACACAGGGCAGATTCTCTACCAGCTGAGCTATGAGGCACAGCTGTGTGGCATACATGTACATTAATTCTAATGAAAAGTACGCTGGTTGTGCAATATTTTCTAACAAAAGGTGGCCAACAACTTGACCTTAATAAATCTTTTCAGTAACATTCAACAGGTTGGGCGTGTTCAATATGAAAAGAAGTCCTACAATCTTTTCATCCAATATTTCTTTCATTTTAAATCAAATACTGGCCTTCAGACAAAAATTTCACTGAATTGTATGTATTGTTGTCTAGTACAAGACTTGCCAACTGATGGCCCAGCTGTATTCAATATTCCCAAGTATTGAAATCAAACTGAACAAGTACATACATGTACAAAAGGCTTTCGATTTGAAAAGGAATTACTAAAATTATTATAGAAGTGGAAGCTGAACTAAAAATTCAGAGCTTAGGGGCCGTCCATAAAGTACGTACGCACAGAGGGGGGAGGGGGGGTTGTTGACATTGCGTACACCGTGCGTACAGGGGGGGAGGGGGCGTCCAAGCCAATGCGTATGTACGCAAACTGAAAATTTGCTTTTAGTAATTCGGGAAAGGATGGACAAGTTGACCATGGCTTCAGACCTTATGTACGAAATATATTAGACAGGCCACACATTTTTCTCACACATCTCACATTTTTCTCACTCCTCAAATTAGGTTTTCCCATTAAATCCCCAGTTGAATGATGCTTGATGTGTCATTTTAAGTAAACAAAACAAAAGAAATCTATACATTTTGTCATTTATTTCAGACTGAGGTGGCGACATGCGAATCGTACTACATGTAGTAGTATATAGCACTATACATGTAGTACTGAACCATTTTTACCAATGCTGAGGTATATGGAATGCGTATGCGTACAGGGGGGGAGGGGGGGTTGGAGCCACTGCGTACGCCATGCGTACAGGGGGGGAGGGAGGGTCTAAAAAGTCGGCATTTCATGCGTACGTACTTTATGGACGACCCCTTATGGCTGAGTGCGAATACTTTACTGTATAGACGAATCCGGTTGCTAATGACTCCTTCCCTGCACGTCCGCCATTACTGGGGGCCATCTACTGCCATGAACTGGGCGCTCTGTGTTGTTGTTAAATCAAACAGCGCACAACGCGTCCCCTTCGCGTACACAGGCTTTGCAAGCTCACAATAAACGCACAAAATTGTTCGAAGTGACAACATAATGTAATCATCAACACAAAACGCACAGTTCATGGCACTGGATGGCCCCCAGTTATGGCGGACGTACAGAAAAGAGGGCTTCAGCTCTCGGATTGGTCTATACCCAGATTCAGTCAATTAAAATTTAAGTACTATGGAAAGTTGTTTTTTTTTTTTAAAGAAAAGTCAATGGCCAATAACTAGAAACGATGGAATATTATCTGGTATCCCATCAAAATACTCTTTCTGCAATGTACACGATATTTGGGAATTAAAGATGTACATGTATTGTCCGTGCATTTTGGGCGTGGTATCTCAAAAAATGTTTTTTTTCTTGAATTTATATTTTTCTCTGCACTTTCAAATGAGACATCAACGAAAAAAAAAATTAACAAAATTAAAGAAAATAAAAAGGTTAGTTATCAAACAATTTCTGTCAAATTATTGGCAGTCTGCCAAAAATGCACCTGTCAGTTGTAATCCCGGCCCTGGGGGACCCGGGACTTTGGAGAAAGTAGCGGGGACATACATGTAGCCGGGGATGTCCAAAAAAATGTGCCCCGCTAGCCAGGACAATAGCGGGGACTTGGCCCGGGTTGTACAATTTGTTGCCCCGCTATATACCGGGACAATAGCGGGGACATAGCCGGGGACGTTGTGGGAGTATCACGCTGGGCCACTTGGACATGCCGGGCCCAGTCCCAGGTCCCCCAGGGCTACTTCCAAATACTGAAAGCCACCCAGACCAAACTGGGTGGCTTTCAAGAACAGCATTTTCCCCCCCATCAAAACCGTTGGCAAAATAGAATCTTTAGTTTACTCATTTTACAGGAAATTGCTATTTTTGGTAAAATCAAAATCTCTACACGTTCTACATACCTCCCTGGCCGTAATTCTCTCAAAACTTACGTACACACCTCCGTTTTTAACAATTTGACGATCGAATTCAACTTCATAAACTTCACCTCGTGCTGACTCGTGGCATCGTTATCTTCAGAGCAATGGCGCTCGCCTCTGACAATTTCAAGCACCAGACCAGTTCCAGCACGTACCATTTTTGGACGAGGGGGGGATTTGTTTTAGTGTGCCACTGTGTGGTCGGTGAATGAAGGATTCACGTCAAATTACCACCAAACGGCTTTTTGTCAAAGCGACCCGCGTGGCAACTTTACGAGTGAAAAGTCATTTGACGTGAATCCTTCATTCACCGACCACACAGTGGCACACTAAAACAAATCCCCCCCTCGTCCAAAAATGGTACGTGCTGGAACTGGTCTGGTGCTTGAAATTGTCAGAGGCGAGCGCCATTGCTCTGAAGATAACGATGCCACGAGTCAGCACGAGGTGAAGTTTATGAAGTTGAATTCGATCGTCAAATTGTTAAAAACGGAGGTGTGTACGTAAGTTTTGAGAAAATTACGGCCAGGGAGGTATGTAGAACGTGTAGAGATTTTGATTTTACCAAAAATAGCAATTTCCTGTAAAATGAGTAAACTAAAGATTCCATTTTGCCAACGGTTTTGATGGGGGGGAAAATGCTGTTCTTGAAAGCCACCCAGCTGGTCTGGGTGGCTTTCAGTATTTGGAAGTACCCCAGGGCCAGGATTACTATTGACAGGTACATAATTCAACTCACAGTAAGGCATGCCATAGACTTGCCCAAGATAGGGACTTGGAAATCCGTGACGTCATCGGCCACGCGGTCGTGACATTTATTGGTAAAATCTGTAACCGAAATTCGCAAGCTTGATGGAACGCTACGTGAGATTGCACTGTATATCATGCCGCCTTCTGTTTCTGTCATTTAATCTGCCAGGCTGATTTCTTTTTGGTGCAGGTCTATTGTAGATTGGTTCCCGATCCCTATAGATTGGTTCGCTTATTGCGAAAATATAGGGATCGGTAAAGGGCAGCCATGACGGGCAGAATTCTGCCCGTCACGTGGTTATTATTATTTTAATTTTTTTAGTAAATGCGCAGATTTTGCATCGACATTTGTAACTTGGCTGTGCGTGTCGAACATATCCAATTATGTAAATAAAGTACATTGCCTAAAGCAAAGGGCTTGGCCAATTTTTAAATATAAAAAACACAATGCGCACGCGCAAAGACGACCAATAACAGATCAAGATGAAGCGCCCTTTACCTGTCCTTATATTCTCCTGTGTGGAATATGTGGACGGGAACCAGTCTAGGTCTATTGGGGCTGGTTTTCTTTATATTTGTGCCAAATATCATGCAAATCCACCTGTAAAGTTGTGAGATTTTTCGCCCCAAAATATCACAAAAATCGGCAGTTGGCGGGCACCGTCAACTACCTAGTCTTGATTCAAGACACCAATATGGGCACGGCCATAAGCATAACAAAGCGCTCTCATGCTCTGCTAATACTAATAGCACCGCTGTTTAATGTCAGTTGATGGCGCCCTGTTTACAGTCTGCTCTTAAGGACAAGATAAATAACGCTTGAATTTTAAACTAACCAAGACAAAATAACATGCTTCGTGCCAGAGAGGGCGATTTGCATCACATCACAATTTTTGAAGTTGCCTTCTATTCATTTTTATTGACGATTCCGCACGTAAATTGGACGCATTTTAACAAGCATAAAACAGCAACCGCTTGATGAGTTTTTGCAACAAAAGTATTTTTGAAATCTATTGCAGCTCGTCTGTTGTGTAAAAGTGGTTTTAACTCAAAATAAAAATTCTGAATTTTTTGTTTGGTCTGTAATGCGCAGCATGCCCTCTTGACCGAAGCGCTCCGATTTCGAGTTCCGCCACACGCACGGACTGTTTACACACGAGGTCAATGGACGACCTACGATCGGCCCTCGTGCATAGTCAGTGAACTTTCCTTTCATACAGTGGATTGTTGTCATTTTGCCTCGAAATTAGAATCACACCCAAAAATTTCCTCCTAGTTGTGTCCTGCAGTGGTTTGAGATGTCCATGATTGGAAAATGATTGGAAAGAAATACTTACAACACCGTTTTTGAAGCCAAAATGTTGTCCAACGTACAATCTGAACACCTGCTTCCGTCGTTGCCGTGTTAATAATTCATATAGTATACTAAAATGTGGACATGGTTGACATTGAGTGTTAAGTAATGAAACGGCCGTCGGACAGAGCAGCCAAGTCATTTCCTCAGTGCGTACAGCGCTAGCGGCACGGAAAGGACTGCGTACGTGTAAATGTATTTTTGCCAGATTAACGATCAGGCTTGATACAGTCTGTCCGCAATTGGGCATTGGGCAGGCCCAACTGTAATTTATTTTCACGTAGAAAGCGCCCTCTCTCACGTCCAGAATTATTAACAGGGCAACAACGATCGACGCCATCAGCGAAAGCCTCCGAGCATTGATGCCGTGTTTCTAGACATGAGTAAGGCTTTTGACCGTATGCCCCATGACACTCTCCTCTGTAAACTTGCTTCCAGGTGTAACATAAAAGGTGCTCTATGGAGGTGGATCAAAGATTTCTTGGTGGGCCGCCTCCAGAGAGTAACTTTTGTCGGACAAACCTCGGAGTGGTCTACGGTGAAGTCTGGTGTTCCCCAGGGTAGTGTCTTGGGGCCACTTCTCTTTAATATATTCATAAACGACATTACTGCTAACATTAGTTCACCATGTGCTTTGTTTGCTGATGATGTATTACTGTACCGTCCTATTCATACTGACTTTGATGTTTCTTTCCTTCAGAAGGACCTTGATACGCTGAGCGCTTGGAGTGATTCCAACGGTATGACCTTCAATACTACTAAAACTAAAATCATGCACATTTCCCGTAAACGTAACCAGTCCCCCCCAGTTTATACTCTTTCAGGCACCCCTCTCATCGCTACATCATCGGTCAAACACCTCGGCATCACTCTAAACGCTCAGCTTTCCTGGAATGACCACATCAGAACCGTAGGCTCATCTGCAAACCGCATGCTTGGGCTTATCAAAACTGTGGCATTTAATGCCTCAGTTTCTGCCAAACTATCCTTGTACAAGGCCCTTGTACTTCCCATTTTAGAATATGGAGCTCCTGCTTGGTTGCCTCAAACCAAAAAACAAGAAGATGTCCTTGAAAATATTCAGCGACGAGCCACAAGGTTCATTCTAGGCCAGAAACGTGGAGCCATGTCCTATGTAGATAGATTACACACCCTTAACTGGTCTACATTATCCAATCGCCGTAACTTTGCAGTGTTGTCCTTTGTGTCTAAATGTTTATTTAATATTACTAAATGTGAAATGTGTGTTTGTAAAGTAACTGTAAATCCTAGACGTACAGAAGTTGTAACGTTTAATCATCTCCAAGCCAGAACCCAAACCCTACATTTATCTTGTATGCATCAATTTCCTCGCCTCTGGTCTAATCTCCCTGAACATGTTCGTAATGCCTTAGTCTTGCAGCCTTTCTCAAGTTTTATTGTAACATTGAAAAACACTGTTCTTTACCCAGATCTGTAGACTTTTTTTTTTCTTTCTCTCTTCTTTTTTCATTTTTTTCGAAAAACACTGTAAATTTTTAATCTCATGCAATTTTCTCCTCAATTACCGGTATGTGCAACCATTCATCTTGTTATTATTTCATTGTATCTAGGATTAAGGTATTTTGTTTTGTTTGGTTTTCTTTTTGTTTTTGTGTTTTGTTTTGTTTTGTGTTTTTTGTTTTGTTTAGTGTCTAATCAGACACAAGTACATGTAGCTATGTAATTAGTTATCTTAAACTGCATTATTTTAGTCACCTTTTTTTTCGCTTTACATTGTTTTATTTATTTTTGACCAAATTTACAGCTCATATTTACATGTTTCTGCAACCCTTTAGTCGCTTTTTTATCAGCTTAAGTTCTTGCAACAGTTGCCTCCAGTGCCATTGTCAATAGTTCTACATGCCATCCATCTTGTTTTTCTTTTACTATGTTATTTCAAGGTATGTTGCTTTTGTATCAAGTGTCACATCAGATAAATGTAATTAGGGTAGATGCGGGTATATTCGACCGGTAGGGGAATTCGACCAGTATGAATTAAAAATGTAATAAATATAATAAAAACCACTTTTTGTCATAATTATTATGTTTACTATTTTGTTTAAGTTAAACCCTCGATGGCGATATGGTCAATGATTCAATATACCCCAAGCAATCAAAATAAAATGAGTCTAAAACATGAAATAAAGTAGCTTCGTCATTTAACGTTGTTGCCTTATGGGGTCCAATAAGAAATACGAGCTACTTTGTGACGTCGGTTTGAACGTCTGTCGGGTGGAGTGGTAATTTGTAATGAACCTCGTGTCTTTTTGTATGCTACAGAGTTGACCAGTACAAAATTGCTGGCCAAAATACTGTCCTGGGTTGAAACAATGGTTAGTCGAATACCACATCATTTTATCAAACTGCTGTTTGAGTATTCGACCACGTACATGTATCTGCATTTGTGACCGGGCCGAGCACCGCCGCATTGCAATAAAGTTTTGCAACAGACACCGTTGTGCCAACAAGCTAGGCCTGACAGAAAACCGGGACCGTTTTTGACTAGACGTCAGCTGAAGCAGTCATTGCGCGGCGTATTTCGCGGCGCTACGGCACGAATATGCCGCGCGCGCATTGCTGACGAGACTGTGACTTTAATCAGACTCTGGAGGCAGAACGGAACTTCTGCCGAGCACTGACCTAGTTTGCGTATAGAGCTAGAGCTAGCACGCGCCAATCCTTTTGGCGCGTGCCAGAAGAGTCTGGCCACGTGCCGCCTGGGGTTATGTATTACATTGTATAACATTGTACATGTATTACTTCCTGTGCGGTGTGCTTATGATGCACACGGGACTTCGTTGTTGTGTTGCAGTATGTTAGCTGTGCAGTAGTAAAAGTTGGAGAGTATATTGAATGATAACTCGGCTTTGTCTTTCTTGTGGAGTCGGAAATCCTGTGACTGTGTCCCTTTTCTGGCGTTTAAGTGCGGGAATTGAGGAAATAACACTTGTCGGGCCTACTACAAACAAACACACACACTGACACACACGTCTCGGAAAAGAATTCAAAATTTCAAAGCACTGAAAATTTTATTTCATGCGCCTCGTCCGAACGGTCCAATATTTTTCATTTCTTATTTTCTTGGCATGCAGGAAAATTATCCTCTGAATATCATTTGTATGTTTCAATAGATGGCCAAAAGTGTTTCTATTGCATGCACACACAAGTAGCACGCTATGAAATTGCGCCGATTAGAATAAAATGACCACTCAAGTACGTTTATTTTCGAACAAACAAAGTCCCATCAATACTATGTATTCAGTACAAATGGCACTGGACGAATAACCCAACACAGTAGTCGAATTCCACATCATCTACACCTCATTTTGGTGGTCAAACTGCACATCATTCATCGGTCCTCCAGTTTCGGGCTTGATGCAAATGAAAGGCAGTTACCTAGACTTGCGATTGTCGAAAACGTTTGCCTTGCTTCTCCTCAGACGCAACTGTTATGCTCAAACGAACCTTATCCGGTCGAATACCCCCACTTTTACCCTAGTATTCTTAAACTGTGCAATTTATATTTCTGTCTACATGTATTTGTTTTACTTTTGTATATTTTTTATATTTACCATAGGATCTATATACATGTATTTACATTTATTTATTTATCTATTTTTCTTAACTTGATGTGGGAGAGACAGGTCCTCGACCACAGTGATTTTTATTGCTTTTGTCGCTCCTATGCCCATCTTGTTTATGATGTACATTGTTGGCATGAATAAATAATAATAATAATAATAATAATAACACGCGTTGCCGTGTGCGTGCGCGGATCGTAGCTAATGCACAGTGACCTAACAATGCATTCGTACACGATCCGCGCACACACACAGCAACGCGTGTTCGAACTGCCCCTGAACAACATGGCGTCGATAACCGTGAAAGGGTTTAATTGCCTGCGCAGATTTGAATCTGGATCCGTCCGAAACAAACACGCCCAAAAAACTACACAACAAGAAAAACAAAAGTGACAAACCATGCAAACACTGAACAGACCATCCCAAATTTAATTAAGAAAGATGCAAATTTATTTACTCACCAGTGACCAATTTTTCCAGAAATTAAGGTGAACAGTCCTACTTCAATTTCCTGCGTTTTTGGAGAGACAAGTGCACGGAAAACTCGTTCAATTAACGGCCGTCGTACCTGTACTACTTGAACTCGTCGTACACAAAAGTAAATAAACACTGCCCTCTATTTCTTTTCTATCTATCTAGCTGATTAGGACGCAGGAGGGCGCTATTACAATATTGTGGATGGGTTTGTTGATGTTTTGCTTGGTCTTTTGTTAGGAAAGCGCGGGAAATTTATTCATGGAGGCCAAGCTGACCCCATGTGTTCAAATGGTTGCCCCGTTGGGTACTATGAGTAAAATATAAACCAAAATTACAAGGACTTAAATTTTGTCAAATATTTAACCTTAACTTTAGGAAATAGTTTGATTTCCTTCTTCCATGCTTGTTCGTGGGTGCTAAAGTAGAGTTGTTTGTGTTTTATTTTTAAAAACTGAGATAAAACTGTTTAGTTTTCAAAAACGTACAATAGCCTGGTTAGCTCAGTCGGTAGAGCATGGGACTCTTAATCCCAGGGTCGTGGGTTCGAGCCCCACATCGGGCGCACTAATTTTTCATAAAATTTAGTTTAATTATTATGTAAACCTCCAACGATTTTTCCACATTTGCAGGTTTTTTAACCTGTAAAATCCTTCGTGAGAACTTTCATGCAATTTACCATAACAACAAAAATTAACTAAAATCTAGATATTTATCTGGTGAAATTATCAACTTAAATGACAAATCGCTCAATAAAAAATGGACTTTTTGCTCACAGTAAAAATAAAATGCCTTTTACGAAAAAGCTTTGGCAGCAAAATTTCTAGAACTTTGTTTTGTCTTTTTGCTTCTACATCAAAATTGGAGATTGCCAATTTTTTGTTCTTTTCTAGTTCTATGGTTAGAGTACATTTTCGAGAGGTATTATCACATATGATCAGTTTTGTTAGGTTAGAATTTTGTTGTGTGTGTCCAGTAACGAGGGTGACACTATAGTTGAAATTGTTCTGTTACCCGGGTTATCTCGGGGTTAAAGTGTCGTGGGAAAAGGCCTTTTGAAGCAAGCAGAATTTATTGCCACACAGCAACAATTATGTAGTATGCGCGCCCGATTTCAAAGTTCGTTGCGATTGCACAGACACACCAAATAGTCCAGGAGCCCAGCAGGATTTAATCATAATAATTTTGTGTGCAAAAGGTTTGAATTGTGGGATTGGTAGAAGTATCTGGGTCATCTTCCAAACGGGTTTTCTTAATTGTCCCTGGTGGTGCGTTGCATGGGAGGGGGCAGCCCCTTATAGTCACCAACAAATTCTGTTTAATCATAATCGAGAGTGCAAACCCAATTTTAGCACGGATCGTAAGGCCAACCTACACTGATTGAGAATTCATTACTTAAGAAAGATATATTTGGTGCTTTAGCCACTTAAGAAAGCGGTTAATTAGCGCTAATTAGACGTTTAATCATAATTATGAGTGCAAAGACAAAACGTACGTCTGTGTGCACCTTACACATGGCTGAACACAAAAATGTCACTTATGAACATTTCTGGTGGTGCGAACCCTACTTAAGAAAGGGTCAAAGGCTAATTAGGTCAAATGTCACCAATAAAACAAGTGCCAATGTGTTCCTATAACCATACGAAAACAAAATCACCTGCTTAAGAAAGTGTACGGTAGTGCGAACCCTGCTTAAGAACGCCTGGAAATCCTGGAGGTCAAGCACACGTGCAACGGTAAGCCCCGCTCCCTGCGCTTCCCCCTCCCTTCCCACCCTGCCTGCAACCCGCCCGGCCCGCCGGCGCACTGCAACCTCGGCACACACTGCACTCCCGAAGTCCTTCTCCCGCCCATCATGACCCATATACACCATGGTCCCCGGCTCCCTCTCCCGAGGGCCAGACTACGCCAGACTACACCGCCCCTCCCCCCGCCCCTGCCCCCAACCAAAATGACGACCAAAATGTTTCATTTTTGTCCAGGTGAACTCTTGCATGGGCTATGCCTGGCTCCTTAGACTGGGCTCTTTCTTAGTCCGCGTTTATGAGACCGTCCGTGTGCAATATCCGCTGATTAGAAGTGAATTATTGAGATATGAAATCATCGTCATTATCATCATCACAGGATGATGCCGCTCCTACTCTCCCTAGGAGCGCTCCTTGTACAATAGCGAGTACATAACGATATTGTACAAGGAGCGCCCCTAGAGGACGTAGGAGCGCCCCTAGAGCGAGTCCATAACGATATTGTACAAGGAGCGCCCCTAGAGGACGTAGGAGCGCCCCTAGAGCGAGTACATAACGATATTGTACAAGGAGCGCCCCTAGAGGACGTAGGAGCGCCCCTAGAGCGAGTCCATAACGATATTGTACAAGGAGCGCCCCTAGAGGACGTAGGAGCGCCCCTAGAGCGAGTCCATAACGATATTGTACAAGGAGCGCCCCTAGAGGACGTAGGAGCGCCCCTAGAGCGAGTCCATAACGATATTGTACAAGGAGCGCCCCTAGGGGAAGTAGGAGCGCCCCTAGAGCGAGTCCATAACGATATTGTACAAGGAGCGCCCCTAGAGGACGTAGGAGCGCCCCTAGAGGACGTAGGAGCGCCCCTAGAGCGAGTCCATAACGATATTGTACAAGGAGCGCCCCTAGGGGAAGTAGGAGCGCCCCTAGAGCGAGTCCATAACGATATTGTACAAGGAGCGCCCCTAGAGGACGTAGGAGCGCCCATAGAGCGAGTCCATAACGATATTGTACAAGGAGCGCCCCTAGAGGACGTAGGAGCGCCCCTAGAGCGAGTCCATAACGATATTGTACAAGGAGCGCCCCTAGAGGACGTAGGAGCGCCCCTAGAGCGAGTCCATAACGATATTGTACAAGGAGCGCCCCTAGGGGAAGTAGGAGCGCCCCTAGAGCGAGTCCATAACGATATTGTACAAGGAGCGCCCCTAGAGGACGTAGGAGCGCCCCTAGAGCGAGTCCATAACGATATTGTACAAGGAGCGCCCCTAGGGGAAGTAGGAGCGCCCCTAGAGCGAGTCCATAACGATATTGTACAAGGAGCGCCCCTAGAGGACGTAGGAGCGCCCCTAGAGCGAGTCCATAACGATATTGTACAAGGAGCGCCCCTAGAGGACGTAGGAGCGCCCCTAGAGCGAGTCCATAACGATATTGTACAAGGAGCGCCCCTAGAGGACGTAGGAGCGCCCCTAGAGGACGTAGGAGCGCCCCTAGAGCGAGTCCATAACGATATTGTACAAGGAGCGCCCCTAGGGGAAGTAGGAGCGCCCCTAGAGCGAGTCCATAACGATATTGTACAAGGAGCGCCCCTAGAGGACGTAGGAGCGCCCATAGAGCGAGTCCATAACGATATTGTACAAGGAGCGCCCCTATAGAGGACGTAGGAGCGCCCCTAGAGCGAGTCCATAACGATATTGTACAAACATATATTGAATAAACATAAACAATATATTTTGTCACTCTGCTCCACAATTTACAATTTCCTGCAATAAAACTGCATTGGACGAATAATGCAACACTATGGTCGATTTCCACATCATTAAGACCTCATCTTGGTGGCCAAGCTGCACCTCATCCATCGGTCCTCCAGTTTGGGGCTTGATGCAGAATGAAAGGCAATTACCTCGGCATGTGATTGTTGAAAAGTTTTGCCTGGCTCCTCCACGGACGCAACTTTTATATTCAAATGACCTTATCCGGTCGAATCTCCCCACTTTTATACCCTATCTGGGTATTACCAGGAATTTCCATTGTCCGTGCGTTTTGGGTGTGGCACCTCGAAAAATAAAAAAATAATTTTCTAGGAACACAAAAGTTATTCGCTTCAAATGAGACATCAACGAACAAAATCGACCAGCGTTTAGTTATCGAACAATTAGTGTCAATATTTCAAATTATTGGTGGTCCACAATAATTCAAGGCGTGTAGACTTGCCCAAGTCTGACCACCGACCTCCCGTGCTCGGTCTGCAACGCGCAGTACACAGTGAGCCCTCCGGACTGGTGGCCTGTCCAATCTGTTTTCTTCTGTTTCCTCTGTCATCGAAAATCTTCCGAGACAGAAGAAAAGAGATTTGACACGCCTCAAGTCCAGAGGGCGCGCTGCACACACCGCACCACAGACTAAACACGGGAAGTCGGACCTGGGCAAGTCTAGGCAAGGTGCAAAAACGGCCGTATAAAAAAACAGCGTTTTTCACAGGGTTGCCGATGTCAAAAAAACAAAGCATGATGCTCTAAAATTTCGTTAGAAGAAATAAATTCAAATTTGCTGAGAACCACGTACTGTATAATCTTGAATGAGTCTGTTTGTGTATGGTTGCACAAAATCAGCTCTGACTGTGCGAACAGCATGTCACATTTTTATTGAGCCCAACTTGTGCCAAACTTTGTGTCCACGGTCAAGACACTTAATCTCAATGCATAGTTTCGAGTTTGCCCAGTTAACCCCGCCCCCGTGGATATTGTTGCTATGGCTCACACGCTACCGTCAAAATGGCGACACACTACGCACAAAGCAATGGGACTTTCAACGGAAAGCACAGATGCATTGGAGAAAACTCAAAGGCATTAATGTTTTACTAGGGTCGACAGTTATCTTAGAACACACAGAGTAAAGGGCCAGTAATACAGGGATGTCATATTATGACATACGTACTTTCGTACCTTTGAACAACAAAACGACCGGCCTTGAAACCAACAATTCACTCGGAACATCGCATACAACACTGTACAAATTGTATGGGGCCGGCAGACATATCGCGTGATCATGTTGTTGTGAGACAGTGCACTTTGACCTATGTCAGTGATATCTGCTAGCTCTGTTGTGATTGGTCGGCGGGTTCGGTTGATTGACAGGTCGGAACTATGCATTGCCTTGTCAACCCAAGCGATATTTGGGGAGCTGTTAGCAGGTTAGGGGGAATGCCACAATGTAACTGCTGATATACAGTTGTGCACCTTGGCCACGCAGCCACCTTATTGATTTGAAATGGCTCTGGTGATTTTCTGAGGGCAGCGGTAATAATGACAACATATATACAGTGCCATGATCTATATTTAAACCATTCTTGTGACGTCACATTATTGTTCAAACTATAGATTATTTTCACGAATCGACAGTTTACTGTAGATTCGTAACAAAACTGTAGATTCGTAAAATCTTTTGTTTTACGAATCTACAGTTTTGTTACAGTTTTGTTTCCAAAAGGTGTAGTTTCACTGTATAAAGCCCGAGACAAATCTGCTTTTGTTGTCTCCAAACTCCAAAATGACTCCAGAAATGTCAAAATCTTCTGCATCAGACATGGCGATATAGTAATCGTTGTTAGCAGCACACCACGAACGAAATGACTGCGGCGCCAGAATGCAGCGTGTTCACACGAGTGATTATATTCTTACACCAAACTATACGTATGCACACGATATGTGGCAAACGGACTCCCCCGTCATTGGACGCTTTGAAACTATTGGTGGCAGCAGACTCCTTTTGCAGTGTTTCCACTGTTTAAAGGCCGCATGTACGACGCGCACAACTCTCCTGAGAACGAACTGCTTTGCTATTCCAGGGTTCCTTGGCAATTTTGGAAAACAAGCGACCAGTTTCATTACCATTCTATTGAAATGGATTTGGGTCTCATGCAATGAGTGCATTATCGAATTTCAAAATAAAGTGACGTAAAATCGTCTTCCATAATTTTTGTTACCAAGATCGTCATTTTTGTTTTCAATACGAATAAGTACGAAAAAGAACTGCTGACAAACTTGACAATTATTTTGTATACAGATAACTGCTAAACATTTAATATAGTTTGTGTGCATGCATTTTCTAAAATAGTTCATAAGATTATATCTTTGTGGCTGTTAAATACTGCCCTCCTGAATACACTGACCAGTCGGAGTGACGACAGCCAGGGCAGATTTTGGCAAATGGGTACGAGTTTGACACTTCACTGGGAAGGACCTCTTCTTGGATTGGGTAAAGGTCAAAGAGCACCTGCTATTCCAGGTAAGACAATTTGTTTAAATTTACATGTACTTATTATAATAAGATATGCTCCGCGACGTCACTTGTTTACATCTAGCACGCCCTCTGTTGTTTAACGTCAGGCAAAATAATACAGCTTTGAGCAAGTTCGGGTGGGCGACTAGACTTAACCATAGTCGATATGGGCAGTGCGGGCGACTATAGTTAACTAGACTAACCTACCCCCGGGGCTTGGTTCCTCTAGTCAGACTAGCTAGTCAAACGACGCAGCGTCCGAGTGACATCTAGATCGAATATGGTTAGTCTAGTTAACTATATTAGCCCGCCCGAACTTGCTCTATGTCACCCGAACGCTGCGTCGTTTGACTAGCTAGTCTGACTAGAGGAACCAAGCCCCGGGGGTAGGTTAGTCTAGTTAACTATGGTCGCCCACCCGAACTTGCTCTTGGTCATAAAATCTTTAAATTTAAAAACGTCATAAAATCTTTAAATTATATCGACTTGTAAAACACAAGCTGTGTTTATTGGGCTAAATCGTGTAGCTAATGACACCTGTAAGCAAGTTTAATGACCAATTTAGAAATATTTGCTTTGAAACCAAGGATACGTAGAAAAACACGGACTTTGTGGGCTTTTTGCCTGTCGACTTTAGTCTCAAATCAACAGAGGGCGCCCCAAATGTAAACATGCCACATCATTTCTACCTGATAACACCAAGTTTCTACCCATAACCACATACATTTATATCCCTTCAGTCACAGAAATGTGGACAGAAAAAGAAATCCTTTTCGACAAATGTACACATTGTGATCTAAGGGATTATACTGAACAAAGAAAGCTTTGCGATTACAACTGTTTATACTGGGTATAAATTCACATTAATTACACTTATTTTGCCCAACAATGGACGAGACTAGTGCAGTTTCTGCAAACAAATAACACAGGTTTTTTCGCTCGAATTCATCTGTGGTTTTTCAGTGCATCGACTTTTCACATTTTGATGAGGTAAAAGGAAACACTGCACTATTTGCAAATGTTCCTACTCTTCACATTATTGTTTGCAATACTGTATAGTCTTCCATTGTAGGGCAACATAAGTAATGCTGCATTACTGTTATCCCCTAACCATATTTGTGAGTATCAGTACATCGTTCGGGATTCATGTAATTAAAAAAAATCACAAACATATTCGGGGATAGAGTCGATGGTATCGTACAGCGCTTTGCCTGAGTTGTCATTTGGGTGATAATGACGATTTGTGCAAAGATATGGAGGCTTATCAAAATCAGGATGGAGAGAACCAAATGCCCTTCCAACGCGGATTAGTTTGAGGAGAACGCTCACCATGCCATCCGGAGGCTGAGGAGAAAAAGACAATTGCAGAAATACGCTGAATATCAACTTTTATAAAGACAAATTTCTCGATCTTATTAACGAGGGGCCCATTTTGTGCATGACTGTCCCTTCTGACAAAACGAGAAGGATGCCATACAGTCTATGTCGAGTTTTTTTGCAACCAGCGGCTGGACCAGGATCAAGAAAATACGAAACTACAATAAAATTCCGTGTAATACTCAAAAATTCCAGGCGTTATATCCTTCAATGGCCCCGCATCCACCACAGTGATTTCTGGTTATGGTCACGAAAACTCGGCCCATACTAGTACTGCGCGACATCCGGCTCATGTCACAAGAACTGATCACATTTACATTTGTGTTTCCCACCAGTTTTATCAAATTTAAATTACTGTTTGGGATATTGCGCATGCCAGACTAGTATAATTATAGAATAGAACAACCATAGAGCCGTTTCGTCTTCAAAAGTAATATTAAGCGGGCCTCCCACTGTGCGATCTTTGCCATGAATTTCCAACGATTAGGTACGATTTGGTGAGATTACCAGAGACTGTCTATAGACTATACTACACAATCGTATCTAGTTGGAAATTCGTGGCGAAAATCGCACAGTGGGAGGCCCGCTTTATCCACGACATCGTGCATGCTTCATCCACACTCAGATTCGCCAAGGGGGAGGGGCGCTGGGGGGAGGGGGGACGACATGCACTTCCCCGAAAAAGTCTCGTACCCACCACTGCCCCCCCCCCCCCCCCCCACCCCCACCCCCACCCCAAAAAAAGAAACTTGAGGTTTTCAGAACTATATGTGTAAGCTGCTTTGCGTTCGCACTTCCAATGTGCTAGTTGTACTGCTCCTCAACTCCCCACCCTCTGAAAAGTCCGTCGACTTCATGATGTTTACTCTCGATAAAGATTTGTGTATGATTTCAATGTTTTCTCCTCGTTTGGGACACTGTTATGAGATCAATAAGAATGTCATTTGGTGCACAGTATGAAACCAGGTGCCGCACATTGGCTGCGCCGTATTTCGAACAAATTTCGAGCAACACGCACGCGTGTTTGGAACGTGTGCGTGCGCGTACTTGATGGCGTTTAATACGCAGTAGCATTTTTCCTAAAAAAGATGGCGTCTATACACCAATCCGAGCTGCAAAGTCATGGTCCGTGTACGTCCGCCATAGCTGGGGGCCATCCAGTGCCATGAACTGTGGGTTTTGTGTTGATGATATGCTGTTACATTATGTTGTCACTTCGAACAATTTTGCGCGTTTATTTGCTTGCGAAGCCTGTGTACGCGTACGCGTTATGCGCTGTTCGATTTAACAACAACACAGAGCGCCGAGATCATGGCAGTGGATGGCCCCCAGTAATGGCGGACGTGCATACACCAATCCGGTAATAAGGTCTTCTTCCCTGTACATATCCGCCATAGCTGGGGGCTTCCACTGAATGAACTGTATGTTTTTGTTGTTGCTGAAGCTCCATTTGTTTACAAGTTGCGCGTCTTTGTAGGGTTGTGTGCGCGCGAAGGCGGGCGCGTCGCGTGTACGCGAAGGCGGGCGCGTCGCGTGTACGCGAAAGCGGGCGCGTCGCGTATACGCGAAGGAGGCGCGTTCGTGCATGTAATGAATGAGCGCTTTTCGTTCTAAAGGCGCGTTCACACTATCGCGGAAAAATCACACTGTTCCATTGGTTTGTACACAAACTGGTTTGCCGCTTGTGCGCGGCATATTGCGACGCGCACAACGTTTTGAGCTGGGTCAAAGTTCAAATCTGTTGAACTTTGACCGCGGTGCGCTGACCTTTCCAACGCGCAGCCAATGAGGTATCAGAGAAGCCCCGAGTTACCAGAGTGGAATTTTCTATTTTGGAATAATCGGCGATTGGGAGCTCATGCAATGCGGTGAGCGCAGCGCGAAAGTGTGATTTTTCCGCGATAGTGTGTATCCGCCTTTACAGCAACACAAAACGCACAGCCCATGCACTGGACGCCCCCAGCTATGGCGGATATGCAGGGAGGAGACCTTAGTTACCGGATTGGTGTATAGTCATAGACCGTATCGAATAGCCGCCATTTCGTGGGGCAGTTTCTTTATTCCTTGAGGACATGCATGGTTGCACATAGTGTGATTCCATTGTTGAACGCTTTAAGTAAAAAAAGGTGCCCCACGAAATGGCGGCTATTCGATACGGTCTATGGAATTTTATCCCACAGATATCCCTTAAAAGCTAGATAAGAAACGGAGGCCGTACGCGCATAAACGCGCCATCTCATTTGCATAGTTTTTGGCACAATTTGCATATTTCTGGGCACCATTTGCATAATTTTGGCACCTCATTTGCATGGTTTTAGGCACATCCCCATTGAATTAAACGTAAAACCTCCCGCATGCACACTTTCTCAATGTTCGTGACGATCGCGCGTGTTATGTTCGAACACAAAACGCACTACACGCGCACGCGTTCCAAACCGCCTGAAACCGGTTACGGTGATGTGCCATTCAATAACACAGTAATTTCTTATCTAGCTAATATAAATATGTGGGTTTATCACGCTACGTCACGAGGCGTCCAAAGGTTTATTAGCATATCTTCGAAAAGTGTTCCAAGTCAGCAGACGCGTGCATTTTCAAATCTGAGGTGCGTTCAGACGATCGTTGGTAACTTATAAGTTAAGACTAGTTTCCATATAATCGTAACGCGCATACGCAGACTAGACGCAAACAACTGCAACGCAAACACTGACGGAAAGTTAAACTTGGTTCAACTTTGCCGACTGTCTGCGTTACTGTTTGCGTTGCTAGTTTGCGGTACTCTCCGCGTTTGTTGCGATGATATGGAAACCGGGCTTAAGTCGTTGGTAATGGGCACTCGTGAGTAAGCTCGTAAGTAGTGACCGTGTGGATGCACTTACTTACAAGTTACCAAAGACGATTTACCCACGAGAAATCTTATGAGTAGCGCGCTACTTACGAGCGCGCACCATTGGTATATGGGCCGTGTGCATGCCTATAGCCTGCACGTCGTTGTTAAAGCACCGTGTGGACACGCGTCGTTGTTAAGCCCGGTTTCCATATAGACGTAACAAACGCAGAGAGTACCGCAAACTACCAACGCAAACAGTAACGCAGACAGTCGGCAAAGTTGAACCAAGTTCAACTTTGCCGACTGTTTCCGTAAGTGTTTGCGTTGCGGTTGTTTGTGTCTAGTCTGCGTGCGCGCGTTACGATTATATGGAAACCAGGCTTTAGTGGGACTGTCGTTGTTAACTTTACCTTCGAAGGTAGTGCCCGTCTGAACATGGCTTTGGACAGTTATAATACGCGCTAGAATGTAAAAATGCGTAATGTCCGCAATTGTTGAAGCGATGTGCATGCGCGTTGTGCGTTCCTCCGTTGGGCGTAAAGCCTAGTTTCCATATAATTGTAACGCGCACACGCAGACTAGAAGCAAACAACTGCAACGCAAACACTGACGGAAACAATCGGCAAACTTGGTTCAACTTTGCCGACTGTCTGCGTTGCTGTTTGCATTGCTGGTTTGCGGTACTCTCTGCGTTTGTTACGTCTATATGGAAACCGGGCTTAACGTGGAACGTTGCCAACGTTCGCCACTGGTTTCAGTGCTTTTGTGCACTCGTCTATAGAAAGCTGAGTACCTGTTGTTGGCGAACGTTGCATACGTTTGCAGTGTTAAGGGGCGTTCACACTATCGCGGAAAATTCACACTTTCGCGCTGCGCTCACCGCATTGCATGAGTTCCTAATCGCCGATTATTCCAAAATAGAAAATTCCACTCTGGTAGCTTGGGGCTTCTCTGATACCTCACTGGCTGCGCGTTGGAAAGGTCAGCGCACCGCGGTCAAAGTTCAACAAATTTGAACTTTGACCCAGCTGAAAACGTTTTGCGCGTCGCGATAGGCCGCGCACAAGCGGCAAACCAGTTTGTGTACAAACCAATGGAACAGTGTGATTTTTCCGCGATAGTGTGAACGCGCCTTCAGCGTGTTTCGAACGCAGCCGTGGTTTATGGTGTTTGTTTCGCAATCGGACGGATTCCGATTCAGATCTGCGCAGATCCAAGGTGAACTCGTTCACTTCGCGCAGATCCTGATCGAGATCTTTGATCCGTGGAATTCTTCTCGAGAGATGGTTCAACGCTAGATCCAAAATGGCGACGTAAACATCGCGACGATTTTTGTGTGAGTAAACCGTGTCGTTTTAGTTTTCAGAGGCAACACACGATATACGCGATACAAACAAATTTAGGCTGCTTGTTTATTGACAGTGAATGTCGTGGGTGAAATTTGGAACAGAAATTTGACAAATTTGGAACAGAAATTTGACAAATTTGACAAATGTGGTAAATAAATTGCAATTCACGTGACTTATATAATGGAACAAGATGCAAAAAAATCATATAATGAATGTTACCTTGGAGTCCATAAAGGTTCCAATGAAACCGATGCCAATTGACTCTGGATTAGTAGATGTTGCCATTGTGCCTTCAAGATGAGCCGCTTCCACGTTCCAGCCCGTTCCTTCATATACTTTATTATCTCCACCAATAAGAAAGTTGTAACGGATATCATTCAGACCTGCAGTTCAAGAATGGAAACACTGTCCATGCCACAGTCTCAACAATGGGAGACTTTTGAGCCACTTGGTGGCAGCAAACATAACAATCCTAAGCGATCAGTACCACAGACATAGAGAACTATAGACCACAAGCTCCTATTCAAATAACGTTGCCGCGACTGTAACTAGGACGGCACCCGACTATTTGGCAGATGTTGGGGCAAAGTTTTTTAGCGTGCGCCAAGAAAAAGTTTGGTTTTTCTGACTAAACAAAATCCATACTTATTAATTTGCGAAATTTCACCATAATTTTACTTGGTTATGTATACCTACTTTTGTTGAAGTAGTTTTGAAGCATGAAAAGGCTGGTAATTTGTTAAAAAGAGCTAAAAAAGCTGCTTAAAACATCGATATATATACACTGGATGAAGAAACGACGTCTAAAATTGAAGCCACCGTCCGTTAGGCATAAAAAAAAAAAATGTTATGTTGGCGTAACCCGACCGACTCTAAAAATACGGCCGACCCTGGATATTTTTATTTTTTTCAAGGGAAGAAATTTAATGATTAATATCTATATGTTTCCATCAAGGAAAAATGTGGATCTGCGGTCATTTTTGATCGCTCAAAACGGATAAATTTGAGTCAACAGCTTTTTGTCTGATTTTGGTTTCCACTTTTTCATGTCATTTTCGTTGCTGGGAGGAAAAAAAAACAAAAACAAAAAAAACAATCCCGACCTACCTACCCTATTTTTTGGGGCCCGTTACGCCAACATAATTTTTTTTTTTATGCCTTATTGTACCCCACCAAATGCAATGCCTTGCCTAGACTGGTCATACTGTCTTCACTAGTCTAAATCATGGTCTACATGTGTTAAATGAAACGATCGCATGGACCGGGGAGCAGTCTAGGCCAAGCATTGTTCGTGGGGTACGATGGCAGCCGGCGCGTGGCTTCAATTCTCGTATAGCTAACTGCTATTGCATACTTCATCCAGTGTATATATATCGATGGCTTAAAAGGACAAACCGGCTTTGTTGGGCTATTTTGGGCTCATACATGATTCTGAAAGTCTTTCCGAAATAGACTGAAGAGAACCTGAAAAGAAACCACCAAATTTGGCCGTTTTTTTGCATTTTTCAAAAAATCAAGGTCACGTGATTTATCGGAACCAGATTCTGGATTCGGATAAATAACTTGTCCTTGGAGTTAGTTTTATTTCCAGCCGCATGGCCGTGTGATAGTTTATTCCTGGAGTTTATTACTGCAGTACTGCATCAAATTCAGCTCTGTTTTTTTTTCAAAATATTTATGAGTATTTGACAAAAGAGACTATTTATTAAAGAGGAAGAATCCCCCTTGACGAAAATCCAGCATTTAGGCTTTTTTCGATAGTCCAAACATCCCTCTTGCCGACGTGGATTTTTATTATTTTTTAATTGTCGGTTTTAAGTGGATAAATTGCAAGCAAAAGTGCGCTTTTCGAAAATGAGATTTTCGCGATTTCTGAAACGCTCATTAGGTATTCATGATATGCGCGTGACCCCGTGACGCATCCTGAGATCAACACGATTGTTAGCTCCATACGTTTACACGCAAAAAACTTGGAAAACCGTCTCTGTTAGATGGTGTTTTTTGAAGAATTTTGTTGGTCCAAAAAGCCAGAGATATGCCCAGTAGCTGCGTGGTTGTATGTTTGACCAGACACTATGAAAAAAAAAGAGCAGAAAGATTTTCTTTTCTATTACCAAGAGAGAGAAAAATTAGTCGCTCATTCTATTAACCTTGTACGGCCGATGTTCAAACACGTGGGAAATACGCCCTTAGGGGACCGTACCATGCTGTATACACAGACCGCTGTGAATGCCGTTCGTTCCGTGACAAAACCACCCGTCGCAATGCACCAGTATTTACTTCAAAAGAGCTTCATTATGAGCCACAATTTCATCGTTTTTTCACAAAACAGGTAATAGTAGATTGTTGTCATATTACATGAAGTGTTTTTCACGTTCGTATTTTGAATTACAAGGACAAAACAGGCATGATAAACATTCATTTCGTGTATTTTCCATTCAATACTGCACAGACCGTTTTGTATGTTTCTCAGGATGACGCCAAAACCCTGTTGATAAACAAGCCAAGTGACCTCGAGCGTTTCAGAATTTTGGGTGAAGAGGGTCGGAACTGTTTTACGTTTTAAGCAAAAGCCTGTCGATTTTTTGTGAAAAACAAGTTGTGATGGTGTTGTAGACACATACACCTCCATGATAAACAGAAAAACTCAAAAAATGTGGAAGGGGGGATTCTAGCTGTTTAAGGTTATGAAACAACGTTAAACATAACTCTGAAAAATCGACGTAATTTTTGACACAAAGTCCGAGGAACCGAAGCGATTCCACTGTGAACAGTCTTAAGCCCTAGTCCCACTTAGGCGAAAGTCTTTACGACTCGTGACGATTTTAGATCGCCGGTAGTCGTCAGGTAGTCGCAAGCTATTCGTAAAGATATTCGTAATCATTCGTTAACCATCGCTTGAAGTCGTAAAACGATCGTCGCATCGCTCTGAGTCGCCCGCCAATTTCAGAATGTTCAAAAATTTCGCAAGCCGAGCTGAATATGGAATTTTTCGTAATGATTCGCAATTGGATCGTAAATAATCGTAAACATGTCGTAACTATTCGTAAATGCATCGTAATGCCGTCGTCATGTTCGTAAGATGACCGCAAGTAATGTGCAATAGCAAAATCCACGATTACGATTAAATGATGTTCGAATGGGGCATTGCCTGATGGCACGTGTACCTCAAATTGGCGCCGCGCGTCGCCACGTGACGACAATTGATCGCTTTCGATGACGTAGAACATCCGGGAATGTGTGGTGGTCAATAGACGCACATGAACACGCGTAAAAAATACTCACCCGCGTATTTTCATTGGAAGATGCCGCACGCGGGCGTTGTGTTACGTTCAAATTATTGAGCATGCACTCGGCTTGTAAAAACGAAAGTGCTTTTTAATTGATCGCGATTTAGCCTGAAGAAATGCGTTTTTATCTTTCTCGATACAACGGCAGCCATGGCGCAACAACATAAAGCAAGGTTAAGCAACATAGGTAAGTGCAACCAATGCGCTTTTCTTGCTCTTTTTTGCCGGTTATTACTCGAGCCACGTGGGTCATGAAAAATGCCCACCAAAATGGTCGATGGAAGGGGTGACGTCACCGGAAAGCAATCAATTATAGACCGATCCAGTAAGCTCCGCCCATTTAGAAATTGCCTAGCAACATGAAACACGTTCGAGGCACGTGTGCAGTAGAGTCGTGTGGCCGTGCCGTGCGTCAGCGTTAGCGCCCTTATCAGCGCGTATTGAAACACGCACACAGAAACTGCACGCTCGAAAGCAAAACGTGCACTTAAGTATCTGGGGCCAATTTCATGGCGCTGCTAAGCACAAAAATTTGCTTAGCACAGGATTTATTTGCTTTATAAAATGGATTACAAGCCAAGCATATTCGCCAACTTGTGTTCTTCGCAAGAGTAGGAGAATACCTTTGAATACACATCACTTACGATTCTGGCTGGCAATCCATTTTGGCAAAAAAAAGCAAACAAATCCTGTGCTAAGCAAATTTTTTTGCTAAGCAACGCCATGAAATTGTCCCCTGGTCGTGTGCGTGCACACATCTGTGTACACAGGGGTTTATGGGGTACTTGCATTGTTGTCCTATTTTCCCTTTTCTTTAGAATTCCTCTGTGGGGTAGGCCTACCACTGTTCCTTTTGAATTTCTTTATGGGGTACCATTGTTCCATTGTGTTTGGTACCCCACAAGTGTGTCTGTGTTAGACCACGTACAACACGCCTGTAACAACTTCGCTGATGGCAACCCTAGCGCGAGTTCTGGACAACGACCCCGTAGTCACCTCCTACGCTCGAGAAGGAAAGCCAGGAGAGCGGTCGGCGCGCTACAGAACTAAAGAACCGCAAAATGACGCAAATGCTTCGCAAGTGTTCGAAAATCCTTCACAACTACCCAGCAAACACATAACGTTTTAGAAACATTTTTGAAAGATTGTAGGCAAAACATTGTGAAAATAACCTAAAATAATGTTATTAAAACGTTAAACTGTAGTCTAATTCAAAACATTTTCTTTATAACATTTTAAGAATGTTGTAAAATGTTAAAATTGTGAAGATGAAAGACGTTAGTTTGATAACATTTTAAAAACATTCTTAAAAAGTAATATACAAAACATTTTTATATGGCGTAAAAATAAATGTTATCAAAATGTTTCACTTCATGGTTGCTGAAAACGTTTTATGTATAGCATTTTAATAACATTATTAAAATGTTAAAACTGTGCAGGTGACAGATTTTGATAACATTTTAAAACATTCTTCGAAAGTAATACAAAACACTATTTTTAAACAGCGTAAAGTAATTAGGTCAGTCGGAATTTCGTCGTCCGTGTAAGAATTTAATACTTAACCAGACCTAAACAAGTTGAGTCCTTATTTATTGTTGAAAGTAGAAATCGATGTTAAAAAGAAATTCTGAGGGTCCTTCTCGCGTTTTTGTCGGTTTTTGACGCTGGAATTACTTTGTTTCCCCTGGATTCACAACGAGTGCGTCGCCATTACAACAGGAAATCGATTGTCACTCCGCGACGGACCATACCATTATTTGTGGGGTGCGTGGTATATGAAAATTGAAGCACATTGTCAATGTATACATTATGCAACCATCATCATTGTAGCTCATAACATTTAAAATGTTTTAACATTATGCTGTAGTAGAATAAATTCTTCTAGTTTCAAAATTTAAATCGTTGATGTGTTTATTTTTCTTGTGCATTTCCTGCTATAAAATCGACCACTCTGACGACTGGCCTTTAAGTCTGGGATCCAGGCCTGTGAAATATAAATATACGGCATTTAACGTCATGTTTGACACACAATGGAAGAAGAATGAAAGAGGGAGTCACCCGGTCTCGTCACCCGGTCTCGTATCGTGCACCAAATGTTCGCAACGAAAACTTCTTACTTTTTGTATTGATGTGTTCTTTCTGTAAATCATTGACTAGACTTGCACAAGTATCGGTGTCGTCACATCGTTGCCCGCCAGTTTGATACACTACGATCAAGACCAATCGATTCTCGAACAAGGACTTGGTACCAGCCGGAGAGAGAGCAGACCAGCCCTCTCTCGACACGAACGTAATTTCTTCTCCTACGCTGCACCCTAAAAAGAGATTGGAATTAAAATAAACAATGTGTTGGCCGATTTTGTAATAATGTGTCATTTCGGCACGATGCACAAAAAAAATGCACGCAACGGGTGTGATACAGGATCAATACCGTGGTCACGGTAGGAAAGAGGGTCACAAACAACCAGACTGTCTGTTTCTAGACAATGGCGTGCACCACCGTAGCAACAGCATAGTATGCAGACTTTATAAACTGCACATTGATCCATTTAATAGCGCCCGCACACGCAAAAGGCTAATTGACCAAGTAAATCTTTGTTATATTTTGTAGAAATTTCACCACTTAGGTGCAGTCATACTTCTGAAAACTTGGAAAATCCATGCATGGTTTTTGTGTTAAGTTGAATGGTAAAAAAAGTATTTTGCGAAAGGTTTTTCTTTAGAAAACCACCTTCAGTTGTTAATTTCTCACACAAAATACAATTTTGGACTAAAATAAAATCATGTGGTGTTTGGTATCATTGTTATTAAGGTTTTTCTTGTCAACTCTTGTAGAAAAATTGGGGTCACTGCAAATGATGTACTCTACCTTTAAAGGAGCGTGTCCAGATCACATTTTTGAGCACGCCCTCTTCCCCATTTTTCCATTGGTGTTGATATTTTGATTCCATATCGTTTGTAATATTTTCTCATTACCATTGTGGAATTTTCGCTCTTAATCCGTATATTTTTAAGGATATCGTCAAAAAACCACCGATTTTTTGTAAACTAATTATCCATTAATAAAGCAGTGCATGGATAGTATTTTGAGGAGGTATTTTATGCATATGATTGTTTGGCGGTTCACTATTTCCATTTTGTTTAGTTCGTTCACTTTTTTTGGAGATTAGGTAAACTATACATTTTTGAAAACTCCATGGACCAACCAGTCAGAAAACACATGTTTCCATTTTCCCGAGAGCCTGTAAGGCGGCCATCTTGGATTGTCCAAAATTGCCACCTGAAAGTCGGGATTTCGCTCTATTTTAACTGCCAGGTTACCAAGAATCACATTTTTTTGCGACCAAGCTTACAGTTTTGCAATTATGTTAATAGCAAAAGGGTACAAATTGTCAAAGGCACAAGTATTGGCGAGGCATATGGGATTAAGTGTCTTGCCCAGGGACACAAACATGTTGGACATAGTGGGACTTGAAACCTCAACCTGTGAATTCCCCACTAGACTACACTACGTACAAACAACCCATTGTTGGTTACATTGTTATATTAATTACATTACAAAGCATAAATATATTTTAAATACAAATTTGGACAGATTTCCATGAGTTTGGGCAATCTGGATGCAGTGAAAAGCAACTTGTGCCCACCGGGATTCGAACCGCGGACCTTCTGCTCAACGTGCAGACGCCCTACTAATTGCGCTATGAAGCCAACTGGTGGTTTCGAATCACGGCAGTGCAGTGATTGTGATTGGCTACAACGTGAGCTTAGCAAGCCCTACAGAGAGATAAACCCTTCAATGAGATAACTACCCCTCTCTGAGATCACCTAAGATATGCCCCAAACCGAAATTGGTACAAGCTGGGCAAGAGAAAATCCACAAGTCCTGGGACTGGCTCTGAGTGTTCATTTTAACACAAGAAACAAAGCGCTGATGAATCTTCTCAATGCACTGGGTTATTGCATCCCGCATAGCCGCACCCTGGTCCTAGAAACTGCTCTTGCCAATACCGTGGTTGAAACACTAAGCAGTTTCAAGGCTTCTATGTACCCCCATTCCGCTGCTGGCAACACTGATTTTGCGGATGGTACGACTCGTGGAACAATTATTGTGGCCGTATGCGTACCAGAAAGCTGATGCTGCGGGAGAAACAATTGCTCCTATGCTGACCATTGGGGATGCAAAAAGTCTTTCAGTCACACCATTCCACAAACAAGTAAAAGTACAAATACATTTCCGGTCAACTAGCAGGGTATCCCTGGAATGTGTCAGCTGAAACACCTGGTCTGGCTTATTGCTTTTGTAACGTCTAGACTAAAGAGGGACCAGGATTCCAGCAAAATCCCATACTGGCTGGGCAGGCTACAACTTACTGATGTCCACAAGCCAGCCTGTAACTCATGTGGTAGCCTTACCTCTGCTTCCGGAGGTGGCACATACGTGGTCGACTCTGCTGACCGTGATCATGTAAACAAGTCGGTGCGGTGGTGCTGAGGCTCCGTTCACTGGACCTCAGTCCCCTCGGCTCAACCTGAGGCGGTCGGTCCGGCTTGGCACCTGGAACATCCTCTCCCTTCAGGAGGACGCCCGCGTGCCTGCATTAATCGGCGGAGCTCGCCCAGCTCGACATAGCTGTTCCAATCTCACCAGCTCCAATCTCACCGGACGCCACGCTCGGGTGAGATTGGAGGAGGTGGTTATACATACTTCGGTGCAGCCGACAGGGCGTGGCCAGTGGCGGTTACTGACCGGCTCGCTTCGCTGGTAAGGGAGGTTACGTCAGTCTCGGAGCGTATGATGCGACTGAGGCTTGCCCATACTGTGGGCGTAGTCTCATTTGTTGCAGTGTAGGCTCCGACCAGGGATTGTGACCGTTCCACGAAGGAGGCATTCTATGCCCAACTCCACACGATGGTGGATGCGGGACCCAAGGGGGATACGCTAGTCCTTCTCAGTGACTTCAATGCTACCGCTGGCACATCCAGAGACGGATACCAGCCATGTATCGGTCCTCATGGCTCTGGACCACGTGATGAAAGCTCCTCAATGTTGCTTGACTTTGCAGTAAGTCGTGGGTTGGGGATATCTGGATCGTGCATGGTTCCAGAGACCGGATTGGCGGCGCTGGACTTGGTATTCCAGCAACGGCGTCACCAGGAAGGAGATCGACCATGTACTTGTTGATGGCGCTGGAGGCTGATCGAAAACTGCAGGGTGTACACGAGTGCCCAGTTCTTCAGCACTGACCACAGGGTGCTAGTATCAACTCTAAAGCTGCGTCTGAAGTGTCCGAGATGGGCGACGACGGGCCAAAGGCTGGACGTCGGCCACCTGCGGGACCAGCACGTGGCTTGGGCCTATGGGGAGGCGCTTGAGGGTATGGCTGCTGGAACCGACTGTGGAGTGTCGTTTGGAGATGTTCAGATCACCGATCTGGACTTGGAAATTCTGAGTCCTTAGAGTCCAGATCAGAGTGTGGGGACGGCTGCCAGCGCTCAGGAGGAGTTCATTGATCCACTACAGAATGACTTTTACAACTGATGGCACTGAGACCCCTCATGTACTCATCAAGATTAAGATCACAACCTTAGCTTCTTGTTAACCTACACAGGTTTCGACTGTAGTGCTTAAATCCATAGCCACAAGATAACCCATGATACCTAGGTGCAATCTTTGTGCATAATTGGTCATGGTGACAGACTTCACAGAATCCATGTAGACCTAAAGCCGAGGGAGGCCCTTGGGCAACCAAGCCAAGCCAGAAACACCAGGGAGAATCTCCTTCTCTGTGCGAATGAATGCTCTGGGACACTTAAAAGTGCTTACATCCCATCCGAAGGACGGAGCAATCGGGGTTAATCAACTTGATCAGGGTCAAAGTGCCACGAGTGATTTCGAAAATACAACTTGAATGTGTTTCCACCTCCAGTTTGAGAATTGATAACCTAAACCGCTCGGCCACGGCACTTCCTGCAGTTTAATTCTAACAGAATCTAAGATGGCGGCCCACACCAGTGTCTTGACAGTTTGGTACCATTTTGTAATTAGCATGACTTGATTCCTTGTACCAAAAAATATAGGTTTAGCCACAAAAATTAAAATTCTGTATATATCATTTAAGTGCTGAAATACTACAAAAATCCCACCTGAAAGATGCTATTTTTAAAAATCCAAAATGGCTGCCATACACGCCTTCGGGCAAATGGAAACATATGTTTTCTGGTTTGTTATTTTTTGGAGTTTTCAAAAATGTATAGTTTATCTAATCTCCAAAAAAAGTGATCGAAATTACACAACGACCCTGACTATAGAAGGAAATCTATTTTCTGGAAAAATCTGATCTCTTTCCTTTCAATCCCCTTTTAGTCAACGATTTACAGAGGCCATGTACAATTCAGAACCACTCAATCGTACAGTTTAACACACCCACATATTTATATATATTTTGTACCAGACACGATACATCATAACACATGATAAACACCTTTACAAGGACAAATCCGAAACAGTACTACTCCCACACACACACAAAAAGCGCATAACCAATCAGAAGATTGTGATAACCTCCCCATGGTGTGGTGTGGCCATGGTACTGTGGCCCGCCTATTATGTCAAAGGTTTAAAAACATGATCGGCATTGGATGAAAACGGATCAAAACTTGAAAATTCATTTTGCGTGGTCTAGCTTCCCGGAAAAACCGAGAAAGTTGTCTGCAAAAATTTGAAAATGTCACGCAATCCATTGGTATAAGATCATGTTTCACATTACCTATAGGGTTTTAGGCTTCGGGGTTCTGGTTTTGTTTTGTTTTGTTTTTTTAACATCATTTCAGTGACAATACGTTGCGGTTGATCGGGTATAAGGGTGCATCAAGTCTAAATGGCTTATCTACTTGCGGTATTAATTACGGCAGATGCTGTTGGATCTTTTGTCTCAAGTGACAAGTGATCATGGTAAATTTGACTTTAAATGTTGCCATAGGATCGGGTCGCCAGGGTCTACCTGGCAGGCTTTCATGGAAACATTTTAACCATTGAATACACTTAGGCAGGTAGGTAATCACCTGGGCGTGGTAACTTGTTATATCGACTAAACTCACGTGAGATCACGTCTAACAGGCTGGCTTTCTTCATTGTTTGAAGTTGTGGGAATCGGGGTCATCCAGATGATGGATGAAATCTCCGAAAATGATAATGACCGCCGCGTGTGAAAAATAATGTTTTAGGTGTTTCTTCTCACGCGGAATTACATATAAGTATGGCGAGAAAAAGTGACATTTAAATAAATTATTCAACAGAAGGAAAAACTATACAGACCTCTGGAAGTGATATCCATCTTGTTGAAATCCTAAAATAATTTATCGCAGGATGGCAACACAATTATTTGGTGCAAAAATAATGTCGTCATCTTACATTATGGATGTCGTCTTCCTGAGATAATTATCACGGGATGACGGCATTTTGCTCTTAATATGTCGTCATCGTGCCATAAATTATCTCAGGATCTCAACAAGTCAGATGGCATTTCCAGAGTTCCGTGGTATTGCTATCGGAGTGCACGATGTTGTCCGCGAAAACGGCATTCTTTGCCAGTTTTTAGACAAAATGGCGGCGTCCATATCTCTAAATCGTTTTCAAGATATCTTGAAAACATTTAGAGATATCTTGGAAGCATTTAAAAATATCTTTAATTACATTTAAAGATATCTCCAGTTGTTACAACGTTTTAAAGATATCTTGAAATAATTTAAAACAATCTCTTTTATATAATTATAATTTTGCATGGGAAGAAACACCTCAGACATTATTTGTTTCTCACGTGGCGGTCATCATTTTCCGAGAATTCACCGATCGTCTCGATATGACCTGGATTACCACAACTTGAAACATTAAAACTACCAGTTTTCGGAAAAACACGTAAAGCACGATTTCACGTGAGTTTCGTCAATTTGACAAGTTCCAACGGCCAGGTGATCACCCACCTGCCTATAGGCACATTCAATGATGCTTTCCGAGAAGCAGGTAGACCCGGCGGCGACCTGATTCCTATGGTAACATTTTGAAGTCACATTGACCATGATCACTTGTCACTTGGGTCGTGAGCTCCTACAAACAAGGAACGTAGGCTTACGCTTTTGAATTCACTGGGTAAATTAAACAGCAAATAAATCAAATCATTATGGAAATTATATTCGTTCCGTATAAAACTTGGATATAATAAACACAAATTTAAACGCATTTACAATGGAGCTCAATGGGGTATTTTCGAAGTAAATGTAAGTGCCGGACCTACATTGATACTGAACGAGTCCACAACGCCGCAGGCGATGTGATTGGTCGGATTGTCCTGCGGAAACTTGCATGCATGCGCGCGCAAAACAGGTTCCTAGCGCTCGTTGGCTCAGTTTACGGTTTGTTTTCGATCTGTTTTCAAAATGTTTACGTGTAGAGTGGGTCGCGGGTAATGATGTTTTGACATTGCGTACACCATGCGTACAGGGAGAAGGGGGAGGGGGAGGGGGTGGTCCAAGCCAATGCGTATGTACGCAAACTGAACATTTGCTTTTACTAAATTGGGAAAGGATGGACAAGTTGACCATGGCTTCAGACCTTATGTACAAAACATATTAGACAGGCCACACATTTTTCTCACTCATCTCGCATTCTTTTCACTCCTCAATTTAGGTTTTTCCATTAAATTTGCAGTTTTTGATGCTTGATGTCATTTTATGTAACAAAAAATGCAAAAGAAATCTCATTTATTTCAGACTTTGGAGCCGACATGCGAATCGTACTAGTAGTATATAGCACTATACATGTAGTTCTGAATGAACCATTTACCAACGCTTACCAATGCTGAGGTATGTATGGAATGCGTATGGGGAAGTGGGGTGGGGGCGGGGTGCTGGTGAGGGTGTTGGAGCTACTGGGTACGCCATGCGTACAGGTGGTGGAGGGAGGGTATAAAAAGTCGGCATTTCGTGCTTACGTACTTTATGCACGGCCCCAAACCCAGTAGAATTGAAGGAGATTCTTATAGAATATGGTGTTGAGAAGGCTAGATTAGAGAGGACAAAGTTAAATCGATTGCAAAAGCAATATTTTGAAGCGACAGCTAATCCAAACACTAATTGCGAGATTTTGGATGATTTGGAGGATAAACTAAAATCCTACGAAATTCGTAATTGGGAAAAGGCTCAAGTTAGGACTCATAATCTAGACGAAAGTGAAGAAGAAAAACCAAGTAAATTTTTCCTTGCAGTTGAAAAACAATCGATGAAAAACAATAAAATTATCAACCACGTTAATGAGTTTTATGAAGACCTATATACGTCTGAGGAGATTGATACAAATAATGAATAATGTATTAGAATCAGTTCAAACGCACACTATTTATGAATTATTAGTTGATAATGAATTTACTGATCTTGAGATTTAGCAGGCGTTAAAGCAAATCGGTAAAAATAAATCTCCTGAAATTGATGGGTTGACTGTAGAATTTTACCTGACTTTTTGGCCGCTTCTAAAGACTGATTTATAAAAATAAGGGCGAGAGAACGAATCCAAAAAATTGGAGACCAATAAGCTTTTTAACCGTGGATTATAAAATAATATTCATGATAACCTTATGCTTCTTAGAGACATATTAGATGATGTTACCTTTAATAAGAAGGAAGCAGCCCATTTAAGCATTGACCAAGAAAAGTCTTTCGATAAAATTGAATGGGACTATATGTATGCCATAATGACCAAATTGGGGGTTCCGCATGCAGGATTAATAGACTGGATTGATGTGTTATATCATGATCCTAAAAGCTCTGTTAACGTCATTGGGGCACCCTTTAACGCGTATAGAGGTATACGACAAGGATGCCCCTTATCACCGTTATTGTACGCTTTGTGCGCAGAAGGGTTTGCTACACTGCAAAAAATGCGGTGTTAAAATCTACACCACTGGTGTAAAATTTGATTCTTTCTTGGTATCCATTTTGGGCAAGGATTTTTTGGGTGTTAATTAACACCAATTTGGGAATCAATATTTTTTAACACCAAGAAGAGTGTTAAACTTTAACACCCCCATCCGGTGTCAACGTATTCTTCTTGGTGTTTATTTTGGGCAAGAATTTTGGTGTTAATTGACACTTGAATGTGGAATTAAATTAACCTACAGTTGATTTATTCTTACAGAATTAAAAGCCGACACCAATTGATGTAAAATGGGGGAACCTCTTTAAAATAAAACACGTGTTAAATTTAACAACCATGGTGTAAATTAACACCCGCATTTGGTGTTAAAATATTTTAACACTGATCTGTTCGTGGTGGCACAGTAATGAAATTGGCAAAATGCCATTGTTTTCATCATTTTGTATTTTTTTTTTAAATGTTTTATTTGTCCGAATAAAACACGCACTGGTCCGAGTCCAGTAATACCTAGCACAATCGTTACCAGTCCAGGTCAAGCAATCCTCAAGACCACAGACACGGATGCAATCGTGTAACAAAATTACCCGACGCCATTCCCAGAGACGTACTGGCCACTCAAGTGAGCAACGCTTACATCAACGGGAATCAGCGAAGGATCAACCATAATTCGGTTTTTAAAATGTTTTATTCGTCCGAATAAAACACGCACTGGTCCGAGTCCAGTAATACCTAGCACAATCGTTACCAGTCCAGGTCAAGCAATCCTCAAGACCACAGACACGGATGCAATCGTGTTACAAAATTATCCGACGCCATTCCCAGAGACGTACTAGCCACTCAAGTGAGCAACGCTTACATCAACGGGAACTAGCGAAGGATCAACCATAATTCTTGATTTCTTCACCCTAAGGAGTGATAATGACATCATAGAACAAACATTCAGCTAGTCTAGCCATAAGTACAACGTGATGATTAAAGTTTGTATCTCAAACACGGAAAAATTATCAGAAACGCCTGTAGCCAATCAAATAGCTGGATTTCCGCGCATGCTCTCTTAGCCTTATTTTTTTTTAACACCAACAAATGTTTTTTGCAGTGAACACGTGACCGACATCCCATAATTTTCTTGAGATCAACCAATGGGATTAGAATACTAAGCGTCATGCATTGTGATCATGGGCAGTTTATCAAGTTTAACACCATGCAAATTCTACACCACTTTTTCTGCTGTTAATCTATTACACCGGTGTTCGTTTGACACAAATGTAACACCCAAAGAATTAAAAAACCTTGGTGTTAGAAATTTAACACCGCGTTTTTTGCAGTGTAGTCTTGTCAGAAGTAGTAATGACTTACAAGGTGTAACTATTCCTAATTCAGACGTGAAAGTTAAACACTTACAACATGCAAATGGCACCCCGTTAATTATTACCAAGAATACAAAATTTACGGGCCTTCGAGAAGTTATTAAAATGTATACGGAAGGTAGCGGGTCTAAAGTTAATCTGGAGATATAGGGTGATTGGAGCTAGTATACAAATATTGACTGCTTTATCTCGTGGTATAGTAAAACTAGCCTCCCTCGGTGACCCACGGAGCATTATATTTTCCCTCGGCTTCGCCTCGGGAAAATATAATGCTCCGTGGGTCACCTCGGGAGGCTAGTTTTACTATACCACTCGAAGCAGTCAATATTTGTTTTATAACACCTCTCCCACAGATTTTGCTTAATTTAAGCTTAAATATTAATGAAATCAGTTTCATCAACTTTTGTTTGCATTCACTTTCCTACAGTGTCAACACCGCGTTCGTACAACTGCTAGCTGTGCGTGAAGTTGTTTTTGTTCGATCGCGCGCGTTACGCGTAACGCAGGCGTGTTGCGCTTACACACACACACGACCGGGATCCGCACGCGGGAGTTGCTAGGGGTATAGTACTTTTCGGAATGCATGGTATTGATTGCTTTCGATGACGTAGAACATCCGGGAATGTGTGGTGGGCAACAGTCACGCGCGTACACGCGCGCGCCATGAGACGCACATGAACACGCGTAAAAATACTCACCAGCGTATTTTCATTCGAAGATGCCGCACGCGAGCGTTGTGATACGTTCAAATTATTGAGCATGCACTCGGCTTGTAAAAACGAAAGTGCTTTTAGTTGATCGCGATTTTTAGGCGGAAGAAATGCGTTTTTATCTTTCTCGATACAACAGCCATGGCGCAACAACATAAAGCAAGGTCAAGCAACAGAGGTAAGTGCAACCAATGCGCTTTTCTTGCTCTTTTTGCCGGTTATTACTCGAGCCACGTGGGTCATGAAAAATGCCCACCAAAATGGTGGATGGAAGGGTTGACGTCACCGGAAAGCAATCAATAGTCTTTTTGGAGCACTTGTACAAATATATAGCAAAAATAGCCAACGTCACGGTCACGTGACACGCTCTCGACCAACCACGATACAGAATCTGTGGGCGAGGTGTTATAATGTTTCCTATCTTGGTAGTATATTGCCCTGTCCTACTGAGTGTGTGGTTAAAATAGAAAACAAATATTTTGGATTGTTTTGGGGATGGCAAACCCGATAAAATTAAACGAGATGTTATTAGACAACCAACTGGAGAGGGTGGATTGGGTGTGGTTAATATTAAATATAAATTGGACAGTTTAAAGATGAAATGGTTGAGTAAGTACTGTAATGAAGATAGTAAATGGAAATTGTATAGGCTTATGGATTATTGGATTTCTAAATGTACGTTTGATAAAATTGGTTGGTATGTTCTTGACAATAGCGTCAAACGTATTCAAACGTATTTAAACTACACCTTTTATAATCAATATAGGGTGTTAAAAATAATGCATTTATTCCAATAATTATTGAGGAATCAAAACTAACACCCACGGTGTTAAATGTTAACACCAGACTCGGTATCTATACAAGACAATTTAACACCACAGTTTTTGCAGTGTATACTTGCCAACGATGAGATTTCACCATCAGAATGATTTGACATACGTCAAATCGTCAACACGAGTTCAAAATCTTTGTTTCTGATCAGCTATAGCTTGAGATACCAAAAGTCAAAATCGATTAACTGTACTCCATGCACTAATAACGTGAATTTTGCCATTTGGGGGACAATTCTGCATTGACAGGTCCCATAATATATATAAAGTTTAGAAACTAAAGACTCTAAATAACGCATTTAGCTGTTTGCTTTTTGGTTTTGAGTGTTTGCGCTTATGGGCTTTGGACCCCCAGGCCTTGAGTCGTGGGTATTTGCTGTGCCTGCATTTCTAGCATTTCATGCAGGGAGTCACGAATTTAGGTACATATTTTGTTCAGCATATAAAACTAGATGTATTCGGACTAGTTAAATAAAGAACACGTTTTCTGCATAAATGTCCTTCGTTTCCAAGCTTATCAAATCTTCCATGATTTTGTATTCGCTATACCAGTCACCCCGCCCGACTCCCCGCACCAATGCCTATGATATGCACAAAACTTAGGGTACGTAAGGTTTGCCAAAGTGCGAGTTGGGTATGGCACATAATTGTTTAAAGCCTAAAAACATAACAATTTATAAACAGGAACCAGAAGACTGCTGAACTTACCGCTGATTAGGTTGGCTGCAGCGATCAGGCACAGTAGGCCGATGATGTTCACTCCGATTTGGCCGAGCATTTTCATTTTGCAACAGACTATATTTGACTTCAGCTTTAGCAAAGAAGACCTGAAGTTTGTGAGGTTTCAAGTTGTACTGATTCGTTCAATCCCCGTGCAGACAGATAACTGATACTATTCTGTATTCACGAGCATTTTATCAGGTTTTCTAAAGTTTTATTTTAGTGTGCAGTGAACTTGAACTATGTACTTTTCGTGCCAAGGCTACATCTGCCTGTCGGCTCTACTCCCACACACACAAAAAGCGCACAACCAATCAGAGGATTGTGATAACCTCCCCCATAGCTCTTCAAACGTCACTTGATCTGACGAGGCAATTGAGATTAAGCGTCTTGCCCAGGGACACAGACAAGTTGACCACAGTGGGGCTCGAACCCACAACCACAGCGTTATATGGTTTGAGCTTTACATCCACTATACCGCACTATAGACCCAAGTGGGACGAAAACCAGTTCTGGCTAAAAAACAAACTTGACTATAGGCCTATGCATTATCGACTCTGATATTTGGTATCTTATGACTCCGAAGTGCCGAATTTTAGAATTCTTCGTTATATAGTGTCGTGGGTTTTGAAAGACTGCCATTCAGGCTGAGAACTTTATCAGTAGTGTATATCTGCTATATACTTGAGACTGTCGCTTGAGACTGCTGATCGAATTCACATGTCATGTAGAGATACAGAAGCATTACGACATAACTATTCTATTCTTCGTTGAATAGAATGATTTAGCTGTTTGATTCTCTAAATATGAATTGTGCTTGTTGCACGATCATTGTGACCACAGACATTTAAAGAAGCAAATTCTCGAAAATACATCATTGACCTTTATGCGTTAGAATTGCCTCTCCTGTTGTACGCAGATTGCCATTTGAGTTTGTTCATTTGGGAAGTGCATGCGCACATTTGGCAAATGTGTGCTTTTGAACCATGTGTTTTGAGTTTTGAGAGCAATGTTTTATTTTGACATCAATGTTTTTGGTTTAGGGGCTATTATTTCTCGACGCGTGTTAGGTTTATACAGTGAATCGAAATATGCTGCGCATAAAATGTGTAAGCGATTTGAAAAAAAACTGTAAACCCACAACAAAGGCACCAACCATATCGTTGTTCCAATGGACAAGTAAACATATGTTAAAGAGGAAGAATCCCCCTTGACGAAAATCCAGCATTTAGGCTTTTTTCAATAGACCAAACATCCCTCTTGCCGACGTGGATTTTTATTATTTTTTAATTGTCGGTTTTAAGTGGATAAATTGCAAGCAAAAGTCGCTTTTCGAAAATGAATTTTTCGCGATTTCTGAAACGCTCATTAGGTATTCATGATATGTGCGTGACCCCGTGACGCAATCCCGAGAAAGAGAAGTCAACACGATTGTTAGCTCCATACGTTTACACGCAAAAAACTTGGAAACCTGTCTCTGTTAGAAGGTGTTTTTTTAAGAATTTTGTTGGTCCAAAAAGCCAGAGATATGCCCAGTAGCTGCGTGGTTGTATGTTTTACCAGACACAATGGAAAAAAAAGAGCAGAAAGATTTTCTTTTCTATTACCAAGAGAGAGAAAAATGAGTCGCTCGTTCTATAACTTGTACGGCCGATGTTCAAACACGTGAAATACGCCCGCATGGGACCGTACACAGACCGCTGTGAATGCCGTTCGTTCCGTGACAAAACCACCCGTCGCAATGCACCAGTATTTACTTCAAAAGAGCTTCATTGTGAGCCACAATTTCATCGTTTTTTCACAAAACAGGTAATAGTAGATTGTTGTCATATTACATGAAGTGTTTTTCACGTTTGTATTTTGAATTACAAGGACAAAACAGGCATGATAAACATTCATTTCGTGTATTTTCCATTCAATACTGCACAGACCGTTTTGTATGTTTCTCAGGATGACGCCAAAACCCTGTTGATAAACAAGCCAAGTGACCTCGAGCGTTTCAGAATTTCGGGTGAAGAGGGTCGGAACTGCTTTACGTTTTAAGCAAAAGCCTGTCGGTTTTTTGTGAAAAACAAGTTGTGATGGTGTTGTAGACACATACACCTCCATGATAAACAGAAAAACAAAAAAAATTTGGAAGGGGGTATTCTAGCTGTTTAATGTGATAACCCACCGTGACAGGATGACAATAAAGAACCTTGCAGTAGCCAAACCATTTCGTTCCGCTAGTGTGAATGGTTGTATTGTGATCGTATCCTTGCATTAACGGCCTTTTGAAATTGTCGACTCCAAAGTGCAAGTCACTTAACCGTGAAGTCACGCAAACCAAAGTTATCCAGAAAATAACCCTTGATGTAAATTTATTTTCATGACTCGTCATGACTCGTCATAAAAATACCGAACTCGCCTTCGGCTCGCGCGGTATTTTCATGACTCATATCATCCTCAGAGCCATCCAATATTATACAAATGTCGTCCTGATGTCACAGCAACGTCAGGATTCTGACTGTAAGACCTAAGACTGTACCAAGTTTCAAGTTCATAACGTGTTCCGTTTTCAAGTTAGGGTGCCGCAACGTGTTGTGTTAAAACGCATTTCTTTATGGTATCTTAAGCTAGAATTTTGAATTATCAAGACACGTCAGAGATAGCAGTGATAACGTTTTGAAGAGTAAATTTGGGGATTTGTAAAGAGTGCATCATTGTTTTGCAGCCGGCCGCCTGTTGCACTGATTTGCAACAGTGTATCTGCAATTTGCAACAGTGCATGCATAGTCCTCTACAAACTACAACATGGTTTGAGGACCAGTACTGGTCCAAAGATTTTGGAAGATTGGGACAATCTCCACAGGTGAAACTGAGAGGGGTAGTCCCAAACATCCAACATCGAGAAAGCAGTGTAGTTTTCACTTTCCCGAAATAACCATGATTTACTTATTTTGCTATACCTCTAAGTGGAACATTTTAAAAGGTGTACAATAAAAATATAAATCAATTATGTTTTTGCAAGTTTGACTTCAAGGGAAACTTTTAAAACAATCGTTGTACTTGTAAGCACTGCTGTATTCAAGATGTTTATATACGTATACGTATAAATAGATGTTTTAAGACAATAAAACATTGGCATGTCAGTAGACGTTGAATCTTCCAACATGGCATTGATATTTTAGTTATCACGGCAACAAACGTTGTCCATAGTGTGGGAGATATTTTGTCCAGTTGTCGAGCATGTCAGCCATTATTTAACCAAAAATAACGGTTATCCACAAAATGTCCATCAAAATAACACATGACATTACCCAACTGTTAAGCTTTGCTACATGCCCAAATATCGGTAGAGGACAGTTCGCCCAATTGTTGGGTATTTTATTTACCCAATGTTGGTGGGCAATGTTTTGCCCAGACGTTGGATGAGTTAACTATTCGACCAATGTCGAAGGGTTGGGCATTTTTGGTCAACTAGCGTGTCGTGTTACATGAGATCAGGGGAGTTTTTATTGCTGGTTCTTTGTCTTAATTGTATATTTATGTCTTTCTTCATTCGTTAAAGTTCTCTCATTTGATCGGTTCGACCATCTACCCACAAATGACCTGTCTCAGTACCAAGGCATCAATATACATGTATGTCTGTGAATGGTTGTGCCAGGCATACGTTGAATAACACTGCGCGGGAAATCGGCTGCGCATTAGCGAAATAGATTGATGATAAATTAAAAGGAATACAGAAGGCGATGTGCCTTCGATTTCGAGCTAAAATGAAATGCCATTAGGCTAAATTCACGCACATTCGGGAAATCGTATGCCGATTTTTTACGACTGAATGTACCTTCCTGAAATAGAATTATCATTTGCTAAATAGAAACAGGGATTTTAAAAGTTCATTCTATTTCGCACGAAAACTAATGCTTCTTTTACTAACAAATGTACACATTTTCCAAAATTGTCCGGGAAAACCTATTTTATAATTAGGTAACTGATGACGTCATCGTGACGCCATTATTCGTCAGGCTTCTTCAGATGTTGGTCTAAGTATGTGCCAAGTTTAAAGAAAGGTCCAAACTTGGGGGGGGGGGGGGGGGGGGCGGGTGCAGAACGAAAAATCCCTCTAGAATAGAAAATTTGACGGCATACAAAATATTTATGATCTCGCGCATCGATTTCTGCCTATTTAGTGCAGTGGAGTGCACCTAGAACGAAGGCACCAACCATATCGTTGTTCCAATGGACAAGTAGAGGCGACATCCGCCGTGATAACTCACCGTGACATTTTGACAATAAAGACACTTTTAGCAGCCAAACTCGTTCCGCTCGCGTGAATGGTTGTATTGTCAACGTATCCTTGCATTTGAAATTGTCGACTCCAAAGTGCAATTCACTCAACTGTAAAGTCACGCAAACCAAAGTTTGAAATAACCATTGATGTAAATGTATTTATGCTCCATCCGAAACGTCTTTGACAAAGCCATTCAAGGTGACATTTTCCGATCAAGCTCATCACACCTTAGTTTGATGACTTGATGTGCACTTACACCATATTCAAAAAAAAGAATGAACGAGGTCAAAGGTCATAGTCTTTGACCATATCTAGCTATAATGCCGTTGAGCCCATCCTGTTATCTTTTACCATTTTTAAATTATAGGCAAACATCTGTTTGACCAATAGGAAACAAGGTCAAAGGTCACTAATTTATTTTTTTGTAATGCTTGACCATACCCAACCTTAATGCCATTGATCCCGTCCTGTTACCTCCTACCACTTTCAAATTATAGGTCAACATGTTTGACCAATAGGAAACCATGTCGAAGGTCATCATTCTAAATGTTGTACAGCTTGACCATACACAACCATAATACCATTGACCCCATCCTCATATCTCTCAGCCTTTTACCACTTTCAAATTATAGGCCAACATCTGTTTGACCACTAAGAAACGAGGTCAAAGGTCATCGTTATAATTTTTGGAAATGTCTAAATATAATTATATGCAGACGTAAAATGTAGGCATATAATGCAGTTACCGCACCAATTGCGTGCATTGAGAATGACCGGTCTTATCTTTACTCTACTTATACCCAAAAAAATCACTTTCAACACTTTATATTGGTGATAGCCAAGCACAGGAGACACGAAGTCGCCTTTATTTACAGTCACGGCCAGTGTACATGTAGTTACATATCTACAAAAAAAAACGCATGGACTCTCAGGCAATCTTGTCAAATTAACTGAACGGAATCATACAACTTGGGATTATAAATCTCAACTTCTTACTATACCGACGCCTCATCGGAGAAGACGACGTCCAGGAAAAAACAGAGATAAAAAAAAATGCTCTGAAAACCTGTGCCCAAAAACAGTTCAGAATTCTCCTCGGCGAGAGTGTTAGGCTTCACTCTGAAATTATTTTCAATAAAAAAACAACATTGTGTTACGTAACACTTGACCTGCTATGCATGTCTGACGTTCCTTTCATCCAACATGTGCTATGTAACAATAGACCCGCTATGCGCGTCTCGAATTCCTAAGACAATTATTTCCCGCTATACTGCGAAACGCGGAAAACGAATAGTCTTATCTTTACTCCACTTATACCCAAAAAAAAATCACTCTCAACACTTTATATTGGTGATAGCCAAGCACAGGAGACTCTAGAATAAATGCCAAAGCAAGGGAAGACTATCAGGTTATTAATTTTTTGGAATTTAGAAGATAAGGAAAAACCTTGCCAACTTGTATTCGATTTTATATCCTTCAGTTAACACACCTTTAATAAAGGCGTTTACATTTATCTTTTCCCAATGACCAAGCGCTTTTCGCAACCTTCCAAAGGGGGATGCTTCAGCGAGCTTCAACATGCTCAAAGAATTATCAGATGTTACCAATTTAACTGAATCTGTTGCATTAATCTGTTCAGCGTTTTCAAAATGGTCATTATCAATCACTGGTGGAATAATTTCCGAAATTTCAGAAAATGTATCAACAAAATCACTTATCTTATCTGTCTTGGTCGCATCATACTTGTGCGCCGTACACTCGTACTTCCAGTGCCCCGGTTGTCCGCAACCGAAGCAAAGTCCGGGCTTGCCCCAAGTTGAGCCGGTCGCGGCTATGCGACTTGTCCCAGTCGATGCCACCGATGAAGTAACTTGAGTTGGCCATGTGCCAAATCTTGTAGTCTTCCTCGTTTTCTTTGCTTGTTCGGTTTTCAGTTTCTTGGTAGCTCTAGCCTCGGCCCTGTAAATTTTCTTTTCGTCTTCTGAATCCGATGCGAGTGGATTGGCTTCATATTTTTTCACGATTCTCCATCCTAGTTCGGACGCATCGGCCATTCTAATCAGCTTTTGTCTGTGGTTGACGAGTTCAATACCTTCAGCAATGTTCTTTGTTGCCTGCTGAATGTCGGGCTTTCCCTCAAGATTGCACTGTGCGTCTTTCAGCTTGGTAGTCACCTTTGTGTTAAACTTCAACTGGTCCTCGCAGCTCTTTCTCTTGAAAACGTAACTGTCGTTGGCAAGAATACTGCTCTGTATCTTTGTGAGTTGTCTGTATGGAGTGCTTGCTAGAACTGATCCCAATGTTGTTGTTGTTGTATATTTTATGGCATCTTCGGCAACTAATGCCCTTTATGCCATCAACTATACGGTTTTAGCTTTAACTATACTATATTATCAACTTGAGATGACGAAGAAGGAGTTGCAGTTTTAGAAGTGGGAGGAAAAACCCCAGAGAAATGCCCCAGGGGAAAACCCACGCGGTCAAGTAGGGACTGCAAACCCAATCCACATACACGCCCCGGATTCGAACCCGGGACCCCAGAGGTGAAAGGCGAGGAAAGAACCCGTACGCCAACCCGACCGCCCTACTGATCCCAATTCTTTTCCCTCTACTATTTATACCTTTTCTCTAAACACGTGTTACGTAACACTTGACCTGCTATGCATGTCTGACGTTCCTTTCATCCAACATGTGCTATGTAACAATAGACCCGCTATGCGTGTCTCGAATTCCTAAGACAATTATTTCCCGCTATACTGCGAAACGCGGGAAATGAATAGAATCGACAGTTTACTGTAGATTCGTAACAAAACTGTAGATTCGTAAAATCTTTTGTTTTACGAATCTACAGTTTTGTTACAGTTTTGTTTCAAAAAGGTGTAGTCTCACTGTATATGAAGCCCGAGACAAATCCAGAATGACTCCAGAAATGTCAAAATCTTCTGCATCAGACATATGGCGATATAGTAATCGTTGTTAGCAGCACACCACGAACGAAATGACTGCGGCGCCAGAATGCAGCGTGTTCACACGAGTGATTCTATTCTTACACCAAACTATACGTATGCACACGATATGTGGCAAACGGACTCCCCCGTCATTGGACGCTTTGAAACTATTGGTGGCAGCAGACTCCTTTTGCAGTGTTGTACGACGCATACAACTCTCCTGAGAACGAACTGCTTTGCTATTCCAGGGTTCCTTGGCAATTTTGGAAAACAAGCGACCAGTTTCATTACCATTCTATTGAAATGGATTTGGGTCTCATGCAATGAGTGCATTATCGAATTTTAAAATAAAGTGATGTAAAATCGTCTTCCATAATTTGTGTTACCAAGATCGTTATTTTTGTTTTCAATACGAATAAGTACGAAAAAGAACTGCTGACAAACTTGACAATTATTTTGTAAACAGATAACTGCTATACATTTAATATACTTTGTATGCATACATTTTCTAAAATAGTTCATAAGATGTATATATTTGTGGCTGTTCATGTTTTCAGTGGGTCTGGTAAATACTGCCCTCCTGAATACACTGATCAGTCGAAGTGACGACAGCTTGACAGTCACTGGGCAGATTATGGCAAATGGGTACGAGATTGACACTTCACTGGGAAGGACCTCGGCCTACGTCCACCAGAATGATTTCTTCTTGGATTGGTTAAAGGTCAAAGAGCACCTATTCCAGGTAAGACAATTTGTTAATGTACATGTACTTAATATAATAATAAGATATGCTCCGTGACGTCACTTGTTCACATCTAGCACGCCCTCTGTTGTTTAACGGCAGGCAAAATAATACAGCTCGGTCTATGAAATGTCATAAAATCTTTAAATTATATCGACTTGTAAAACACAAGCTGTCTTTATTTGGCTAAATCGTGTAGCTAATGACACCTGTAAGCAAGTTTAATGACAAATTTAGAAATATTTGCTTTGAAACCAAGGATACGTAGAAAAACACGGACTTTGTGGGTTTTTGCCTGTCAACTTTAGTCTCAAATCAACAGAGGGCGCCCCAAATGTAAACATGCCACATCATCTCTACCTGATAACACCAAGTTTCTACCCATAACCACATACATTAATATCCCCTTCACTCACAAGAATTTTGACAGAAAAAGAAATCCTTTTCAACAAATGTACACATGTGATCGAAGAAATTATACCAAACAAATAAAGCTTTGTGATTACAACTGTTTATACAGGGTATAAATTTACATTAATTACACCTATTTTGCCCAACAATGGACGAGACTAGTGCAGTTTCTGCAAAAAAATAACACAGGTTTTTTCGCTCGAATTCATCATAAATGAATTCAAATTCATGTTTGAAATTTAAAGTGCATGTTCGTGTATTTTTGATCAGGTCGCTATTTCTCTGGTTCTTATTCATTTTTACGCTATTCAATTTCGTTTAAAGCTATTTAAATTTATTGTGCGCAAAGCTATCCATTTTAGAACTTGCGTCATTCAAATTCAAACCATCAAATCGTCGCTCAATTTGGCACACGCTGAGTTCGCGCTTTTGTTTGGCGTTCTATTTTTACTTTCCCTTTCGTTTATGTGCAACCAGTTTAGTACTTTCAGAATAATCACATGTAAATAAAACACTTGATTGACATATGACGTTCAGTTCACAACGTGGGTGCAGCCGCAATGGAAAGACATACAATGTAGATGCACTATTATGTACAAAATGCGTTCGGAATGTCTGAGGTATATACTCAGTTTTATTTGCTTCATGCTTATGGATAAGTGCAATTTAGGTGTACTAATTCCACAAACGTCTGCCCATAGATGAATACGAATGACGCAGTGTGTGGTTTAAACATTTCCCTCGAATTTAAATGCTGACCGATGCAGTTGTTAAATCGGACTTTTATTTTTATTAAATCGTTTGACGCAAGAGTGGAATTGCGTAGTTCTAATTAAAAAAAAAATGTAAAATGCCGATTTCTTGCAGCATTCGATTTCGCGCCAAATAGAATGACGCCGTGATCAAATTGCCCGCTTCTTTGCTGAAATTGGCCGGGAAAACCTATATTTTGGGGAAGTATTTTATAACAAAATCTATTTTTGGACAAATATCTTGGTCACGCTCCTTTATTTCGTCCTGAATGCGTGGAATTCGTCTCGTTATATACGGTAATCGGCGTTGTATTGAAAAAAGTGAATTCGTCTTTTTTCGGGGACGAAATTAAAAGATCGTTCCAGGTAATTTGCTTAATAAAAGTGCTATAGTAAAGGTATTCACGCTCAGTTTTAACAAAGTACCACCCATGTTCGTTTCAGATGTATTTGTTTTAGCGCAAATTTAAATACAGTTTGGGATCATCCTTCCAATTTGTTTTTTTCGAGCACGCAATCGGGAAAGTCCGCACTCGAATTCAAAACTACGGGCATTCAATTTCGAAATTCATGTACCAGCGAAAATCATTCATTTTCGCCCAAGCCCCGAGCTTGTGCCAAATTGAATGAAGATTCGATGCTTTGCATTTTAATTACGCAAATTATAATCTGGATGTCTTAGCGAACAAAATGTGAATGTCTTTAAACGAAATTGAATAACGTGAAAATTAATAAGAACCATGGCGTCCTGATAAAAAACACTAGAATACGTATACTAATAAAATCGAGCGAGAAAACCTATATAACCGGGACATCCCATAATAGTTTGGAGATACTGTTGTTTTCTCAGTGCATCGACTTTTTACAATTTGATGAGGTAAAAGGAAAAACTGCACTATTTGCAAAAGTTCCCACTCGTTACATTTTTTTTGCAATACTGTATAGTCTTCCATTGTAGGGCAACATTATGCTGCATTACCGTTATCCCGTAACCCTATTTGTGAGTATCCGTACATCGTTCGGGATTGGAAGACTTTAATCACAATTATATTCGGGTAGAGACTCGATGGAATCTTGCAGCGCAGCGCCCGTTAAGATGTTCGTGGGATTCGGATCACGACTTGAGCAAATTACAATTTCAGACCTGAAATTACGAAATGCCCTTCCAACACGGATCAATTTAGAGAGAACATCCACCATGTCATCCGGAGGCTGAGGAGAAAAAGACAATTGCAAAGATACGCTGAATATCAACTTTTATAAAGACAGATTTCTCGATCTTATTTACGAGGGGGCCATTTTGTGCATGACTGTCCCTTCTGACAAAACGAGTAGGATGCGGTGCAGTCCATATAGGTCGAGTTTTTTGCAACCAGCGGCTGGACCAGGATCATGAAAATACGAAACTACAATAACATTAATATAAAAAACACAATGCGCACGCGCAAAGACGACCAATTACATGTCAATATGAAGCGCCCTTTACCTGTCCTTATATTCTCCTGTGTTGAATATGTGGACGGGAACCAGTCTATCTCCGATAATCTTACCAATTCGTAGGAAATTCGTGGCCAAAATCGCACAGTGGGAGGCCCGCTTTAAAGATAGTATACATGATTGGTAAACTGATACATAGTTTTATCCCCCTGTGTGATTGAAGATATGTATGATTAAAACCAACCTGAGCAAAAACCGGCTCCGTACTTCGAGAAAACAGTCAAAAAAGGGTTTGCAGTCATTTCGCCCCAAAACCACTTCGCCCTGAACCATTTCGCCTTGAACCACGGCCTGTGCACGAAGTGGTTTTGGGGCGAAGTAGAATTTGGGCGATGTAGTGTTTAGACGAATTGATTTTGGGCGAAATGGCACTCGGGCAGAGTGGTTTGGAGGCGAAATGGCACTTGGGCGAAATGGTTTTGGGGCGAATTTAATTTTTGTCTCATGAGACGAAAAATAATAGTCATTTCTCAAAGACCATGTAGCACTTTAGACAAAACCATTTCAGGGGAAGTCTTCTACGGTCATCATGTTTATATAGTGCGATTTTTGCTACGAAATGGTACGATAACCAGAGACTGTCCATAGACTCTAAACACAATCGTAGCAAATCGTACCTAGTTCGTGGCAAAAATCGCACAGTGGGAAACCCTTTTTTTTTTACTGAAAAATCGCACAGTGGGAGGCCCGCTTAAAGCGGGCCTCCCACTGTGCGATTTTTCTCACTAATTTCCTACGAATAGCTACGATTATCGGAGACTGCCTATAGACTCTACACACAATCGTACCCAATCGTAGCTAATGGGGGAACGATGTAAAGCAGGCCTCCCACTGTGCGATTTTTGTCACGAATTTCCTACGATTGGGTACGATTGGGCACGATTGTGTGTAGAGTCTATAGGCAGTCTCCGATAATCGTACAAATTCGTGGAAAAAATCGCACAGTGGGAGGCCCGCTTAAGGGGAGAGTCACCTGGGGCGCGTTCAATAGCACAATACGTACGCCGGTATTGGGTATTGTCCTATACCTTCACTAAGGTATTATCGGTATACATACGTATTTCGCTATTGAACGCGCCCCTGGTTTCATATCGTGCACAAAATGACAATCTTATTGATCTCATTACGAAGTGTCCCAAACAAGGAGCAAACATTGAAACCATACCAATCATACACAAATCTTTATCGAGAGTAAACATCATGAAGTCGCCAGACTTTTCAAAGGGGGTGGGGGGTTCAGGAGTACACTAACAATGGAAATTGGGCACAAAGCCATTTCACTGAAAACTTTATTTAGTCAATCACAGTGAAAAATTAGTCAAACAAGGGCAAAATGATTAGTCATGTATACAATTTGTCAGTTGACAACTTTTTGTTGGTGCATGACAAATTAAAACTTTTGCATTACAAGGTTGGAAATTTGCAGGACAAATTAATATTAGCGGAAGACTAATCTGAACGACTGACAAATGTGATGATCGTCTTTTGACTAATTTGTATTGTCACGTAAAACAAAAACTGACGATTTATTTGAAAATGAATAATTGCATGACTAACTTTTTATTGCATTACTGATTGCAAGAATAATCCAGCCGAAACTCATGACTAATTTAATTAGTCATGAGTTTTGGCGGGAATATTCTTTCCATCGATAATGTAATAAAAGGTTAGTCATGAAATCAGTCGTGGGAAAATAAATCTTCAGTTCTTGTTTTCGTGCACACAGGTTTGGACATAGTCTATTTTTCCTTACTCTTGTTGGTTTTGTACAGGAGCGAATCGCGGACGTTCGCTTGTCAATCGCGGACGATATTGTTCTCTTTGTTAAGCGGGCCTCCCACGATTATCGGAGACTGCCTATAGACTCTACACACAATCGTACCCAATCGTAGCTAATCGGACCTAATTCGTGGCCAAAATCGCACAGTGGGAGGCCCGCTTTAGACCTCTCTAAAACGTCCACGATTGTTTGGGAGAACAAGCGCAGCTGTGCGACGCCATTAAGCGGGCCTCCCACTGTGCGATTTTTGCCACGAATTAGCTACGATTGGTTACGATTGGGTACGATTGTGTGTAGAGTCTATAGGCAGTCTCCGATAATCGTTCCAATTCGTAGGAAATTCGTGGCAAAAATAGCACAGTGGGAGGCCCGCTTTACACACGAACCGCACCGTAAAATGAAGTCGTGTTTGGTGGACTGAACATTCCTGTGACGTTACTCTGGAAAGGTAAGCGTGTGACGGGTTTTGTGTGACACTAAAGAATAATTTTGTGCGGTACTCTGAAATTTCTAAAGCAATCATTGGTTTGCATGTTACAAACTCTATCGTGTGTCGGAGTAAAGAAATATAGTTAAGGCCGTGCCTCGGGTCTCAACATCCGTGTATTGACACAAATAGTCATGATCTGTAAGGACAACTCGGTACGTATTCGTAATTTTAAGTCGGCCAGGTTGGACTCCTTTCCTCGCTGCAGTTAGAAGTAAGTTTATAAAATAAGCTACAATGATAACTGGATGTTTTACTGGGTACATCGTTGCCTCTTCCAAATACGTTGTCCCCATTATCGTCTGAAACTGCGGATATCTTTGTTACATTAGCACAACACACCGTGCAGTCAATTGCACGTATTCTGCGCGTACGCCTATATTTAAGTCCGTTATACGAAACACACCGCGTATTGCACGTGACAAACTAAGTTTGTCAGGTTGACCAACTGACATTACTAATTAATTTTCCTGCAGGACAAATTAATTTTCCCGCATGACTAATCATTTTTTGAATTAATCAAATAAGACCCTTTTTCATAACTAATTAAAATTAGTCAATTCGAACCACGTTTGACTAATTAGAAATTAGTCAAATAAGACCCAGTGTATGACTATTTTTTTTGTCAATTGACTAAATAAAGTTTACAGAGTAATTTGCCAACTTCAATTGACTTACATAATTATCTTACCAAGTCGACTTAGTAGATTAGAAAGGCGACTTGGCCACCAAAATATCTCGCCAATAAATCGACTTTTAAATTTCAGGAAGTCGACGACTAATTGATGTCAGAAAGTTAACTTGGCAATAATATCTCGCCAAGTCACTCGACTTATTCCACGTTAAAAGTCAACTCGTTGAGTCTCGGTATCTAAACAAGTGGGAATTGTTGCACTCACAGAGCGCCGTATGTAGGCACACTGAGCAATAATCGGGCAGTGTAAACACTGCATATTTTTCTCGAAATCGGCGAACAAAATCAGTCGACCAAATAAAAACGCCCGACTTGCAAAAATCGGGCTGTGTAACCACGGCTTTATAGGCTGGCGTCCTACATGTATATTTTGAAACTCGGTCATGGCTGAACCATGGAGGAACAGGGCCAGGGGCCAATTTCATATTCTGTTTAGCAGAACAATTTGCCTAATAATATCAGCGCATATATATATGGAGTTCAATGTGCGTAACCATTTAATTGATCACGTTCAAAATACAGCTTAGCTCAACTCGATGCAGCAAGGGTTTTGGGAAACGCGATGTGCAGCGAATACCCTACACTCCTTTAGCAGTGCTTTGCGCGCGCCACTTTAGTTTGCCCGCTCCAACCACTGCTAAACTTCGCCGCATTTCCTGCGAAGCCAATCAGCACACCGCTTACAAAATCGTTAGGATTGTTGCACGATAGCCAATCACAATCAGGTATCGCGCCGCGCCTCCTGACGTCATGCATATGCATATAAACCGCCGGTCCGCAGCGCGAGAAGTGAAATATACGCTTGCAAAAAAAGACGATGAAACACACACAAAAAATCGGCAAATATTTCCCACTGCTAATACTCAAAACAGTCCATGTTTCCCTTCTACACAAAGAATATGTAATATTCTACCCATAAATAATGAAAATTCTACGTACATTTGTCTAGTCCAGTCGGGATCCAACGAAATCTAACGGCATTCCGAAAAAACAGAAATCCAAAATTACCGCCGTGGCGCGCGCGCCATATGGTTTCCCGTAGTCTGATTGGCTAACGATGACGTCATTGCTCGTTCCAGATTAGACTGCTTTACGGTCCACCTATTTTGCGTTGGTTAAGTTGTACGCAGAGAGCTTTATTGAATCGCCCCGAATTCAAGTACACATACCTTATTTTTTTAAATATCTATATTTCTCTTCTTTGAACAGCATTATTAAGCCCCACTAAATAAGCTATTAAAACTCAAAGCACAGCCAATAAGCCAGGCGTATATTTAATTAAGTTTTGATAAGTTTTTACTTAGAATCACTTAGCAAGGATTTGCAAGTTCAAATTTAAATCTGAAGATTTTACTTTGTTGTACACAAGATTTAAGTAAAGGTCAGCTACTCTATTTCCCAATCTTCTGTTTCCTTGCTCTATGTTTACATCTGCCCAAATAAATTTAAATAAACAGCCAAACTCACTTTGGGAAAAATATATATTATGGTCTTGTTTTTTGTGACACAGAAACACATCATGACATAAAATGATAGACTGTTAACGGTTTTCTTTATTTATTCACTGTCACACAACTTTACACAGTCACTACACAACTAATAAATATGACATGGTGGATTTCAAAAACGTAAATATTGCCAAAAATGTAACCCATAATACACTGTACATGCAAAACCTTCTGCTGAATCAATAGTCACATCAATTAAAATGTTTTGCTGTTGCAGAGAGTACATCATCATGAAGAAATATTATTAATTAAACTGCATTGTTCAATTCCAACTTTTTGAATAGATACTGAAAATAAAGAATACTCTCTGACGATATTTATTTTTAAAACAATTCTTAAAAATATTTAAATTGGAACACAAGATGTTTGTTTGACGGTGAGATTTCTGGTCCAAACAGGGTAGTTTGTGTTGCGAAACAGACTTGTGAAACCAGCGACAGTTTGGGGAGATTGTTGTCTGTGTTTGTGCAAAATTTCAGTGTAAAAAACATTCCCTTTGTTTGTTTGTTTTAGCACACAAAAATGATTATCAGTTCCTCTTCGTGAGCTTCGTCGAGTGCGTAGTTTTCATTCCAGGCGTAAATGTGTGCTATTACATTGACAACGACGTTGCGTGCCCCCACGTGTGCTACGTACTCCTGCTGCATTTAGGCTTTCGTGACCAAGCTTATAGTTTAGCAGAAAACGAGACAGCGTGTTGAACTAAGACTGATCAGACTTAAAGTTGAGGAATTATTCGCTGGCTTGGCGCAATATATCTCTGTGGGGGCGCTTCATATACTGCACCGCATTCTTCGGTATTGTTTTCGTATACATTGAACAAAGATTTTAAGGAAATTACCTCCTGGAATCAACACATAATGTAATTTTAAGATATACTTCCCACTTGCACTTTTGTCACAAATGTTGCTTTTCTGTAGAAAAATCACGTTTTCTTCCTTAAATTTTCTTAAGTTAGTGCACAAGATAACCATTCACGCGCGCGCGCAGCGCTCTTTGTTGTCGCGCTTACGCACAGATCGCTTGCCACATCATTTTGTGCATTACTTTATGCAGTACCGGTAATTTTATCATTTATTTATCTCAGAAATGCAACATTTGCGACGGAAGTGTCAGTGGGAAGTATGTCTTAGAATTGAATAAGCTATCAATTCCAACATATAAATTTACCCAAATCCGTGTTCAATGTATATGAAAAAAATACCCATTCTTCATCTCCAGATCTCCCCTAATCAGTTTACACACATGATTTCGCGGTAAAAGAAGAGCTTGAAAAATGTGATTTCCCCACCTTTCTATAGGGATGTACAGTGATCACGGTGAAGAATTAGTGATGTCCGTGAAACAAATACTTACTGTGTAAAACCACACTAACAACCAGGACGAAATAATGACAAAAAAAGTCGACGCGACAGTGGGCAAAGCAACGTTAGTGTTGACGTACCTGTACCTGGGCGCAGCCATCTTTACTGTGTCAGATGCAGGTCATGTGACAGAACCAACGTCAGGTGACAGAATCTAGCCAATCATGGCAAGTGTCATCCAGGCTCGGTCAGTCAGTCCGCAGCGCACCCGATAATGAGGTAAAATACCCAATTTTATCTGCGCAGCTCATTGGCGTGAACGCACCGCGAGAAAGTCCGGGATGTTCGCGAGATTTCGTTGGCCTTATTTCGTTGCTCGCAACCGCTTTTAACGGGTAGTTGGTGGCCAAGATGGCGGGGTAAGTTTGTAGAATAATTCTTCCTCTTTCGATTGATGTATATTTTGTCACAATTTGGGTCATTGTTTAGTTGGTAATTGTGTAAATCTGAAGTGATGGGTCGTATCGTGGATTTTGAGGGGGTCAATTGGTTTGTGATTCCTGACTGGACTAGACAAAACTTTGGAAAACAATAGCGTTTTTCCGATAGATAAAGACAAGTGCTTTCGTTTAAAGTGCCATGTGGCTTGCTGATCGAGTTTTTTCAATGGTTTTTGCGCTACGATTTTACCGCGAGATTTCACCCTTTTAGCAGTGCGATGTTACTGTGGCTGCACACGTACGTACGTACGTACGTACGTGTGCACGCATACATTGTAGAAATGCGCCTAAACACATTCATGACAGTCAACTCGACCGTTGGACCAACTTGTCCGTTGACCGACTCGACTTCAAAGTTGAGGGAAATTTGGGGAGTCGATCATGGCTTTAGACCTTGAGTGTAAAACATACGAGCCAGGCTGACAAATTGTTAAGTCTTTCTTCACACAATTTAAAAGAAATCTTAAATTTGTTTATCCCACTTATGTTTTTCTTAAGGTATGCCTATTAAGTTGGAATCATGTCAGGTCGCCACCTTATGTACCCTTTCCAACTCGCCCCCTGACCGACTCGCCCCCTGATATCATCGATGCAGTGATTTACGCTGCAGTTGCAATACCGTAACTATATGCATTTCTTAACGCGTTATGGTTACTGTAACTATATATAGCCATTGCGATTTTTTTAAGTGTTTCCTCAGGGAATGTTAAATTTTCCCCACTCAAAATGTGGGTTAAATCTGCACGGCACAACACCCCCTCCCCCTCCCCTTATTGTTATTATTAGTGGTCACTAATTTTGTTTTAACTATTTTAAATTACTGCAGTGGTCATCATGGGGACCTGCTATTATGTACATGTATGCAGCATCAGAAGCACAATGGCATAGGATAACGCAAAGTTCATCTGAGACACATCTCCTGACAACTTCACAGAGACTCCGGCAATTATCCCTGGTAATTTTAGTCATTCTAACTCACTCACTTGTCTTTTGACATAGTGTCAAGCATTCTGCCAAGGAACATAAAAACATACATTTACCGGTTATTAAGTTGCAGTACTTATCCTATAATGAAATGTGGCAGTGTGTGTATATGCAAGACTTTTATTTGCAGGGTTTGTACCAGTGTGCTATTTTAATTACAATGTATGTCAAAATTGTCAACTGATATTAATAACTTGTACTTCATTTTTGTTATGCATGTTAGTGCAATTAAGTCCCACCTAGAGTTTAGATGTACATGTACCTGTATATAATTTTAAACCAGCTGCATGATGAGAGATACAACCTATATTTTATTTTTGGGATCTGTGCAGCTTGAAATACATCTACAAGCAATAAACCATATATTTTGTATCGTCATACATGTATTTGTCTTTTACAGTTGATCCAGTATACTTTAGCAACTCTAATCAGACAGTGTTTACATGTGTGGCAGTTATCAAGTTTTAAAAAACGTTTTATAATATTTATGTAATTATACACTCTCTGCAACAACAGAACCTGTTGTGACTATTCCGCTCGTGGTTTTTCATTATGGTTACATTTTTGGCAATAATAACGGTTTTGAAATCCACCATATGTCAATCATAAGTCATGTAGATTTATTTATCAGTTGCTGTGTAGTATCCAAAGATGTGTGATATTGAATAAATTAAAAAGAACCGTTAACAATCTGTCATGTTTCCTGTGTCATATAATCCTTTTCCCAACTGGACTGATTACTGTTTAAAATTTATTTGGGCAGATGGAGGCATAGAACAAGGAACCAGAAGATTAGGAAATTACTTCAATCTTGTGTAAACATAAAAAAAAGCTTCAGATCCTAGCTAAGTGATTTTTAGGAAAAAATTATCAAAACTAAGATTGAATACACACTTGGCTATGCTTTGAGAATTTTTAAACCGGTTTGAATTTAACTCGATTTATGGGGGCTTAACTATACTGTTCGAAGAGGAGAAAAGAAAATCAAGGTAGACCTATACATGCATCCAATAACTAGCTCCATGGTACAACCCACGAAAACATTGGTGGACTTGAAACCAGTCTAATCTGGAACTAGCAATGACGTCATCGTTAGCCAATCGGACTACGGGAAACTATGCGGTGCCACGGCGGTAATTTTGGGATGGGGTTTTTTGGGAATGCCGTTGGATTTCGCTGTTTCCTGACTGGACTAGACAAAAGTACGTAAAATTTTCATTATTTATGGGTAGAATATTACATATTCTTTGTATAAAAGGTAAACATGGACTGCTGAAAGTAGTGACAAAGGGAGATATTTGCCGATGTTTTGGGTGTCTTTTGTCGTCTTTTTTGACGTGTTTTTTCTTGAATATTTCTCAACTCAAAATACCAAAAAAACATAAAATAGTGATACTCGACGACAGATATGTTTCTCATCTTTCCGAAAATCCTACTCTTATTGTTCAGATCCCTAGAAATGAATGAGAAATCCTTGGTTTTCGACAGGCTGTTCAAGCTCATTAAATATGCAAGACTGCAACTGGCTGAAGTCACGCTTGCATACTGTGCACATAAAAGGAAGCACTTTTGTGTGCGCTGCGGACTGACTGCGGTCTTAGGTGACGTCACACCCACGCGCTTCGCAGGATTTGCGGCGAAGTTTAGCAGTGGTTGGAGCGGGCAAACTAAAGTGGCGCGCGCAAAGCACTGCTAAAGGAGTGTACGAATACCCTTGCGAAAGGAAGATGTGGTAACTATAGACTATGGTGATGCCACGTATTTGAAACTACGCAGTGACTATTAGTCACTGCGTAGTTTCAAATACGTGGCTTCACCATAAATACACAAGCAGCGGCACGCGTGCACGCGGCGTCAACTTAAATTCTCGAAACAATGACGAATCATTCGGGTAAGTTCGGGAACCTTCAGAAAAAGAAGGAATTTCTCCTGTTTCAATATGGCGGACAAACATGTATACTGGCGGTTGCCGGACCTTAAAATCAGTCTAGTGACCGAATTTTTTGGTCCGGGAACCATAAGACTAGAAATTTGCGCCAGCGTGAACTACGGACGCGCGCGTTAAGACTCAACGCGCCTGTGATTCCCTGCTAGCGTTCCTGACTGGTCACTAGTCTCAAAAACTAGTGACCGGTTACTGCGCCCTCTTGAGGTTGCTCGTTAATGTATTAAATTGAATTCCATCTGTACATGTGTCTATTTTTGCCTGAGGCGTGTTATAAAACACATGGACTGGCATAATTCGGTCTCTAGTGCACGTCTATGTGCCCTGGCCCTCGTGACTGTGAGTGACCACAAGAGGGTCCTATTTGTGGTCACTCACATTCGCTTGGGGCCCATATACGTGCACTTGTGACCTCATTGCCAGTCCATATGTGTATACCATAGTCATCAATCGAACTTGCTCAATGACTCGGCATTATTTGACCCATTATTTGAGGTGCGGTAGGGGAAGTCCCTTGGTCTCAATGGCATGTCGTGCAGAGTAATGAAACAAGATGCAAAACAATCATATAATAAATGTTACCGGGGTGTCCATGTAGGTTCCGATGAAACCGACGAAAATTGTGAATGGATTAAATCTTGACAGTAGGCCTACAACATGTTCCGCGTCCACGTCCCATCCTGTCCCATCATATACTTTATTGTCCCCTCCAATCAGAAAGTTGAAACTGATATCATTCCGACCTGCAGTTCAAGAATGGAAACACTATCCATGCCACAGTCTCAACAATGGGAGACTTTTGAGCCACTTGGTGGCAGCAAACATAACAATCCCAAGCGACCAGTCCACTTTTGTTGCACGCTTGGGTTTGGGGCCTACAATAATGGTCCTGTACCATGAGCCCAATTTTCACATTTTTCTTTAACACATTAAACGCTCAGAGCAAAGACTACCATTTTTTTCTGGCTCTTTCAAGCTTCTAACTACTTTATCTTTTAAAACAAAGTAACAAATATTGCACAAAATCAGGGACATTCATAACAGAAATGTATCACTCTAACCGCTCCACCAAATGAGCTCGCTGAAAGCTCATCACTTTTTAATGAATTCAACCGTAACCGTAACCCTAACCCTAAACCCTTTACCCCCTACCATAGTTTCTCCTCAAGACGTTCAATTAAATTATCATACGGTCTGTAATAACAACGATTAATGGTCCAGGACCTTTATTGTAGGCCAGAATATCATACATGCACTTTTGTTTGTGATATTTTGAGCGTGTGCACTGTATATGTAGCGCAAGAGTTTGCTGCCACCAAGCGTCTCAAAGTCTCCCATTCCTGATGACCAAATATGGCAATGTACATCCTAAATATGGCAACTTACATCCTGGGGCAAATTTTATGGCGCTGTTTAGCACAAAATGTCTTTCCTTTGCAAAAATTTGTTACCGGCCAAAATTGTATGTCTAATTGTGTTTTTAAAAACAGTAGCAAAATATTATTAACATCACACACGATTTGGGATGGCAACCCATTTTTGCAATATAAAGCAAAGACAATCTGTGTTAAGCAAATGTTTGTGCTAAACAGCGCCATGAAATTGGGCCCAGCTCAAAACGCAAGCAACCCACTGCACAACGTGGCATGATGTGATAATTGTTAGGTATCTAGGGCAAACATCATCAGGTAATTACACAACCCATGCTTTGGGGTGTGAGTTAGGTTTCCTCGTGCAGTAAAATGTTAATAATTTCTGCTTCCGTAACCGAGTTTCTGTAGCCGATAATTCGTAAATTCGTGTAGGGGAGATTATTACTACATACATGTATAGCATAAATGCTTGTGACTCTAAAAGACATTCCGCATTTTACTAAAGGCTTAACATAGTTTCTCTAAATAAAAACATTTTAATTTTAATAAAGTCACTATAACTGATCCATTTTAAAAATGGTTATTTTAAAGGAATTTAGGGTTTTGAATGCGGTCGGTTTGCAACCAGCTTCGTTGTCTGCATGGTTAGAAGAGAGTTCGACTTGCAATCAAAGGTCCCTGGTTCAAATCTCAGTGTTGTTTGGGATTTTTCGAAATTTCTCGGTTTCTTCTTTTTCTTTAATAGTGAGAGTAAGAGTTATGGCTATTTCTAATGCTGCTCTCACACTGTAGCGAATATGCTAGCGAATGTGCTTTATACGAATGGAAATATTTGACAATCGCTCAAACTTCGCAACATTCGCCGCGTCTTCGTAAGCGTTGGTAACAAATTCGGAACGTTCACAAGTCATTCTCCACCTCCTTACGAAGATCGGTAATTTAGGAAGCGCTTCCTAAATTTCAGCGAATGTTGTGAAGACGGTCATTCGCCGTCGATTTTCGTAAGCATTTGTAAGTCATTGGTAACGTTGGTAAAGCGTGCGTAAGCTCATTCGCAACATTCGCAACGTTTGTTAGCTATTCGTTAGGCATTGGCAAGCATTGGCAAGCGTTGGTAAGCATTCGTAATCGTAAGATATTGGTAAGGAGAGGTCAAGGGACGACCGAGGCGTGACCGAGATGAAAATATTTACTATCCAATCGCAATTTTTGGGCGAATTCACCGCGTAATTCAAATATTCATATTCGCAAGAAATTTCGCCACAGTGTGAGAGCAGCATAAAGATTGTCAATTGAGAAGTATCAGTCATTGAAAACCTAGTAGAGACTCTATTCGGGTTGAAAAAGTGGGGGTACCCCACACGCTGTGGTGTAAAAAAAAAAAAACAAACACGCATGCTGCACGATATGAGACTGCCGCCCCTATACCTTAACACACTCTTCTCTTTTGTTAACGCACGACTCAACCCCAAAAAAACTGAAAGGAAAACCTTGGATGTTTGACACACAATGTGAGAAGAATGGAAGAGGGAGTCACCCGGTCTCATATCGTGCACCAAATTTTCGCAACGAACACTTACTTTCATTATCCATGTGTGTGTCCTGTAAAACGCGGACTAGACTTGCACAAGTCTCGGTGTCGTTGCATCGTGGCCCGGTAGTTTCATACACTGAGATATATCTCAATGGATTCTTCAAGGGCGTGATACCATTGGGAGACCGAGCAGACCATCCTTCTCTCGTCACGAAGGTTATTTGTTCTCCTACGCTGCATCCTAAAAAGAGATTGTGATTAAAATAAACAATGTGTTGGCCGATTTTGTAATAATGTGTCATTTCGGCACGATGCACATAAAAATTGCACGCAGCAGGTGTGATACAGGATCAATACCGTGGTCACGGTAGGAAAGAGGGTCATAAACAACCAGACTATCTGTTTCTAGACAATGGCGTGCACCACGTAGCAACAGTAGCATAGTATGCAGACTTTATAAACTGCATCTTGATCCATTTAATAGCGCCAGCCATAGTGTAAACTGTACACGCAAAAGGCTAATTGACCAAGTCAATCTTTTACTATATTTTGTAGAAATTTCACCACATTGCAGTAATACTTCTGAAAACTTGGAAAATCCATGCATGGTTTTTGTGTTAAGTTGAATGGTAAAAAAAAAGTATTTTTCCGAAAGGTTTTTCCTTATAAAACCACCTTCAGTTGTTAATTTCTCACACAAAATACAATTTTGGACTAAAATAAAATCACGTGGTGTTTGGTATCATTGTTATTAGGTTTTTCTTGTCAACTCGTGAAGAAAAATTAGGGTCACTACAAATGATGTACTCTACCTTTAAAGGAGCGTGTCTAGATCACATTTTTGAGCACGCCCCTCCCCCATTTTTCCATTGGTGTTGATATTTTGATTCCATATCGTTTGTAATATTTTCTCATTACCATTGTGGAATTTTCGCTCTTAATCCGTATATTTTCAAGGATATCGTCAAAAAACCACCGATGTTTTGTAAACTAATTATCCATTAATAAAGCAGTGCATGGATAGTATTTTGAGGAGGTATTTTATGCATATGATTGTTTGGTGGGCTAGAAGGAAATATATTTTCTGGAAAAATCTGATCTCTTTCCTTTCAATCCCCTTTTAGTCAACGATTTACAGAGGCCGTGTACAATTCAGAACCACTCAATCGTACAGTTTAACACACCCACATATTTATATATATTTTGTACCAGACACGATGCATCATAACACATGATAAACACCTTTACAAGGACAAATCCGAAACAGTACTACTCCCGGACACACACACACACAAAGCGCATAACCAATCAGAAGATTGTGATAACCTCCCCATGGTGTGGTGTGGCCATGGTGTGGTGTGGCCATGGTGTGGTGTGGCCATGGTGTGGCCCGCCTATTATGCCAAAGGTTTAAAAACATGAGCGGCATTGGATGAAAACGGATCAAAACTTGAAAATTCATTTTGCGTGGTCTAGCTTCCCGGAAAAACCGAGAAAGTTGTCTAATTTGCAAAAATTCGTAAAATGTCACGCAATCCATTGGTCTTTCACGTGTAAGATCATGTTTCACATTATACCTATAGGGTTTTAGGCTTCGGGGTTCTGGTTTTGTTTTGTTTTGTTTTTAACATCATTTCAGTGACAATACGTTGCGGTTGATCGGGTATAAGGGTGCATCGAGTCTAAATGGCTTATCTACTTGCGGTATTAATTACGGCAGATGCTGTTGGATCTTTTGTCCCAAGTGACGAGTGATCATGGTAAATTTGACTTTAATTGTTGCCATAGGAATCGGGTCGCTAGGGTCTACCTGGCAGGCTTTCAGGAAAACATTTTAACCATTGAATACACTTAGGCAGGTAGGTAATCACCTGGGCGTGGTAACTTGTTATATCGACTAAACTCACGTGAGATCACGTCTAACAGGCTGGCTTTCTTCATTGTTTGAAGTTGTGGGAATCGGAGTCATCCAGATGATGGATGAAATCTCAGAAAATGATAATGACCGCCGCGTGTGAAAAATAATGTTTTAGGTGCTTCTTCTCACGCGGAATTACATATAAGTATGGCGAGAAAAAGTGACATTTAAATAAATTATTCAACAGAAGGAAAAACTATACAGACCTCTGGAAGTGATATCCATCTTGTTGAAATCCTAAAATAATTTATCGCAGGATGGCAACACAATTATTTGGTGCAAAAATAATGTCGTCATCTTACATTATGGATGTCGTCTTCCTGAGATAATTATCACGGGATGACGGCATTTTGCTCTTAATATGTCGTCATCGTGCCATAAATTATCTCAGGATCTCAACAAGTCAGATGGCATTTCTAGAGTTCCGTGGTATTGCTATCGGAGTGCACGATGTTGTCCGCGAAAACGGCATTCTTTGCCAGTTTTTAGACAAAATGGCGGCGTCCATATCTCTAAATCGTTTTCAAGATATCTTGAAAACATTTAGAGATATCTTGGAAGCATTTAAAAATATCTTTAATTACATTTAAAGATATCTCCAGTTGTTACAACGTTTTAAAGATATCTTGAAATAATTTAAAACAATCTCTTTTATATAATTATAATTTTGCATGGGAAGAAACACCTCAGACATTATTTGTTTCTCACGTGGCGGTCATCATTTTCCGAGAATTCACCGATCGTCTCGATATGACCCGGATTACCACAACTTGAAACATTAAAACTACCAGTTTTCGGAAAAACACGTAAAGCACGGTTTCACGTGAGTTTCGTCAATTTGACAAGTTCCAACGGCCAGGTGATCACCCACCTGCCTATAGGCACATTCAATGATGCTTTCCGAGAAGCAGGTAGACCCGGCGGCGACCTGATTCCTATGGTAACATTTTGAAGTCACATTGACCATGATCACTTGTCACTTGGGTCGTGAGCTCCTACAAACAAGGAACGTAGGCTTACGCTTTTGAATTCACTGGGTAAATTAAACAGCAAATAAATCAAACCATTATGGAAATTATATTCGTTCCGTATAAAACTTGGATATAATAAACACAAATTTAAACGCATTTACAATGGAGCTCAATGGGGTATTTTCGAAGTAAATGTAAGTGCCGGACCTACATTGATAATGAACGAGTCCACAACGCCGCAGGCGATGTGATTGGTCGGATTGTCCTGCGGAAACTTGCATGCATGCGCGCGCAAAACAGGTTCCTAGCGCTCGTAGACTGGTCCCCTGTCCATGTGCACTACGCTGCTCTCGCTATACAAGGACAGGCACACGCCGAGCAATAACCATGGGTGATTGGCCGTTGTATTACCACGCGTGATTGGTCGTTGTATTAAATATATGCATGATCTATTTTTAGAGTTTGCTCAACAACGAGTGAATTTCGCAATCGTTAATTTTGTCGCTGGGTTTTGCATATATCCTATTCAATCTTTGCCATCCCTTATAATTATTTAGTAATTTTGGCAGTGGTGTACTCGTCAACGCCCAGGTTTGTACTGATACATAATACTTTTTACTTGAAATGGCGCTGTTTGCCGTATTTTTAAGCCGCCAAACATCAATATTACAGTGCGGCCGTTGTTCAAAAAAAGTTTTTCATCGCATAAACAAACTCGACAAAACATGACAGAAACCCCATCGAATGATATGAATGACATGTTTGGATATAGAGCTATTTGTTCAACCTTGATTCCCACCGAAACCAGTATGTTTATTTGGTTCTGACAGCAATTTTACAGGCATATCGATGCAAAAATACCGCTGCTGCCGCCGCTGTAATTTTCCCAGACATTGATTGCGTAGCGCGCGCGATGCCAAATCGAACGAAGGCGCGCAACACGCTGTATTCTGGGCGCCTGCTTGGCGCTTGCGCAAACCGTGACACAGTCCTTTTAATTTGCATAAACATCCAGGAATTCCTGGATATTTATGCCAAACATGGCGGCGTGTACCTGTCCTCATATACGACGGAGGGGAAGTAAATATGTGGACAAGGGAACCAGTCTATAGCGCTCGTTGGCTCAGTTTACGGTTTGTTTTCGATCTGTTTTCAAAATGTTTACGTGTAGAGTGGGTCGCGGGTAATGATGTTTTGACATTGCGTACACCATGCGTACAGGGAGAAGGGGAGGGGGAGGGGGTGGTCCAAGCCAATGCGTATGTACGCAAACTGAACATTTGCTTTTACTAAATTGGGAAAGGATGGACAAGTTGACCATGGCTTCAGACCTTATGTACAAAACATATTAGACAGGCCACACATTTTTCTCACTCATCTCGCATTCTTTTCACTCCTCAATTTAGGTTTTTCCATTAAATTTGCAGTTTTTGATGCTTGATGTCATTTTATGTAACAAAAAATGCAAAAGAAATCTCATTTATTTCAGACTTTGGAGCCGACATGCGAATCGTACTAGTAGTATATAGCACTATACATGTAGTTCTGAATGAACCATTTACCAACGCTTACCAATGCTGAGGTATGTATGGAATGCGTATGGGGAAGTGGGGTGGGGGCGGGGTGCTGGTGAGGGTGTTGGAGCCACTGGGTACGCCATGCGTACAGGTGGTGGAGGGAGGGTATAAAAAGTCGGCATTTCGTGCTTACGTACTTTATGCACGGCCCCAAACCCAGTAGAATTTAAGGAGATTCTTATAGAATATGGTGTTGAGAAGGCTAGATTAGAGAGGACAAAGTTAAATTTCGCGGTAAAAGAAGAGCTTGAAAAATGTGATTTCCCCACCTTTCTATAGGGATGTACAGTGATCACGGTGAAGAATTAGTGATGTCCGTGAAACAAATACTTACTGTGTAAAACCACACTAACAACCAGGACGAAATAATGACAAAAAAAGTCGACGCGACAGTGGGCAAAGCAACGTTAGTGTTGACGTACCTGTACCTGGGCGCAGCCATCTTTACTGTGTCAGATGCAGGTCATGTGACAGAACCAACGTCAGGTGACAGAATCTAGCCAATCATGGCAAGTGTCATCCAGGCTCGGTCAGTCAGTCCGCAGCGCACCCGATAATGAGGTAAAATACCCAATTTTATCTGCGCAGCTCATTGGCGTGAACGCACCGCGAGAAAGTCCGGGATGTTCGCGAGATTTCGTTGGCCTTATTTCGTTGCTCGCAACCGCTTTTAACGGGTAGTTGGTGGCCAAGATGGCGGGGTAAGTTTGTAGAATAATTCTTCCTCTTTCGATTGATGTATATTTTGTCACAATTTGGGTCATTGTTTAGTTGGTAATTGTGTAAATCTGAAGTGATGGGTCGTATCGTGGATTTTGAGGGGGTCAATTGGTTTGTGATTCCTGACTGGACTAGACAAAACTTTGGAAAACAATAGCGTTTTTCCGATAGATAAAGACAAGTGCTTTCGTTTAAAGTGCCATGTGGCTTGCTGATCGAGTTTTTTCAATGGTTTTTGCGCTACGATTTTACCGCGAGATTTCACCCTTTTAGCAGTGCGATGTTACTGTGGCTGCACACGTACGTACGTACGTACGTACGTGTGCACGCATACATTGTAGAAATGCGCCTAAACACATTCATGACAGTCAACTCGACCGTTGGACCAACTTGTCCGTTGACCGACTCGACTTCAAAGTTGAGGGAAATTTGGGGAGTCGATCATGGCTTTAGACCTTGAGTGTAAAACATACGAGCCAGGCTGACAAATTGTTAAGTCTTTCTTCACACAATTTAAAAGAAATCTTAAATTTGTTTATCCCACTTATGTTTTTCTTAAGGTATGCCTATTAAGTTGGAATCATGTCAGGTCGCCACCTTATGTACCCTTTCCAACTCGCCCCCTGACCGACTCGCCCCCTGATATCATCGATGCAGTGATTTACGCTGCAGTTGCAATACCGTAACTATATGCATTTCTTAACGCGTTATGGTTACTGTAACTATATATAGCCATTGCGATTTTTTTAAGTGTTTCCTCAGGGAATGTTAAATTTTCCCCACTCAAAATGTGGGTTAAATCTGCACGGCACAACACCCCCTCCCCCTCCCCTTATTGTTATTATTAGTGGTCACTAATTTTGTTTTAACTATTTTAAATTACTGCAGTGGTCATCATGGGGACCTGCTATTATGTACATGTATGCAGCATCAGAAGCACAATGGCATAGGATAACGCAAAGTTCATCTGAGACACATCTCCTGACAACTTCACAGAGACTCCGGCAATTATCCCTGGTAATTTTAGTCATTCTAACTCACTCACTTGTCTTTTGACATAGTGTCAAGCATTCTGCCAAGGAACATAAAAACATACATTTACCGGTTATTAAGTTGCAGTACTTATCCTATAATGAAATGTGGCAGTGTGTGTATATGCAAGACTTTTATTTGCAGGGTTTGTACCAGTGTGCTATTTTAATTACAATGTATGTCAAAATTGTCAACTGATATTAATAACTTGTACTTCATTTTTGTTATGCATGTTAGTGCAATTAAGTCCCACCTAGAGTTTAGATGTACATGTACCTGTATATAATTTTAAACCAGCTGCATGATGAGAGATACAACCTATATTTTATTTTTGGGATCTGTGCAGCTTGAAATACATCTACAAGCAATAAACCATATATTTTGTATCGTCATACATGTATTTGTCTTTTACAGTTGATCCAGTATACTTTAGCAACTCTAATCAGACAGTGTTTACATGTGTGGCAGTTATCAAGTTTTAAAAAACGTTTTATAATATTTATGTAATTATACACTCTCTGCAACAACAGAACCTGTTGTGACTATTCCGCTCGTGGTTTTTCATTATGGTTACATTTTTGGCAATAATAACGGTTTTGAAATCCACCATATGTCAATCATAAGTCATGTAGATTTATTTATCAGTTGCTGTGTAGTATCCAAAGATGTGTGATATTGAATAAATTAAAAAGAACCGTTAACAATCTGTCATGTTTCCTGTGTCATATAATCCTTTTCCCAACTGGACTGATTACTGTTTAAAATTTATTTGGGCAGATGGAGGCATAGAACAAGGAACCAGAAGATTAGGAAATTACTTCAATCTTGTGTAAACATAAAAAAAAGCTTCAGATCCTAGCTAAGTGATTTTTAGGAAAAAATTATCAAAACTAAGATTGAATACACACTTGGCTATGCTTTGAGAATTTTTAAACCGGTTTGAATTTAACTCGATTTATGGGGGCTTAACTATACTGTTCGAAGAGGAGAAAAGAAAATCAAGGTAGACCTATACATGCATCCAATAACTAGCTCCATGGTACAACCCACGAAAACATTGGTGGACTTGAAACCAGTCTAATCTGGAACTAGCAATGACGTCATCGTTAGCCAATCGGACTACGGGAAACTATGCGGTGCCACGGCGGTAATTTTGGGATGGGGTTTTTTGGGAATGCCGTTGGATTTCGCTGTTTCCTGACTGGACTAGACAAAAGTACGTAAAATTTTCATTATTTATGGGTAGAATATTACATATTCTTTGTATAAAAGGTAAACATGGACTGCTGAAAGTAGTGACAAAGGGAGATATTTGCCGATGTTTTGGGTGTCTTTTGTCGTCTTTTTTGACGTGTTTTTTCTTGAATATTTCTCAACTCAAAATACCAAAAAAACATAAAATAGTGATACTCGACGACAGATATGTTTCTCATCTTTCCGAAAATCCTACTCTTATTGTTCAGATCCCTAGAAATGAATGAGAAATCCTTGGTTTTCGACAGGCTGTTCAAGCTCATTAAATATGCAAGACTGCAACTGGCTGAAGTCACGCTTGCATACTGTGCACATAAAAGGAAGCACTTTTGTGTGCGCTGCGGACTGACTGCGGTCTTAGGTGACGTCACACCCACGCGCTTCGCAGGATTTGCGGCGAAGTTTAGCAGTGGTTGGAGCGGGCAAACTAAAGTGGCGCGCGCAAAGCACTGCTAAAGGAGTGTACGAATACCCTTGCGAAAGGAAGATGTGGTAACTATAGACTATGGTGATGCCACGTATTTGAAACTACGCAGTGACTATTAGTCACTGCGTAGTTTCAAATACGTGGCTTCACCATAAATACACAAGCAGCGGCACGCGTGCACGCGGCGTCAACTTAAATTCTCGAAACAATGACGAATCATTCGGGTAAGTTCGGGAACCTTCAGAAAAAGAAGGAATTTCTCCTGTTTCAATATGGCGGACAAACATGTATACTGGCGGTTGCCGGACCTTAAAATCAGTCTAGTGACCGATTTTTTTGGTCCGGGAACCATAAGACTAGAAATTTGCGCCAGCGTGAACTACGGACGCGCGCGTTAAGACTCAACGCGCCTGTGATTCCCTGCTAGCGTTCCTGACTGGTCACTAGTCTCAAAAACTAGTGACCGGTTACTGCGCCCTCTTGAGGTTGCTCGTTAATGTATTAAATTGAATTCCATCTGTACATGTGTCTATTTTTGCCTGAGGCGTGTTATAAAACACATGGACTGGCATAATTCGGTCTCTAGTGCACGTCTATGTGCCCTGGCCCTCGTGACTGTGAGTGACCACAAGAGGGTCCTATTTGTGGTCACTCACATTCGCTTGGGGCCCATATACGTGCACTTGTGACCTCATTGCCAGTCCATATGTGTATACCATAGTCATCAATCGAACTTGCTCAATGACTCGGCATTATTTGACCCATTATTTGAGGTGCGGTAGGGGAAGTCCCTTGGTCTCAATGGCATGTCGTGCAGAGTAATGAAACAAGATGCAAAACAATCATATAATAAATGTTACCGGGGTGTCCATGTAGGTTCCGATGAAACCGACGAAAATTGTGAATGGATTAAATCTTGACAGTAGGCCTACAACATGTTCCGCGTCCACGTCCCATCCTGTCCCATCATATACTTTATTGTCCCCTCCAATCAGAAAGTTGAAACTGATATCATTCCGACCTGCAGTTCAAGAATGGAAACACTATCCATGCCACAGTCTCAACAATGGGAGACTTTTGAGCCACTTGGTGGCAGCAAACATAACAATCCCAAGCGACCAGTCCACTTTTGTTGCACGCTTGGGTTTGGGGCCTACAATAATGGTCCTGTACCATGAGCCCAATTTTCACATTTTTCTTTAACACATTAAACGCTCAGAGCAAAGACTACCATTTTTTTCTGGCTCTTTCAAGCTTCTAACTACTTTATCTTTTAAAACAAAGTAACAAATATTGCACAAAATCAGGGACATTCATAACAGAAATGTATCACTCTAACCGCTCCACCAAATGAGCTCGCTGAAAGCTCATCACTTTTTAATGAATTCAACCGTAACCGTAACCCTAACCCTAAACCCTTTACCCCCTACCATAGTTTCTCCTCAAGACGTTCAATTAAATTATCATACGGTCTGTAATAACAACGATTAATGGTCCAGGACCTTTATTGTAGGCCAGAATATCATACATGCACTTTTGTTTGTGATATTTTGAGCGTGTGCACTGTATATGTAGCGCAAGAGTTTGCTGCCACCAAGCGTCTCAAAGTCTCCCATTCCTGATGACCAAATATGGCAATGTACATCCTAAATATGGCAACTTACATCCTGGGGCAAATTTTATGGCGCTGTTTAGCACAAAATGTCTTTCCTTTGCAAAAATTTGTTACCGGCCAAAATTGTATGTCTAATTGTGTTTTTAAAAACAGTAGCAAAATATTATTAACATCACACACGATTTGGGATGGCAACCCATTTTTGCAATATAAAGCAAAGACAATCTGTGTTAAGCAAATGTTTGTGCTAAACAGCGCCATGAAATTGGGCCCAGCTCAAAACGCAAGCAACCCACTGCACAACGTGGCATGATGTGATAATTGTTAGGTATCTAGGGCAAACATCATCAGGTAATTACACAACCCATGCTTTGGGGTGTGAGTTAGGTTTCCTCGTGCAGTAAAATGTTAATAATTTCTGCTTCCGTAACCGAGTTTCTGTAGCCGATAATTCGTAAATTCGTGTAGGGGAGATTATTACTACATACATGTATAGCATAAATGCTTGTGACTCTAAAAGACATTCCGCATTTTACTAAAGGCTTAACATAGTTTCTCTAAATAAAAACATTTTAATTTTAATAAAGTCACTATAACTGATCCATTTTAAAAATGGTTATTTTAAAGGAATTTAGGGTTTTGAATGCGGTCGGTTTGCAACCAGCTTCGTTGTCTGCATGGTTAGAAGAGAGTTCGACTTGCAATCAAAGGTCCCTGGTTCAAATCTCAGTGTTGTTTGGGATTTTTCGAAATTTCTCGGTTTCTTCTTTTTCTTTAATAGTGAGAGTAAGAGTTATGGCTATTTCTAATGCTGCTCTCACACTGTAGCGAATATGCTAGCGAATGTGCTTTATACGAATGGAAATATTTGACAATCGCTCAAACTTCGCAACATTCGCCGCGTCTTCGTAAGCGTTGGTAACAAATTCGGAACGTTCACAAGTCATTCTCCACCTCCTTACGAAGATCGGTAATTTAGGAAGCGCTTCCTAAATTTCAGCGAATGTTGTGAAGACGGTCATTCGCCGTCGATTTTCGTAAGCATTTGTAAGTCATTGGTAACGTTGGTAAAGCGTGCGTAAGCTCATTCGCAACATTCGCAACGTTTGTTAGCTATTCGTTAGGCATTGGCAAGCATTGGCAAGCGTTGGTAAGCATTCGTAATCGTAAGATATTGGTAAGGAGAGGTCAAGGGACGACCGAGGCGTGACCGAGATGAAAATATTTACTATCCAATCGCAATTTTTGGGCGAATTCACCGCGTAATTCAAATATTCATATTCGCAAGAAATTTCGCCACAGTGTGAGAGCAGCATAAAGATTGTCAATTGAGAAGTATCAGTCATTGAAAACCTAGTAGAGACTCTATTCGGGTTGAAAAAGTGGGGGTACCCCACACGCTGTGGTGTAAAAAAAAAAAAACAAACACGCATGCTGCACGATATGAGACTGCCGCCCCTATACCTTAACACACTCTTCTCTTTTGTTAACGCACGACTCAACCCCAAAAAAACTGAAAGGAAAACCTTGGATGTTTGACACACAATGTGAGAAGAATGGAAGAGGGAGTCACCCGGTCTCATATCGTGCACCAAATTTTCGCAACGAACACTTACTTTCATTATCCATGTGTGTGTCCTGTAAAACGCGGACTAGACTTGCACAAGTCTCGGTGTCGTTGCATCGTGGCCCGGTAGTTTCATACACTGAGATATATCTCAATGGATTCTTCAAGGGCGTGATACCATTGGGAGACCGAGCAGACCATCCTTCTCTCGTCACGAAGGTTATTTGTTCTCCTACGCTGCATCCTAAAAAGAGATTGTGATTAAAATAAACAATGTGTTGGCCGATTTTGTAATAATGTGTCATTTCGGCACGATGCACATAAAAATTGCACGCAGCAGGTGTGATACAGGATCAATACCGTGGTCACGGTAGGAAAGAGGGTCATAAACAACCAGACTATCTGTTTCTAGACAATGGCGTGCACCACGTAGCAACAGTAGCATAGTATGCAGACTTTATAAACTGCATCTTGATCCATTTAATAGCGCCAGCCATAGTGTAAACTGTACACGCAAAAGGCTAATTGACCAAGTCAATCTTTTACTATATTTTGTAGAAATTTCACCACATTGCAGTAATACTTCTGAAAACTTGGAAAATCCATGCATGGTTTTTGTGTTAAGTTGAATGGTAAAAAAAAAGTATTTTTCCGAAAGGTTTTTCCTTATAAAACCACCTTCAGTTGTTAATTTCTCACACAAAATACAATTTTGGACTAAAATAAAATCACGTGGTGTTTGGTATCATTGTTATTAGGTTTTTCTTGTCAACTCGTGAAGAAAAATTAGGGTCACTACAAATGATGTACTCTACCTTTAAAGGAGCGTGTCTAGATCACATTTTTGAGCACGCCCCTCCCCCATTTTTCCATTGGTGTTGATATTTTGATTCCATATCGTTTGTAATATTTTCTCATTACCATTGTGGAATTTTCGCTCTTAATCCGTATATTTTCAAGGATATCGTCAAAAAACCACCGATGTTTTGTAAACTAATTATCCATTAATAAAGCAGTGCATGGATAGTATTTTGAGGAGGTATTTTATGCATATGATTGTTTGGTGGGCTAGAAGGAAATATATTTTCTGGAAAAATCTGATCTCTTTCCTTTCAATCCCCTTTTAGTCAACGATTTACAGAGGCCGTGTACAATTCAGAACCACTCAATCGTACAGTTTAACACACCCACATATTTATATATATTTTGTACCAGACACGATGCATCATAACACATGATAAACACCTTTACAAGGACAAATCCGAAACAGTACTACTCCCGGACACACACACACACAAAGCGCATAACCAATCAGAAGATTGTGATAACCTCCCCATGGTGTGGTGTGGCCATGGTGTGGTGTGGCCATGGTGTGGTGTGGCCATGGTGTGGCCCGCCTATTATGCCAAAGGTTTAAAAACATGAGCGGCATTGGATGAAAACGGATCAAAACTTGAAAATTCATTTTGCGTGGTCTAGCTTCCCGGAAAAACCGAGAAAGTTGTCTAATTTGCAAAAATTCGTAAAATGTCACGCAATCCATTGGTCTTTCACGTGTAAGATCATGTTTCACATTATACCTATAGGGTTTTAGGCTTCGGGGTTCTGGTTTTGTTTTGTTTTGTTTTTAACATCATTTCAGTGACAATACGTTGCGGTTGATCGGGTATAAGGGTGCATCGAGTCTAAATGGCTTATCTACTTGCGGTATTAATTACGGCAGATGCTGTTGGATCTTTTGTCCCAAGTGACGAGTGATCATGGTAAATTTGACTTTAATTGTTGCCATAGGAATCGGGTCGCTAGGGTCTACCTGGCAGGCTTTCAGGAAAACATTTTAACCATTGAATACACTTAGGCAGGTAGGTAATCACCTGGGCGTGGTAACTTGTTATATCGACTAAACTCACGTGAGATCACGTCTAACAGGCTGGCTTTCTTCATTGTTTGAAGTTGTGGGAATCGGAGTCATCCAGATGATGGATGAAATCTCAGAAAATGATAATGACCGCCGCGTGTGAAAAATAATGTTTTAGGTGCTTCTTCTCACGCGGAATTACATATAAGTATGGCGAGAAAAAGTGACATTTAAATAAATTATTCAACAGAAGGAAAAACTATACAGACCTCTGGAAGTGATATCCATCTTGTTGAAATCCTAAAATAATTTATCGCAGGATGGCAACACAATTATTTGGTGCAAAAATAATGTCGTCATCTTACATTATGGATGTCGTCTTCCTGAGATAATTATCACGGGATGACGGCATTTTGCTCTTAATATGTCGTCATCGTGCCATAAATTATCTCAGGATCTCAACAAGTCAGATGGCATTTCTAGAGTTCCGTGGTATTGCTATCGGAGTGCACGATGTTGTCCGCGAAAACGGCATTCTTTGCCAGTTTTTAGACAAAATGGCGGCGTCCATATCTCTAAATCGTTTTCAAGATATCTTGAAAACATTTAGAGATATCTTGGAAGCATTTAAAAATATCTTTAATTACATTTAAAGATATCTCCAGTTGTTACAACGTTTTAAAGATATCTTGAAATAATTTAAAACAATCTCTTTTATATAATTATAATTTTGCATGGGAAGAAACACCTCAGACATTATTTGTTTCTCACGTGGCGGTCATCATTTTCCGAGAATTCACCGATCGTCTCGATATGACCCGGATTACCACAACTTGAAACATTAAAACTACCAGTTTTCGGAAAAACACGTAAAGCACGGTTTCACGTGAGTTTCGTCAATTTGACAAGTTCCAACGGCCAGGTGATCACCCACCTGCCTATAGGCACATTCAATGATGCTTTCCGAGAAGCAGGTAGACCCGGCGGCGACCTGATTCCTATGGTAACATTTTGAAGTCACATTGACCATGATCACTTGTCACTTGGGTCGTGAGCTCCTACAAACAAGGAACGTAGGCTTACGCTTTTGAATTCACTGGGTAAATTAAACAGCAAATAAATCAAACCATTATGGAAATTATATTCGTTCCGTATAAAACTTGGATATAATAAACACAAATTTAAACGCATTTACAATGGAGCTCAATGGGGTATTTTCGAAGTAAATGTAAGTGCCGGACCTACATTGATAATGAACGAGTCCACAACGCCGCAGGCGATGTGATTGGTCGGATTGTCCTGCGGAAACTTGCATGCATGCGCGCGCAAAACAGGTTCCTAGCGCTCGTAGACTGGTCCCCTGTCCATGTGCACTACGCTGCTCTCGCTATACAAGGACAGGCACACGCCGAGCAATAACCATGGGTGATTGGCCGTTGTATTACCACGCGTGATTGGTCGTTGTATTAAATATATGCATGATCTATTTTTAGAGTTTGCTCAACAACGAGTGAATTTCGCAATCGTTAATTTTGTCGCTGGGTTTTGCATATATCCTATTCAATCTTTGCCATCCCTTATAATTATTTAGTAATTTTGGCAGTGGTGTACTCGTCAACGCCCAGGTTTGTACTGATACATAATACTTTTTACTTGAAATGGCGCTGTTTGCCGTATTTTTAAGCCGCCAAACATCAATATTACAGTGCGGCCGTTGTTCAAAAAAAGTTTTTCATCGCATAAACAAACTCGACAAAACATGACAGAAACCCCATCGAATGATATGAATGACATGTTTGGATATAGAGCTATTTGTTCAACCTTGATTCCCACCGAAACCAGTATGTTTATTTGGTTCTGACAGCAATTTTACAGGCATATCGATGCAAAAATACCGCTGCTGCCGCCGCTGTAATTTTCCCAGACATTGATTGCGTAGCGCGCGCGATGCCAAATCGAACGAAGGCGCGCAACACGCTGTATTCTGGGCGCCTGCTTGGCGCTTGCGCAAACCGTGACACAGTCCTTTTAATTTGCATAAACATCCAGGAATTCCTGGATATTTATGCCAAACATGGCGGCGTGTACCTGTCCTCATATACGACGGAGGGGAAGTAAATATGTGGACAAGGGAACCAGTCTATAGCGCTCGTTGGCTCAGTTTACGGTTTGTTTTCGATCTGTTTTCAAAATGTTTACGTGTAGAGTGGGTCGCGGGTAATGATGTTTTGACATTGCGTACACCATGCGTACAGGGAGAAGGGGAGGGGGAGGGGGTGGTCCAAGCCAATGCGTATGTACGCAAACTGAACATTTGCTTTTACTAAATTGGGAAAGGATGGACAAGTTGACCATGGCTTCAGACCTTATGTACAAAACATATTAGACAGGCCACACATTTTTCTCACTCATCTCGCATTCTTTTCACTCCTCAATTTAGGTTTTTCCATTAAATTTGCAGTTTTTGATGCTTGATGTCATTTTATGTAACAAAAAATGCAAAAGAAATCTCATTTATTTCAGACTTTGGAGCCGACATGCGAATCGTACTAGTAGTATATAGCACTATACATGTAGTTCTGAATGAACCATTTACCAACGCTTACCAATGCTGAGGTATGTATGGAATGCGTATGGGGAAGTGGGGTGGGGGCGGGGTGCTGGTGAGGGTGTTGGAGCCACTGGGTACGCCATGCGTACAGGTGGTGGAGGGAGGGTATAAAAAGTCGGCATTTCGTGCTTACGTACTTTATGCACGGCCCCAAACCCAGTAGAATTTAAGGAGATTCTTATAGAATATGGTGTTGAGAAGGCTAGATTAGAGAGGACAAAGTTAAATCGATTGCAAAAGCAATATTTTGAAGCGACAGCTAATCCAAATACTAATTGCGAGATTTTGGATGATTTGGAGGATAAACTAAAATCCTACGAAATTCGTAATTGGGAAAAGGCTCAAGTTAGGACTCATAATCTAGACGAAAGTGAAGAAGAAAAACCAAGTAAATTTTTCCTTGCAGTTGAAAAACAATCGATGAAAAACAATAAAATTATCAACCACGTTAATGAGTTTTATGAAGACCTATATACGTCTGAGGAGATTGATACAAATAATGAATAATGTATTAGAATCAGTTCAAACGCACACTATTTATGAATTATTAGTTGATAATGAATTTACTGATCTTGAGATTTAGCAGGCGTTAAAGCAAATCGGTAAAAATAAATCTCCTGAAATTGATGGGTTGACTGTAGAATTTTACCTGACTTTTTGGCCGCTTCTAAAGACTGATTTATAAAAATAAGGGCGAGAGAACGAATCCAAAAAATTGGAGACCAATAAGCTTTTTAACCGTGGATTATAAAATAATATTCATGATAACCTTATGCTTCTTAGAGACATATTAGATGATGTTACCTTTAATAAGAAGGAAGCAGCCCATTTAAGCATTGACCAAGAAAAGTCTTTCGATAAAATTGAATGGGACTATATGTATGCCATAATGACCAAATTGGGGGTTCCGCATGCAGGATTAATAGACTGGATTGATGTGTTATATCATGATCCTAAAAGCTCTGTTAACGTCATTGGGGCACCCTTTAACGCGTATAGAGGTATACGACAAGGATGCCCCTTATCACCGTTATTGTACGCTTTGTGCGCAGAAGGGTTTGCTACACTGCAAAAAATGCGGTGTTAAAATCTACACCACTGGTGTAAAATTTGATTCTTTCTTGGTATCCATTTTGGGCAAGGATTTTTTGGGTGTTAATTAACACCAATTTGGGAATCAATATTTTTTAACACCAAGAAGAGTGTTAAACTTTAACACCCCCATCCGGTGTCAACGTATTCTTCTTGGTGTTTATTTTGGGCAAGAATTTTGGTGTTAATTGACACTTGAATGTGGAATTAAATTAACCTACAGTTGATTTATTCTTACAGAATTGAAAGCCGACACCAATTGATGTAAAATGGGGGAACCTCTTTAAAATAAAACACGTGTTAAATTTAACAACCATGGTGTAAATTAACACCCGCATTTGGTGTTAAAATATTTTAACACTGATCTGTTCGTGGTGGCACAGTAATGAAATTGGCAAAATGCCATTGTTTTCATCATTTTGTATTTTTTTTTTAAATGTTTTATTTGTCCGAATAAAACACGCACTGGTCCGAGTCCAGTAATACCTAGCACAATCGTTACCAGTCCAGGTCAAGCAATCCTCAAGACCACAGACACGGATGCAATCGTGTAACAAAATTATCCGACGCCATTCCCAGAGACGTACTGGCCACTCAAGTGAGCAACGCTTACATCAACGGGAATCAGCGAAGGATCAACCATAATTCGGTTTTTAAAATGTTTTATTCGTCCGAATAAAACACGCACTGGTCCGAGTCCAGTAATACCTAGCACAATCGTTACCAGTCCAGGTCAAGCAATCCTCAAGACCACAGACACGGATGCAATCGTGTTACAAAATTATCCGACGCCATTCCCAGAGACGTACTAGCCACTCAAGTGAGCAACGCTTACATCAACGGGAACTAGCGAAGGATCAACCATAATTCTTGATTTCTTCACCCTAAGGAGTGATAATGACATCATAGAACAAACATTCAGCTAGTCTAGCCATAAGTACAACGTGATGATTAAAGTTTGTATCTCAAACACGGAAAAATTATCAGAAACGCCTGTAGCCAATCAAATAGCTGGATTTCCGCGCATGCTCTCTTAGCCTTATTTTTTTTTAACACCAACAAATGTTTTTTGCAGTGAACACGTGACCGACATCCCATAATTTTCTTGAGATCAACCAATGGGATTAGAATACTAAGCGTCATGCATTGTGATCATGGGCAGTTTATCAAGTTTAACACCATGCAAATTCTACACCACTTTTTCTGCTGTTAATCTATTACACCGGTGTTCGTTTGACACAAATGTAACACCCAAAGAATTAAAAAACCTTGGTGTTAGAAATTTAACACCGCGTTTTTTGCAGTGTAGTCTTGTCAGAAGTAGTAATGACTTACAAGGTGTAACTATTCCTAATTCAGACGTGAAAGTTAAACACTTACAACATGCAAATGGCACCCCGTTAATTATTACCAAGAATACAAAATTTACGGGCCTTCGAGAAGTTATTAAAATGTATACGGAAGGTAGCGGGTCTAAAGTTAATCTGGAGATATAGGGTGATTGGAGCTAGTATACAAATATTGACTGCTTTATCTCGTGGTATAGTAAAACTAGCCTCCCTCGGTGACCCACGGAGCATTATATTTTCCCTCGGCTTCGCCTCGGGAAAATATAATGCTCCGTGGGTCACCTCGGGAGGCTAGTTTTACTATACCACTCGAAGCAGTCAATATTTGTTTTATAACACCTCTCCCACAGATTTTGCTTAATTTAAGCTTAAATATTAATGAAATCAGTTTCATCAACTTTTGTTTGCATTCACTTTCCTACAGTGTCAACACCGCGTTCGTACAACTGCTAGCTGTGCGTGAAGTTGTTTTTGTTCGATCGCGCGCGTTACGCGTAACGCAGGCGTGTTGCGCTTACACACACACACGACCGGGATCCGCACGCGGGAGTTGCTAGGGGTATAGTACTTTTCGGAATGCATGGTATTGATTGCTTTCGATGACGTAGAACATCCGGGAATGTGTGGTGGGCAACAGTCACGCGCGTACACGCGCGCGCCATGAGACGCACATGAACACGCGTAAAAATACTCACCAGCGTATTTTCATTCGAAGATGCCGCACGCGAGCGTTGTGATACGTTCAAATTATTGAGCATGCACTCGGCTTGTAAAAACGAAAGTGCTTTTAGTTGATCGCGATTTTTAGGCGGAAGAAATGCGTTTTTATCTTTCTCGATACAACAGCCATGGCGCAACAACATAAAGCAAGGTCAAGCAACAGAGGTAAGTGCAACCAATGCGCTTTTCTTGCTCTTTTTGCCGGTTATTACTCGAGCCACGTGGGTCATGAAAAATGCCCACCAAAATGGTGGATGGAAGGGTTGACGTCACCGGAAAGCAATCAATAGTCTTTTTGGAGCACTTGTACAAATATATAGCAAAAATAGCCAACGTCACGGTCACGTGACACGCTCTCGACCAACCACGATACAGAATCTGTGGGCGAGGTGTTATAATGTTTCCTATCTTGGTAGTATATTGCCCTGTCCTACTGAGTGTGTGGTTAAAATAGAAAACAAATATTTTGGATTGTTTTGGGGATGGCAAACCCGATAAAATTAAACGAGATGTTATTAGACAACCAACTGGAGAGGGTGGATTGGGTGTGGTTAATATTAAATATAAATTGGACAGTTTAAAGATGAAATGGTTGAGTAAGTACTGTAATGAAGATAGTAAATGGAAATTGTATAGGCTTATGGATTATTGGATTTCTAAATGTACGTTTGATAAAATTGGTTGGTATGTTCTTGACAATAGCGTCAAACGTATTCAAACGTATTTAAACTACACCTTTTATAATCAATATAGGGTGTTAAAAATAATGCATTTATTCCAATAATTATTGAGGAATCAAAACTAACACCCACGGTGTTAAATGTTAACACCAGACTCGGTATCTATACAAGACAATTTAACACCACAGTTTTTGCAGTGTATACTTGCCAACGATGAGATTTCACCATCAGAATGATTTGACATACGTCAAATCGTCAACACGAGTTCAAAATCTTTGTTTCTGATCAGCTATAGCTTGAGATACCAAAAGTCAAAATCGATTAACTGTACTCCATGCACTAATAACGTGAATTTTGCCATTTGGGGGACAATTCTGCATTGACAGGTCCCATAATATATATAAAGTTTAGAAACTAAAGACTCTAAATAACGCATTTAGCTGTTTGCTTTTTGGTTTTGAGTGTTTGCGCTTATGGGCTTTGGACCCCCAGGCCTTGAGTCGTGGGTATTTGCTGTGCCTGCATTTCTAGCATTTCATGCAGGGAGTCACGAATTTAGGTACATATTTTGTTCAGCATATAAAACTAGATGTATTCGGACTAGTTAAATAAAGAACACGTTTTCTGCATAAATGTCCTTCGTTTCCAAGCTTATCAAATCTTCCATGATTTTGTATTCGCTATACCAGTCACCCCGCCCGACTCCCCGCACCAATGCCTATGATATGCACAAAACTTAGGGTACGTAAGGTTTGCCAAAGTGCGAGTTGGGTATGGCACATAATTGTTTAAAGCCTAAAAACATAACAATTTATAAACAGGAACCAGAAGACTGCTGAACTTACCGCTGATTAGGTTGGCTGCAGCGATCAGGCACAGTAGGCCGATGATGTTCACTCCGATTTGGCCGAGCATTTTCATTTTGCAACAGACTATATTTGACTTCAGCTTTAGCAAAGAAGACCTGAAGTTTGTGAGGTTTCAAGTTGTACTGATTCGTTCAATCCCCGTGCAGACAGATAACTGATACTATTCTGTATTCACGAGCATTTTATCAGGTTTTCTAAAGTTTTATTTTAGTGTGCAGTGAACTTGAACTATGTACTTTTCGTGCCAAGGCTACATCTGCCTGTCGGCTCTACTCCCACACACACAAAAAGCGCACAACCAATCAGAGGATTGTGATAACCTCCCCCATAGCTCTTCAAACGTCACTTGATCTGACGAGGCAATTGAGATTAAGCGTCTTGCCCAGGGACACAGACAAGTTGACCACAGTGGGGCTCGAACCCACAACCACAGCGTTATATGGTTTGAGCTTTACATCCACTATACCGCACTATAGACCCAAGTGGGACGAAAACCAGTTCTGGCTAAAAAACAAACTTGACTATAGGCCTATGCATTATCGACTCTGATATTTGGTATCTTATGACTCCGAAGTGCCGAATTTTAGAATTCTTCGTTATATAGTGTCGTGGGTTTTGAAAGACTGCCATTCAGGCTGAGAACTTTATCAGTAGTGTATATCTGCTATATACTTGAGACTGTCGCTTGAGACTGCTGATCGAATTCACATGTCATGTAGAGATACAGAAGCATTACGACATAACTATTCTATTCTTCGTTGAATAGAATGATTTAGCTGTTTGATTCTCTAAATATGAATTGTGCTTGTTGCACGATCATTGTGACCACAGACATTTAAAGAAGCAAATTCTCGAAAATACATCATTGACCTTTATGCGTTAGAATTGCCTCTCCTGTTGTACGCAGATTGCCATTTGAGTTTGTTCATTTGGGAAGTGCATGCGCACATTTGGCAAATGTGTGCTTTTGAACCATGTGTTTTGAGTTTTGAGAGCAATGTTTTATTTTGACATCAATGTTTTTGGTTTAGGGGCTATTATTTCTCGACGCGTGTTAGGTTTATACAGTGAATCGAAATATGCTGCGCATAAAATGTGTAAGCGATTTGAAAAAAAACTGTAAACCCACAACAAAGGCACCAACCATATCGTTGTTCCAATGGACAAGTAAACATATGTTAAAGAGGAAGAATCCCCCTTGACGAAAATCCAGCATTTAGGCTTTTTTCAATAGACCAAACATCCCTCTTGCCGACGTGGATTTTTATTATTTTTTAATTGTCGGTTTTAAGTGGATAAATTGCAAGCAAAAGTCGCTTTTCGAAAATGAATTTTTCGCGATTTCTGAAACGCTCATTAGGTATTCATGATATGTGCGTGACCCCGTGACGCAATCCCGAGAAAGAGAAGTCAACACGATTGTTAGCTCCATACGTTTACACGCAAAAAACTTGGAAACCTGTCTCTGTTAGAAGGTGTTTTTTTAAGAATTTTGTTGGTCCAAAAAGCCAGAGATATGCCCAGTAGCTGCGTGGTTGTATGTTTTACCAGACACAATGGAAAAAAAAGAGCAGAAAGATTTTCTTTTCTATTACCAAGAGAGAGAAAAATGAGTCGCTCGTTCTATAACTTGTACGGCCGATGTTCAAACACGTGAAATACGCCCGCATGGGACCGTACACAGACCGCTGTGAATGCCGTTCGTTCCGTGACAAAACCACCCGTCGCAATGCACCAGTATTTACTTCAAAAGAGCTTCATTGTGAGCCACAATTTCATCGTTTTTTCACAAAACAGGTAATAGTAGATTGTTGTCATATTACATGAAGTGTTTTTCACGTTTGTATTTTGAATTACAAGGACAAAACAGGCATGATAAACATTCATTTCGTGTATTTTCCATTCAATACTGCACAGACCGTTTTGTATGTTTCTCAGGATGACGCCAAAACCCTGTTGATAAACAAGCCAAGTGACCTCGAGCGTTTCAGAATTTCGGGTGAAGAGGGTCGGAACTGCTTTACGTTTTAAGCAAAAGCCTGTCGGTTTTTTGTGAAAAACAAGTTGTGATGGTGTTGTAGACACATACACCTCCATGATAAACAGAAAAACAAAAAAAATTTGGAAGGGGGTATTCTAGCTGTTTAATGTGATAACCCACCGTGACAGGATGACAATAAAGAACCTTGCAGTAGCCAAACCATTTCGTTCCGCTAGTGTGAATGGTTGTATTGTGATCGTATCCTTGCATTAACGGCCTTTTGAAATTGTCGACTCCAAAGTGCAAGTCACTTAACCGTGAAGTCACGCAAACCAAAGTTATCCAGAAAATAACCCTTGATGTAAATTTATTTTCATGACTCGTCATGACTCGTCATAAAAATACCGAACTCGCCTTCGGCTCGCGCGGTATTTTCATGACTCATATCATCCTCAGAGCCATCCAATATTATACAAATGTCGTCCTGATGTCACAGCAACGTCAGGATTCTGACTGTAAGACCTAAGACTGTACCAAGTTTCAAGTTCATAACGTGTTCCGTTTTCAAGTTAGGGTGCCGCAACGTGTTGTGTTAAAACGCATTTCTTTATGGTATCTTAAGCTAGAATTTTGAATTATCAAGACACGTCAGAGATAGCAGTGATAACGTTTTGAAGAGTAAATTTGGGGATTTGTAAAGAGTGCATCATTGTTTTGCAGCCGGCCGCCTGTTGCACTGATTTGCAACAGTGTATCTGCAATTTGCAACAGTGCATGCATAGTCCTCTACAAACTACAACATGGTTTGAGGACCAGTACTGGTCCAAAGATTTTGGAAGATTGGGACAATCTCCACAGGTGAAACTGAGAGGGGTAGTCCCAAACATCCAACATCGAGAAAGCAGTGTAGTTTTCACTTTCCCGAAATAACCATGATTTACTTATTTTGCTATACCTCTAAGTGGAACATTTTAAAAGGTGTACAATAAAAATATAAATCAATTATGTTTTTGCAAGTTTGACTTCAAGGGAAACTTTTAAAACAATCGTTGTACTTGTAAGCACTGCTGTATTCAAGATGTTTATATACGTATACGTATAAATAGATGTTTTAAGACAATAAAACATTGGCATGTCAGTAGACGTTGAATCTTCCAACATGGCATTGATATTTTAGTTATCACGGCAACAAACGTTGTCCATAGTGTGGGAGATATTTTGTCCAGTTGTCGAGCATGTCAGCCATTATTTAACCAAAAATAACGGTTATCCACAAAATGTCCATCAAAATAACACATGACATTACCCAACTGTTAAGCTTTGCTACATGCCCAAATATCGGTAGAGGACAGTTCGCCCAATTGTTGGGTATTTTATTTACCCAATGTTGGTGGGCAATGTTTTGCCCAGACGTTGGATGAGTTAACTATTCGACCAATGTCGAAGGGTTGGGCATTTTTGGTCAACTAGCGTGTCGTGTTACATGAGATCAGGGGAGTTTTTATTGCTGGTTCTTTGTCTTAATTGTATATTTATGTCTTTCTTCATTCGTTAAAGTTCTCTCATTTGATCGGTTCGACCATCTACCCACAAATGACCTGTCTCAGTACCAAGGCATCAATATACATGTATGTCTGTGAATGGTTGTGCCAGGCATACGTTGAATAACACTGCGCGGGAAATCGGCTGCGCATTAGCGAAATAGATTGATGATAAATTAAAAGGAATACAGAAGGCGATGTGCCTTCGATTTCGAGCTAAAATGAAATGCCATTAGGCTAAATTCACGCACATTCGGGAAATCGTATGCCGATTTTTTACGACTGAATGTACCTTCCTGAAATAGAATTATCATTTGCTAAATAGAAACAGGGATTTTAAAAGTTCATTCTATTTCGCACGAAAACTAATGCTTCTTTTACTAACAAATGTACACATTTTCCAAAATTGTCCGGGAAAACCTATTTTATAATTAGGTAACTGATGACGTCATCGTGACGCCATTATTCGTCAGGCTTCTTCAGATGTTGGTCTAAGTATGTGCCAAGTTTAAAGAAAGGTCCAAACTTGGGGGGGGGGGGGGGGGGGGGGCGGGTGCAGAACGAAAAATCCCTCTAGAATAGAAAATTTGACGGCATACAAAATATTTATGATCTCGCGCATCGATTTCTGCCTATTTAGTGCAGTGGAGTGCACCTAGAACGAAGGCACCAACCATATCGTTGTTCCAATGGACAAGTAGAGGCGACATCCGCCGTGATAACTCACCGTGACATTTTGACAATAAAGACACTTTTAGCAGCCAAACTCGTTCCGCTCGCGTGAATGGTTGTATTGTCAACGTATCCTTGCATTTGAAATTGTCGACTCCAAAGTGCAATTCACTCAACTGTAAAGTCACGCAAACCAAAGTTTGAAATAACCATTGATGTAAATGTATTTATGCTCCATCCGAAACGTCTTTGACAAAGCCATTCAAGGTGACATTTTCCGATCAAGCTCATCACACCTTAGTTTGATGACTTGATGTGCACTTACACCATATTCAAAAAAAAGAATGAACGAGGTCAAAGGTCATAGTCTTTGACCATATCTAGCTATAATGCCGTTGAGCCCATCCTGTTATCTTTTACCATTTTTAAATTATAGGCAAACATCTGTTTGACCAATAGGAAACAAGGTCAAAGGTCACTAATTTATTTTTTTGTAATGCTTGACCATACCCAACCTTAATGCCATTGATCCCGTCCTGTTACCTCCTACCACTTTCAAATTATAGGTCAACATGTTTGACCAATAGGAAACCATGTCGAAGGTCATCATTCTAAATGTTGTACAGCTTGACCATACACAACCATAATACCATTGACCCCATCCTCATATCTCTCAGCCTTTTACCACTTTCAAATTATAGGCCAACATCTGTTTGACCACTAAGAAACGAGGTCAAAGGTCATCGTTATAATTTTTGGAAATGTCTAAATATAATTATATGCAGACGTAAAATGTAGGCATATAATGCAGTTACCGCACCAATTGCGTGCATTGAGAATGACCGGTCTTATCTTTACTCTACTTATACCCAAAAAAATCACTTTCAACACTTTATATTGGTGATAGCCAAGCACAGGAGACACGAAGTCGCCTTTATTTACAGTCACGGCCAGTGTACATGTAGTTACATATCTACAAAAAAAAACGCATGGACTCTCAGGCAATCTTGTCAAATTAACTGAACGGAATCATACAACTTGGGATTATAAATCTCAACTTCTTACTATACCGACGCCTCATCGGAGAAGACGACGTCCAGGAAAAAACAGAGATAAAAAAAAATGCTCTGAAAACCTGTGCCCAAAAACAGTTCAGAATTCTCCTCGGCGAGAGTGTTAGGCTTCACTCTGAAATTATTTTCAATAAAAAAACAACATTGTGTTACGTAACACTTGACCTGCTATGCATGTCTGACGTTCCTTTCATCCAACATGTGCTATGTAACAATAGACCCGCTATGCGTGTCTCGAATTCCTAAGACAATTATTTCCCGCTATACTGCGAAACGCGGAAAACGAATAGTCTTATCTTTACTCCACTTATACCCAAAAAAAAATCACTCTCAACACTTTATATTGGTGATAGCCAAGCACAGGAGACTCTAGAATAAATGCCAAAGCAAGGGAAGACTATCAGGTTATTAATTTTTTGGAATTTAGAAGATAAGGAAAAACCTTGCCAACTTGTATTCGATTTTATATCATTCAGTTAACACACCTTTAATAAAGGCGTTTACATTTATCTTTTCCCAATGACCAAGCGCTTTTCGCAACCTTCCAAAGGGGGATGCTTCAGCGAGCTTCAACATGCTCAAAGAATTATCAGATGTTACCAATTTAACTGAATCTGTTGCATTAATCTGTTCAGCGTTTTCAAAATGGTCATTATCAATCACTGGTGGAATAATTTCCGAAATTTCAGAAAATGTATCAACAAAATCACTTATCTTATCCGTCTTGGTCGCATCATACTTGTGCGCCGTACACTCGTACTTCCAGTGCCCCGGTTGTCCGCAACCGAAGCAAAGTCCGGGCTTGCCCCAAGTTGAGCCGGTCGCGGCTATGCGACTTGTCCCAGTCGATGCCACCGATGAAGTAACTTGAGTTGGCCATGTGCCAAATCTTGTAGTCTTCCTCGTTTTCTTTGCTTGTTCGGTTTTCAGTTTCTTGGTAGCTCTAGCCTCGGCCCTGTAAATTTTCTTTTCGTCTTCTGAATCCGATGCGAGTGGATTGGCTTCATATTTTTTCACGATTCTCCATCCTAGTTCGGACGCATCGGCCATTCTAATCAGCTTTTGTCTGTGGTTGACGAGTTTAATACCTTCAGCAATGTTCTTTGTTGCCTGCTGAATGTCGGGCTTTCCCTCAAGATTGCACTGTGCGTCTTTCAGCTTGGTAGTCACCTTTGTGTTAAACTTCAACTGGTCCTCGCAGCTCTTTCTCTTGAAAACGTAACTGTCGTTGGCAAGAATACTGCTCTGTATCTTTGTGAGTTGTCTGTATGGAGTGCTTGCTAGAACTGATCCCAATGTTGTGTGTTGTTGTTGTTGTATATTTTATGGCATCTTCGGCAACTAAGGCCCTTTATGCCATCAACTATACGGTTTTAGCTTTAACTATACTATATTATCAACTTGAGATAACGAAGAAGGAGTTGCAGTTTTAGAAGTGGGAGGAAAACCCCCAGAGAAATGCCCCAGAGGAAAACCCACGCGGTCAAGTAGGGACTGCAAACCCAATCCACATACACGCCCCGGATTCGAACCCGGGACGCCAGAGGTGAAAGGCAAGGAAAGAACCCGTACGCCAACCCGACCGCCCTACTGATCCCAATTTGTTTGTTTGTTTGTTTATTTAATTTAAGATGGCGTATATCGGCAACTAAGGCCATTCACGCCAGTCATAACGGGATGTCGAAGGTACAGCAGGTCAAACACGTTATCTGAGCATTAAAGAAAATGATAACTTAAGAAACATCTTCGATTATATTATCTATACAGTAAAGATCAATTAAATCTCTCATAAGTTATAGTGAAAGAGTGTTGGAGGCGCTATAGTGATTATCAAGATATGCAACAAGCATGGGTCCAGCAAACACCGGTCCGCATGGCTCATCTCCGGGAGTGATCAGGAGATGCTATTGCATACCTATCCGATCAAAACAGCGCCGCTCGAACTCAGCTCATTCATAAGGAAAGGTGATAAAAAATACAATATATGGTAACTTAAGAAACATCTTGGAATATATTATCTATATACATTAAAGATAAATGAAACCTCTCATAATGTAAAGTGAAAGAGTGTTGGAGGCGCTATAGTGATCATCAAGATATGCAACAAGCATGGGTCCAGCAATACTGATCCCAATTCTTTTCCCTCTACTATTTATACCTTTTCTCTAAACACGTGTTACGTAACACTTGACCTGCTATGCATGTCTGACGTTCCTTTCATCCAACATGTGCTATGTAACAATAGACCCGCTATGCGTGTCTCGAATTCCTAAGACAATTATTTCCCGCTATACTGCGAAACGCAGGAAATGAATAGAATCGACAGTTTACTGTAGATTCGTAACAAAACTGTAGATTCGTAAAATCTTTTGTTTTACGAATCTACAGTTTTGTTACAGTTTTGTTTGAAAAAGGTGTAGTCTCACTGTATGAAGCCCGAGACAAATCCGCTTTTGTTGTCTCCAAACTCCAAAATGACTCCAGAAATGTCAAAATCTTCTGCATCAGACATATGGCGATATAGTAATCGTTGTTAGCAGCACACCACGAACGAAATGACTGCGGCGCCAGAATGCAGCGTGTTCACACGAGTGATTCTATTCTTACACCAAACTATACGTATGCACACGATATGTGGCAAACGGACTCCCCCGTCATTGGACGCTTTGAAACTATTGGTGGCAGCAGACTCCTTTTGCAGTGTTTCCACTGTTTAAAGGCCGCATGTACGACGCATACAACTCTCCTGAGAACGAACTGCTTTGCTATTCCAGGGTTCCTTGGCAATTTTGAAAAACAAGCGACCAGTTTCATTACCATTCTATTGAAATGGATTTGGTTCTCATGCAATGAGTGCATTATCGAATTTCAAAATAAAGTGATGTAAAATCGTCTTCCATAATTTTTGTTACCAAGATCGTCATTTTTGTTTTCAATACGAATAAGTACGAAAAAGAACTGCTGACAAACTTGACAATTATTTTGTAAACAGATAACTGCTATACATTTAATATACTTTGTATGCATACATTTTCTAAAATAGTTCATAAGATGTATATATTTGTGGCTGTTCATGTTTTCAGTGGGTCTGGTAAATACTGCCCTCCTGAATACACTGATCAGTCGAAGTGACTACCCTTGACAGTCACTGGGCAGATTATGGCAAATGGGTACGAGATTGACACTTCACTGGGAAGGACCTCGGCCTACGTCCACCAGAATGATTTCTTCTTGGATTGGTTAAAGGTCAAAGAGCACCTATTCCAGGTAAGACAATTTGTTAATGTACATGTACTTAATATAATAATAAGATATGCTCCGTGACGTCACTTGTTTACATCTAGCACGCCCTCTGTTGTTTAACGGCAGGCAAAATAATACAGCTCGGTCTATGAAATGTCATAAAATCTTTAAATTATATCGACTTGTAAAACACAAGCTGTCTTTATTTGGCTAAATCGTGTAGCTAATGACACCTGTAAGCAAGTTTAATGACAAATTTAGAAATATTTGCTTTGAAACCAAGGATACGTAGAAAAACACGGACTTTGTGGGTTTTTTGCCTGTCGACTTTAGTCTCAAATCAACAGAGGGCGCCCCAAATGTAAACATGCCACATCATCTCTACCTGATAACACCAAGTTTCTACCGATAACCACATACATTTATATCCCTTCAGTCACAGAAATGTGGACAGAAAAAGAAATTCTTTTTGACAAATGTACACATTGTGATCTAAGGGATTATACTGAACAAAGAAAGCTTTGCGATTACTTCTGTTTATACTGGGTATAAATTCACATTAATTACACTTATTTTGCCCAACAATGGACGAGACTAGTGCAGTTTCTGCAAAAAAATAACACAGGTTTTTTCGCTCGAATTCATCTGTGGTTTTTCAGTGCATCGACCTTTCACATTTTGATGAGGTAAAAGGAAACACTGCACTATTTGCAAATGTTCCCACTCTTCACATTATTGTTTGCAATACTGTATAGTCTTCTATTGTAGGGCAACATAAGGAATGCTGCATTACTGTTATCCCCTAACCATATTTGTGAGTATCAGTACATCGTTCGGGATTCATTGATTAAAAAGACAAATAAAATCGGGGATAGAGTCGATGGTATCGTACAGCGCTGTGCCAAAGTTGTCATTTTGAAGTTGACGACTTGTGCAAAGATCTGGAGGCTTATCAAAATCAGGATGGAGAGAACCAAATATCCTTCCAACGCGGATTAGTTTGAGGAGAACGCTCACCATGCCATCCGGAGGCTGAGGAGAAAAAGACAATTGCAGAAATACGCTGAATATCAACTTTTATAAAGACAAATTTCTCGATCTTATTAACGAGGGGCCCATTTTGTGCATGACTGTCCCTTCTGACAAAACGAGAAGGATGCCATACAGTCTATGTCGAGTTTTTTTGCAACCAGCGGCTGGACCAGGATCAAGAAAATACGAAACTACAATAAAATTCCTAGTCTTGGCCCAAGACTACTCTAGTCAATATTGGTTTGTGTACGCGTTGGCCATATAGTGCGCCCTCTTTCAGCACTAACGGACCAGTCTTTGCTCACTAGAGTAGTCTTGGGAATTTCTCCCGGAAGTTCAGCATTGGGGGCGGTACCGTTTTATGTAAATAGCTGCAGAGGGTTTTATGATGGCACACAAGGGACATGGCATATCACAGATATCTTTGCAAATATTTGCAATGTCGCAATTATCTTCATAAACAAATGTATTTTGCGATGTCATACGCCTTTGCAGACATGTTTGTAAATATATTCGCAAACATTTGCCAAGAAACTTATGCCACCGAAAATATTAGCAACGATAAAACGGTCATGTTTGATGATTCTTGTAAGCCGCCTTATATTTTTCGAACCATTCGAAGCGCGTGCACGCGGTGTATTTGGGTCACGCTCTGCGGTCGACGCGCTGTATTTGGGTCGCTTGCTGCATTCCCACGCTCTGCTGTATTTGGGTCACTCGCTGATTGGTTCCCTAGGAAAGCCTAGGCAAAAACAAAGAAAAAGTTAAACCTTCCGGGAGAAATTCCCAAGACTACTCTAGTGAGCAAAGACTGGTCCGTTAGTGCTGCAAGAGGGCGCACTATATGGCCAACGCGTACACAAACCAATATCGACTAGAGTAGTCTTGGGCCAAGACTATAAAATTCCGTGTAATACTCAAAAATTCCAGGCGTTATATCCTTCAATGGCCCCGCATCCACCACAGTGATTTCTGGTTATGGTCACGAAAACTCGGCCCATACTAGTACTGCGCGACATCCGGCTCATGTCACAAGAACCGGTCACATTTACATTCGTGTTTCCCACCAGTTTTATCAAATTTAAATTACTGTTTGGGATATTGCGCATGCCAGACTAGTATAATTATAGAATAGAACAACCATAGAGCCGTTTCGTCTTCAAAAATACGATCTTTGCCATGAATTTCCAACGATTAGGTACGATTTGGTGAGATTACCAGAGACTGTCTATAGACTCTACTACACAATCGTATCTAGTTGGAAATTCGTGGCAAAAATCGCACAGTGGGAGGCCCGCTTTATCCACGACATCGTGCATGCTTTATCCACACTCAGATTCGCCAACGGGGAGGGGCGCTGGGGGGAGGGGGGAGGGGCGCTGGGGGGAGGGGGGGGGGGGGGGGGGGGTTGGGACGACATGCACTTCCCCGAAAAAGTCTCGTACCCACCACTGCAACCCCCCCTCCCCCACCCCCACCCCAAAAAAAGAAACTTGATGTTTTCAGAACTATATGTGTAAGCTGCTTTGCGTTCGCACTTCCAATGTGCTAGTTGTACTGCTCCTCAACTCCCCACCCTCTGAAAAGTCCGTCGACTTCATGATGTTTACTCTCGATAAAGATTTGTGTATGATTTCAATGTTTTCTCCTCGTTTGGGACACTGTTATGAGATCAATAAGAATGTCATTTGGTGCACAGTATGAAACCAGGTGCCGCACATTGGCTGCGCCGTATTTCGAACAAATTTCGAGCAACACGCACGCGTGTTTGGAACGTGTGCGTGCGCGTGGCGTCTATACACCAATCCGAGCTGCAAAGTCATGGTCCGTGTACGTCCGCCATAGCTAGCTGGGGGCCATCCAGTGCCATGAACTGTGGGTTTTGTGTTGATGATATGCTGTTACATTATGTTGTCACTTCGAACAATTTTGCGCGTTTATTTGCTTGCGAAGCCTGTGTACGCGTACGCGTTATGCGCTGTTCGATTTAACAACAACACAGAGCGCCGAGATCATGGCAGTGGATGGCCCCCAGTAATGGCGGACGTGCATACACCAATCCGGTAATAAGGTCTTCTTCCCTGTACATCCGCCATAGCTGGGGGGCTTCCACTGAATGAACTGTATGTTTTTGTTGTTGCTGAAGCTCCATTTGTTTACAAGTTGCGCGTCTTTGTAGGGTTGTGTGCGCGCGAAGGCGGGCGCGTCGCGTGTACGCGATGGCGGGCGCGTCGCGTGTACGCGAAAGCGGGCGCGTCGCGTATACGCGAAGGAGGCGCGTTTGTGCATGTAATGAATGAGCGCTTTTCGTTCTAAAGGCGCGTTCACACTATCGCGGAAAAATCACACTGTTCCATTGGTTTGTACACAAACTGGTTTGCCGGATGTGCGCGGCATATCGCGACGCGCACAACGTTTTGAGCTGGGTCAAAGTTCAAATCTGTTGAACTTTGACCGCGGTGCGCTGACCTTTCCAACGCGCAGCCAATGAGGTATCAGAGAAGCCCCGAGTTACCAGAGTGGAATTTTCTATTTTGGAATAATCGGCGATTGGGAGCTCATGCAATGCGGTGAGCGCAGCGCGAAAGTGTGATTTTTCCGCGATAGTGTGTATCCGCCTTTACAGCAACACAAAACCCACAGCCCATATGCACTGGACGCCCCAGCTATGGCGGATATGCAGGGAGGAGACCTTAGTTACCGGATTGGTGTATAGTCATAGACCGTATCGAATAGCCGCCATTTCGTGGGGCAGTTTCTTTATTCCTTGAGGACATGCATGGTTGCACATAGTGTGATTCCACTAGTATCAGCTTAGTGTGCATACAAAAAGGTATCTTTTAAAATGGCGGCTATTCGATAAGGTCTATGGAATTTTATCCCACAGATATCCCTTAAAAGCTAGATAATTAAGAAACGGAGGCCGTACGCGCATAAACGCGCCATCTCATTTGCATAGTTTTTGGCACAATTTGCATATTTCTGGGCACCATTTGCATAATGTTGGCACCTCATTTGCATGATTTTAGGCACATCCCCATCGAATAAAGCCTAGTTTCCATATAATCGTAACGCGCATACGCGGACTAGACGCAAACAACTGCAACGCAAACACTGACGGAAAGTTAAAATTGGTTCAACTTTGCCGACTGTCTGCGTTAAGGGGCGTTCACACTATCGCGGAAAATTCACACTTTTGCGCTGCGCTCACCGCATTGCATGAGTTCTTAATCGCCGATTATCTCAAAATAGAAAATTCCACTCTGGTAACTTGGGGCTTCTCTGATACCTCACTGGCTGCGCGTTGGAAAGGTCAGCGCACCGCGGCCAAAGTTCAACAAATTTGAACTTTGACCCAGCTGAAAACGTTTTGCGCATCGCGATAGGCCGCGCACAAGCGGCAAACCAGTTTGTGTACAAACCAATGGAACAGTGTGATTTTTCCGCGATAGTGTGAACGCCCCTTTACCCGGTACTGTTTGCGTTGCTAGTTCGCGGTACTCTCCGCGTTTGTTGCGATGATATGGAAACCGGGCTTAAGTCGTTGGTAATGGGCACTCGTGAGTAAGCTCGTAAGTAGTGACCGTGTGGATGCACTTACTTACAAGTTACCAAAGACGATTTACCCACGAGAAATCTTATGAGTAGCGCGCTACTTACGAGCGCGCACCATTGGTATATGGGCCGTGTGCATGCCTATAGCCTGCGCGTCGTTGTTAAAGCACCGTGTGGACACGCGTCGTTGTTAAGCCTGGTTTCCATATAGACGTAACAAACGCAGAGAGTACCGCAAACTACTAAAGGCGCGTTCACACTATCGCGGAAAAATCACACTGTTCCATTGGTTTGTACACAAACTGGTTTGCCGCTTGTGCGCGGCCTATCGCGACGCGCAAAACGTTTTGAGCTGGGTCAAAGTTCAAATCTGTTGAACTTTGACCGCGGTGCGCTGACCTTTCCAACGCGCAGCCAATGAGGTATCAGAGAAGCCCCAAAAGTTACTAGAGTGGAATTTTCTATTTTTGAATAATCGGCGATTTGGAGCTCATGCAATGCGGTGAGCGCAGCGCGAAAGTGTGATTTTTCCGCGATAGTGTGAACGCCCCTTTAGTGTGAATCCGCCTTAACGCAAACAGTAACGCAGACAGTCGGCAAAGTTGAACCAAGTTCAACTTTGCCGACTGTTTCCGTAAGTGTTTGCGTTGCGGTTGTTTGTGTCTAGTCTGCGTGCGCGCGTTACGATTATATGGAAACCAGGCTTTAGTGGGACTGTCGTTGTTAACTTTACCTTCGAAGGTAGTGCCCGTCTGAACATGGCTTTGGACAGTTATAATACGCGCTAGAATGTAAAAATGCGTAATGTCCGCAATTGTTGAAGCGATGTGCATGCGCGTTGTGCGTTCCTCCGGTGGGCGTAAAGGGGCGTTCACACTATCGCGGAAAAATCACACTGTTCCATTGGTTTGTACACAAACTGGTTTGCCGCTTGTGCGCGGCCTATCGCGACGCGCAAAACTTTTGAGCTGGGTCAAAGTTCAAAATTGTTGAACTTTGACCGCGGTGCGCTGACCTTTCCAGCGCGCAGCCAATGAGGTATCAGAGAAGCCCCAAGATACCAGAACTGGAATTTTCTATTTTGGAAAGATCGGCGATTGGGGGCTCATGCAATGCGGTGAGCGCAGCGCGAAAGTGTGATTTTTCCGCGATAGTGTGAACGCACCTTAAAGCCTAGTTTCCATATAATTGTAACGCGCACACGCAGACTAGAAGCAAACAACTGCAACGCAAACACTGACGGAAACAATCGGCAAACTTGGTTCAACTTTGCCGACTGTCTGCGTTACTGTTTGCATTGCTGGTTTGCGGTACTCTCTGCGCTTGTTACGTCTATATGGAAACCGGGCTTAACGTGGAACGTTGCCAACGTTCGCCACTGGTTTCAGTGCTTTTGTGCACTCGTCTATAGAAAGCTGAGTACCTGTTGTTGGCGAACGTTGCATACGTTTGCAGTGTTAGCGTGTTTCGAACGCAGCCGTGGTTTATGGTGTTTGTTTCGCAATCGGACGGATTCCGATTCAGATCTGCGCAAATCCAAGGTGAACTCGTTCACTTCGCGCAGATCCTGATCGAGATCTGTGATCCGTGGAATTCTTCTCGAGAGATGGTTCAACGCTAGATCCAAAATGTCGACGTAAACATCGCGACGATTTTTGTGTGAGTAAACCGTGTCGTTTTAGTTTTCAGAGGCAACACACGATATACGCGATACAAACAAATTTAGGCTGCTTGTTTATTTACGATGAATGTAGTAGGTGAAATTTGGAACAGAAATTTGACAAATTTGACAAATGTGGTAAATAAATTGCAATTCACGTGACTTATATGGAACATAGCATATAATGGAACAAGATGAAAAAAAATCATATAATGAATGTTACCTTGGAGTCCGTAAAGGTTCCAATGAAACCGATGCCAATTGAGACTCGATTAGTAGATGTTGCCATTGCGCCTTCAAGATGAGCCGCTTCCACGTTCCAGCCCGTTCCTTCATATACTTTATTATCTCCACCAATAAGAAAGTTGTAACGGATATCATTCAGATCTGCAGTTCAAGAATTATAAATTCTCTTAGCATGAATATAGAAAGAGAATTGCTATCTCATTGAAGTGTGAGAGCACCTGTTGGTGGGTGTGTTTTGGAAGGTTTGTGCACTGGTGCGTGGAATGTGACGTGCAAAGCGGCACGCATGCTGGGCTGTTGCAAGTCATTCGCAGTCACCGCGTCGTATAGTTCTTTTTTTTTTTTTTTTTTTTTTTTTTTTTTTCTTCAAGAAAGAGGGTTACACTCTTGTACGGTTTCATATCACTTCCATCTTTTATCTAAAAAGGTCTTAATTCCATGTCCGCATACTTTTGTTCTTTTAACCCCGATTGCCCGGGGAATATGGTTTAACACAATATGTGTATTAATTTTATTACGTAACTTTTCGGTATTAGCATGACATTTGGCAAGTTCAGTAGCCTAAGATTCCCCGAGTATACTGAGCACAATATTTAAAGAGTTGTCAAATTAGTGTGCGCATGACGCATATAAATTGAATTAGGGTGCGTTTGCAAAAGTGTCATCTTAACACTGAAGTAGTATTGTGGTTCATCGCATGCATTTTCTTTCAATAGTGAGGGCCAATTTGGTCACTTCGCAGATAGGACACCGCACAACACAGGCCGTGTAGTCTTTTTTACAGCCTCTGTATGGTCATAAATGAACAACTTAATAATAGCACTTTAACAGATAACGTTATATTTCGTTCATTCTTATTTTCCTCGAGAAATACTACCCTGGAGTCAACCAGTACGATTCTGGCTATTCGATCGCCTGAGGGGGTCAGATGGGAATTTTACAGAGTATTTTTTCCCGCATTATCAATTTGCAGGTTTTATCTCTGTTTTTTCGCCTATCTCAGGGTATAGGGGCAGATTGGTTGGGTTCGGACGGTGTGGTTCGTGGATGTGGGTCCGGCTGGTGTGGTGGTTAGGGTAGCCGGTTGTGTTGGTTGGGGTGGCCGGTCGTATTGGTTGAGGTGGCTGGTTCGTATCGATTAACCAATGCGGATCGGGCATTTTAGCCGTTGTGATTGGTTGTTTTGACCGATATGTTGGTCGGGCTGGCATTATCTACCGGCCGTGTTGGTCGGATTTAACCGGTCTGTCTTTGGACTGTATTTTTGTGCCAACTTTTTCTTTTAGAAATTCATTAATGTTGTTTCAACTAGTTTGATAAATCGTGATCGAGCTTTTCCAGAGCGAGATTTTTGTGTTTATTACGTGTATTAAGTTTTAAGTGGGCCTACTTAAAGTGGGCGTAGGTGACTGCAGCATCCCAGAATAAAACAGATAAAATATAGTCCTGATGTCACGTTGTTTGATTTGATGTTACGTATACATCGGGGCTGAAATGAGATTGGAAACACTGTCCATGCCACAGTCTCAACAATGGGAGACTTTTGAGCCACTTGGTGGCAGCAAACATAACAATCCTAAGCGATCAGTACCACAGACATAGAGAACTATAGACCACCAGCTCCTATTCAAATAACGTTGCCGCGACTGTAACTAGGACGGCACCCGACTATTTGGCAGATGTTGGGGCAAAGTTTTTTAGCGTGTGCACAAACGTAACGGGGCGCCAAGAAAAAGTTTGGTTTTTCTGACTAAACAAAATCCATACTTATTAATTTGCGAAATTTCACCATAATTTTACTTGGTTATGTATACCTACTTTTGTTGAAGTAGTTTTGAAGCATGAAAAGGCTGGTAATTTGTTAAAAAGAGCTAAACTAGCTGCTTAAAACATCGATATATATACACTGGATGAAGAAACGACGTCTAAAATTGAAGCCACCGTCCGTTATTGTACCCCACCAAATGCAATGCCTTGCCTAGACTGGTCATACTGTCTTCACTAGTCTAAATCATGGTCTACATGTGTTAAATGAAACGATCGCATGGACCGGGGAGCAGTCTAGGCCGAGCATTGTTCGTGGGGTACAGTGGCAGCCGGCGCGTGGCTTCAATTCTCGTATAGCTAACTGCTATTGAATACTTCATCCAGTGTATATATATCGATGGCTTAAAAGGACAAACCGGCTTTGTTGGGCTATTTTGGGCTCATACATGATTCTGAAAAGAAACCACCAAATTTGGCCTTTTTTTTGCATTTTTTAAAAAATCAAGGTCACGTGATTTATCGGAACCAGATTCTGGATTCGGATAAATAACTTGTCCTTGGAGTTAGTTTTATTTCCAGCCGCATGGCCGTGTGATAGTTTATTCCTGGAGTTTATTACTGCAGTACTGCATCAAATTCAGCTCTGTTTTTTTTTCAAAATATTTATGAGTATTTGACAAAAGAGACTATTTATTAAAGAGGAAGAATCCCCCTTGACGAAAATCCAGCATTTAGGCTTTTTTCGATAGTCCAAACATCCCTCTTGCCGACGTGGATTATTATTATTTTTTAATTGTCGGTTTTAAGTGGATAAATTGCAAGCAAAAGTGCGATTTCTGAAACGCTCATTAGGTATTCATGATATGCGCGTGACCCCGTGACGCATCCTGAGAAAGAGAAGTCAACACGATTGTTAGCTCCATACGTTTACACGCAAAAAACTTGGAAAACCGTCTCTGTTAGATGGTGTTTTTTGAAGAATTTTGTTGGTCCAAAAAGCCAGAGATATGCCCAGTAGCTGCGTGGTTGCATGTTTTACCAGACACTATGAAAAAAAAAGAGCAGAAAGATTTTCTTTTTTATTACCAAGAGAGAGAAAAATGAGTCGCTCATTCTATTAAACTTGTACGGTCGATGTTCAAACACGTGGGAAATACGCCCGTAGGGGACCGTACACAGACCGCTGTGAATGCCGTTCGTTCCGTGACAAAACCACCCGTCGCATTGCACCAGTATTTACTTTAAAAGAGCTTCATTATGAGCCACAATTTCATCGTTTTTTCACAAAACAGGTAATAGTAGATTGTTGTCATATTACATGAAGTGTTTTTCTCGTTCGTATTTTGAATTACAAGGACAAAACAGGCATGATAAACATTCACTTCGTGTATTTTCCATTCAATACTGCACAGACCGTTTTGTATGTTTCTCAGGATGACGTCAAAACCCTGTTGATAAACAAGCCAAGTGACCTCGAGCGTTTCAGAATTCGGGTAAAGAGGGTCGGAACTGTTTTACGTTTTAAGCAAAAGCCTGTCGATTTTTTGTGAAAAACAAGTTGTGGTGGTGTTGTAGACACATACACCTCCATGATAAACAGAAAAACTCAACAAATGTGGAAGGGGGGATTCTAGCTGTTTAAGGTTATGAAACAACGTTAAACATAACTCTGAAAAATCGACGTAATTTTTGACACAAAGTCCGAGGAACCGAAGCGATTCCACTGTGAACAGTCTTAAGCCCCAGTCCCACTTAGGCGAAAGTCTTTACGACTCGTGACGATTTTAGATCGCCGGTAGTCGTCAGGTAGTCGCAAGCTATTCGTAAAGATATTCGTAATCATTCGTTAACCATCGCTTGAAGTCGTAAAACGATCGTCGCATCGCTCCGAGTCGCCCGCCAATTTCAGAATGTTCAAAAATTTCGCAAGCCGAGCTGAATATGGAATTTTTCGTAATGATTCGCAATTGTATCGTAAATAATCGTACACATGTCGTAACTATTCGTAAATGCATCGTAATGCCGTCGTCATGTTCGTAAGATGACCGCAAGTAATGTGCAATAGCAAAATCCACGATTACGATTAAATGATGTTCGAATGGGGCATTGGCTGATGGCACGTGTACCTCAAATTGGCGCCGCGCGTCGCCACGTGACGACAATTGATCGCTTTCGATGACGTAGAACATCCGGGAATGTGTGGTGGTCAATAGACGCACATGAACACGCGTAAAAAATACTCACCCGCGTATTTTCATTGGAAGATGCCGCACGCGGGCGTTGTGATACGTTCAAATTATTGAGCATGCACTCGGCTTGTGAAAACGAAAGTGCTTTTTAATTGATCGCGATTTAGCCTGAAGAAATGCGTTTTTATCTTTCTCGATACAACGGCAGCCATGGCGCAACAACATAAAGCAAGGTTAAGCAACATAGGTAAGTGCATCCAATGCGCTTTTCTTGCTCTTTTTTGCCGGTTATTACTCGAGCCACGTGGGTCATGAAAAATGCCCACCAAAATGGTCGATGGAAGGGGTGACGTCCCCGGAAAGCAATCAATTATAGACCGATCCAGTAAGCTCCGCCCATTTAGAAATTGCCTAGCAACATGAAACACGTTCGAGGCACGTGTGCAGTAGAGTCGTGTGGCCGTGCCGCGCCGTGCGTCAGCGTCCGCGCCCTTATCAGCGCGTATTGAAACACGCACACGCACACAGAAACTGCACGCTCGAAAGCAAAATGTGCACTTAAGTATCTGAGGCCGTATTCATAAAACACACTGAAGGCGCGTTCACACTATCGCGGAAAAATCACACTGTTCCATTGGTTTGTACACAAACTGGTTTGCCGCTTGTGCGCGGCCTATCGCGATGCGCAAAACGTTTTCAGCTGGGTCAAAGTTCAAATTTGTTGAACTTTGACCGCGGTGCGCTGACCTTTCCAACGCGCAGCCAGTGAGGTATCAGAGAAGCCCCAAGTTACCAGAGTGGAATTTTCTATTTTGGAATAATCGGCGATTAGGAACTCATGCAATGCGGTGAGCGCAGCGCGAAAGTGTGAATTTTCCGCGATAGTGTGAACGCCCCTTGAACCTAAGCCCGCCGCACACGAGAGCTATGTGCTGAGCCAAAATTCATTCGTGGCCGATGGCGTAAGGAGATAGCTCTCGTGTGCGGGGAACTTTCGTGAGCATTTGGTCACTCGTGCCACTTGAGGCAAATATCTAACGTGTTTGATAATTTTGGCCTCGCGTGGCCAAAATCTCACGTGTGCGGGGGTGATGAGCCAAGTGCTGAGCTAAAATGAATGTAGCTGGCCAATTAAAACCACGCGCGCGATACGAAAACAGCGCGCGCACGCGAACCCCGCCAAGGTCACCACACTTTAGCAAAAGTTTGGTGACCTTAGCGGTGCCCGTGCGCACTGTATTTATATCACGTGAATATGGGGATGGTTTTTAATTGGCCAGCTACATTTATTTTAGCTCAGCACTTGGCTCATCACCCCCGCACACGTGAGATTTTGGCCACGCGAGGCCAAAATTATCAAACACGTTAGATATTTGTCTCAAGTGGCACGAGTGACCAAATGCTCACGTAAGTTGCCCGCACACGAGAGCTATCTCCTTACGCCATCGGCCACGAATGAATTTTGGCTCAGCACATAGCTCTCGTGTGCGGCGGGCTTAAGGGCAACACTTGCACTTAACTTTTAAGGAATTCACTTTACTAAGAGAATCCCTTAAGTGATATTCAAAAACGTTCTAAGTGCAACACTTTACCAAGTGTGTTACTTAAAGAGAGTTCCAGATAAGCCAAGTGTGTCACTTAAAGAGAGTTCCAGATAAGGGAAACCCTTAAGTGAATTATTACACTGAATATTGATATTCTGATAGCTCCTCCAATCACTGCACCCAATCAAGCTCATTCGCATACTTGTACATGGCAACAAAATGGCTGACAGCAAAAGAAGTCCTACATATGGGGAAGGAAATGCTGGTGGCAGAACATGGAAAGAGGAAAGATATGTCATCTTTTGATGCGGCCCTCAGTTGGCTGAGGCAATCAGCAATTTAAACTAGCATCTGCCAGAGTATTGAAGAGTGTCAAGAAATAAAGGAAAATTTGGTGATTTCAACCATGGCAACAGGTTTGTTTTTAAATAGTGACCTATAAGTTTACGTGTTGATGTCCAATTGGATTTCTACCATAGGCTACTACGGTACATCATTGATTCAAACGTAACTTAGACGTAGGTCTATCACAGGCCAATACTCGGCAGATAGTCTGAACCTAGGCGTGTGTTCACCTACCAAAATACACAGCTAAAAAAATGCTCATTGCACAGTTTCTTTGAAGATAGGAGCACACATTTAAACTGTCACAGGACTTGTAGGACCTATTAAAATATTACATTACATGCAGCAACATTTTGGACTGGTGTACATGTAGGCCTAGTAAAAGATAAACTTTATAATTTGAGCTAGGCCTAACATTCATGACGTTAGTACTAAACATGCTAAACTATAGGCTACACGTGATTTACCATGTTTACATGAAAGTACGGCAACTCAAATTCATCCCTTTGAACTTTGCTATCTCCATGTAGGCCTACTTTAAAATCTTTACATGTCAAATAATGTAAAAATAAATTAGAGAATACGTCAGTAAAACAGTCAAAGACTAAGCTAAGGTTGGTTAGGCTGGGCCTACTTGTGCAAAATACACTGCCATGACTGTCTAAACATGGAGCTCCATGGTCTAAAGCACTGTCTGGCATGTGTGATGACTGTGTGAATGATTGTACATGTAGTACTAGTGTGTACGTGTACAATGCAGTGTACATGTTATGCATGCACTGTGCATGTGACACTGCACTGCACTGTGTGAAAGGTCATCTACGGAGAGCATAAACGCATAGATCAAAATATTAAATTATTTGCTTACTGTTTTATTCTTGAGTATTATTTCAAAAGTAATTTGGCATTTTCTGTAATTCATGTAGTTTCAATAGTGGTTATCAGTTTAGGTCTTTTTGTATTTGGAATGATGCACAAGTGTGGAGTAAGTATTTAAGGGCAACTTTTAAGGGACCTCAGAGGTCCCTTAAAAGTTGCCCTTAAATATTGGAAAGTTAAGGGATTCACTTACCCTTAAATGTTTGGTGAATATCACTTAAGTGAAATCCTGAAAATTTCCCACATTTAAGGGAATCCCTTAGCCAAATCGCCCTTAAAGGCACAGGCTCGTCAGCAATGCGCGCCCGCCAAATTCGTGCTCGAAACACGCAGCTCCATGCCTTTGCTATGGAGCTGCGTATTGCGTGGCACACATTTGGCGGGCGCGCATTGCTGACGAGCCTGTGCCTTTAAGTGTGTTTTATGAATACGGCCCCAGGCCTGTGAAATATAAATATACGGCATTTAACGTCATGTTTGACACACAATGGAAGAAGAATGGAAGAGGGAGTCACCCGGTCTCGTCACCCGGTCTCGTATCGTGCACCAAATGTTCGCAATGAAAACTTCTTACTTTCTGTATTGATGTTTTTTTCCTGTAAATCATTGACTAGACTTGCACAAGTCTCGGTGTCGTCACATTGTTGCCCGCCAGTTTGATGCACTACGACCAAGGGCAATCGATTCTCTAACGTTGACGTGATACGAACCGGAGGGAGAGCAGACCAGCCCTCTCTCGACACGAACGTAATTTCTTCTCCTACGCTGCACCCTAAAAAGAGATTGGAATTAAAATAAACAATGTGTTGGCCGATTTTGTAATAATGTGTCATTTCGGCACGATGCACAAAAAAAATGCACGCAACGGGTGTGATACAGGATCAATACCGTGGTCACGGTAGGAAAGAGGGTCATAAACAACCAGACTATCTGTTTCTAGACAATGGCGTGCACCACGTAGCAACAGCAGCATAGTATGCAGACTTTATAAACTGCACCTTGATCCATTTAATAGCGCCATCCATAGTGTGAACTGTACACGCAAAAGGCTAATTGACCAAGTCAATCTTTTACTATATTTTGTAGAAATTTCACCACATTGCAGTAATACTTCTAAAAAACTTGGAAAATCCATGCATGGTTTTTGTGTTAAGTTGAATGGTAAAAAAACGTATTTTTCTGAAAGGTTTTTCCTTATAAAACCACCTTCAGTTGTTAATTTCTCACACAAAATACAATTTTGGACTAAAATAAAATCATGTGGTGTTTGGTACCATATTGTTATTAAGGTTTTTCTTGTCAACTCTTGAAGAAAAATTGGGGTCACCGCAAATGATGTACTCTACCTTCAAAGGAGCGTGTCCAGATCACATTTTTGAGCACGCCCCTCCCCCATTTTTCCATGGGTGTTAATATTTTGATTCCATATCGTTTGTAATATTTTCTCATTACCATTGTGGAATTTTCGCTCTTAATCCGTATATTTTCAAGGATATTGTCAAAAAACCACCGATGTTTTGTAAACTAATTATTCATTAATAAAGCAGTGCATGGATAGTATTTTGAGGAGGTATTTTATGCATATGATTGTTTGGTGGGCTAGAAGGAAATATATTTTATGGAAAAATCTGATCTGTTTCCTTTTAATCCCCTTTTAGTCAACGATTTACAGAGGCCATGTACAATTCAGAACCACTCAATCGTACAGTTTAACACACCCACATATTTATATATATTTTGTACCAGACACGATGCATCATAACACATGATAAACACCTTTACAAGGACAAATCCGAAACAGTACTACTCCCACACACACACACACAAAGCGCATAACCAATCAGAAGATTGTGATAACCTCCCCATGGTGTGGCCCGCCTATTATGTCAAAGGTTTAAAAACATGACCGTCATTGGATGAAAACGGATCAAAACTTGAAAATTCATTTTGCGTGGTCTAGCTTTCCGGAAAAACCGAGAAAGTTGTCTAATTTGCAAAAATTCGAAAATGTCACGCAATTCATTGGTCTAAGATCATGTTTCACATTACCTATAGGGTTTCTAGGCTTCGGGGTTCTGGTTTTGTTTTGTTTTGTTTTTAACATCATTTCAGTGACAATACGTTGCGGTTGATCGGGTATAAGGGTGCATCAAGTCTAAATGGCTTATCTATTGCGGTATTACGGCAGATGCTGTTGGATCTTTTGTCCCAAGTGACGAGTGATCATGGTAAATTTGACTTTAATTGTTGCCATAGGAATCGGGTCGCCAGGGTCTACCTGACAGGCTTTCAGGGAAACATTTAACCATTGAATACACTTAGACAGGTGGGTAATCACCTGGGCGTGGTAACTTGTTAAATCGACTAAACTCACGTGAGATCACGTCTAACAGGCTGGCTTTCTTCATTGTTTGAAGTTGTGGGAATCGGGATCATCCAGATGATGGATGAAATCTCCGAAAATGATAATGACCGCCGCGTGTGAAAAATAATGTCTCAGGTGTTTCTTCTCACGCAGAATTACATATAAGTATGGCGAGAAAAAGTGACATTTTAATAAATTATTCAACAGAAGGAACAACTATACAGAGCTCTGGAAGTGATATCCATCTTGTTGAAATCCTAAAATAATTTATCGCAGGATGGCAACATAATTATTTGGTGCAAAAATAATGTCGTCATCTTACATTCTGGATGTCGTCTTCCTGATATAATTATCACGGGATGACGGCATTTTGCTCTTAATATGTCGTCATCGTGCCATAAATTATCTCAGGATCTCAACAAGTCAGATGGCATTTCCAGAGTTCTGTGGTATTGCTATCGGAGTGCAAGATGTTGTCCGCGAAAACGCCATTCTTTGCCAGTTTTTGGACAATATCTCTAAATCGTTTTCAAGATATCTTGAAAACATTTAGAGATATCTTGATAGCATTTAAAAATATCTTTAATTACATTTAAAGATATCTCCAGTTGTTACAACGTTTTAAAGATATCTTGAAATAATTTAAAACAATCCCTTTTATTTGAATAAATGTCACTTCTTCTCGCCATATAATTTTGCATGGGAAGAAACACCTCAGACATTATTTTTTTCTCACGTGGCGGTCATCATTTACCGAGAATTCACCGATCGTCTCGATATGACCTGGATTACCACAACTTGAAACATTAAAACTACCAGTTTTCGGAAAAACACGTAAAGCACGATTTCACGTGAGTTTCGTCAATTTGACAAGTTCACACGGGTACGGCCAGGTGATCACCAGGCGCATTCAATGGTTACTACAACATTATGCTTTCCGAGAAGCAGGTAGACCCGGCGGCGACCTGATTCCTATGGTAACATTTGAAGTCACATTGACCATGATCACATGTCACTTGGGACAAAGGATCGAACAGCATCTGTGGTAATATCGCAAGTAAATAACACTATGAACAACTAACAATGGAAATTGAGCACACACCGTATACGGTTGTTAATAACAAAAGTTTGTGCCCAATTTTCATTGTTATTTACTCATAGTGTAAGCTACATTGTATTTAGACTTGATGCATCCCTATACCCCGCTCATCCGCAACGTCTAAATAATGAAATGAGATGAAAAATAGAACCGCCGACTCTTAAAACCCTGCAGCTAATGTGTTGACCACGGTGGTAGTCCAGTCAATTTACGATTTGACCTGGAACCAATTGCAATAGAAATCATTCTAACATGAATCTAGGTCACAACATTCAATAAACAACATATGAAAAATATAATTGTTTCTTCTGAGTGGAAAGGTGTTTGTTTTTTAGACAAAATTTAAGAATTAATAGTTAGTCTGCAATGTAACGTTCCTCAGTCTGTATGTTTCGTAATAGTGGATGCTTAGTAATACGACCACTTGCGAGCAGACGACGGCGTCTCAGAAACTAGTCTGGTAACGTACTTAAACCTACATGTTTCGCAATAGTAGGTGCATGGTAATCACGACCACTTGCGAGCAGACGGCAGTGTCTAAATCAGGTGCTCGCTTAAGGAAAACGCTCTTATTTCTATGTTGATGGTCGACTTTTGGGATTTTTTTGTTGGTAATAAGCACAAACACTTACAACATGCAGATGATACTACGTTAATTATTACCAAGAATAAAGAATTTACGGGCCTTTAAGAAGTTATTAAAATGAATACGGAAAAAAAAGTATAGGGTTATTGCTTGGAGCCTGGAGAAACAGAACGTGTCAACCAGAAGATTTCCATATGAAGGCTGATAAGATAAAGGTTTTGGGAATTTATTTTGGTAATGGAATTGATCCTAAAGAAAATTAGGACCCGAAAATCAACAAGATGGAGAAAGTTCTTTGCAATTTCAATAAGAGAAACCATACCCTGAAAGGCAAGTGTTGTTATCAATAGTATGATTGGAGCTAGTGTTCCTATATTGAGTGTGTGGTTAAAATAGAAAAATTATTTGGGATTTTATTTGGGATGGCAAACCCGATAAAATCAAACGAGATGTTATTAGACAATCAACTGAAGAGGGTGGATTGGATGTGGTTAATATTAAATATAAATCGGACAGTTTAAAGATAAAATGGTTGAGTAAGTACTGTAATGAAGATAGTAAATGGAAATTGTATATGGATTTTTGGATTTCTAAATGTACGTTTGATAAAATTGGTTGGTATGTTCTTGACAATAGCGTCAAACGTATTCAAACTACACCTTTTATAATCAATATAGGGTGTTAAAAATCATGCATTTATTCCAATCGAGGAATCAAAACTAACACCCACGGTGTTAAATGTTAACACCAGACTTGGTATCTATACAAGACAATTTAACACCACAGTTTTTGCAGTGTATACTTGCCAACGATGAGATTTCACCATCAGAATGATTTGACATACGTCAAATCGTCAACACGAGTTCAAAATCTTTGTTTCTGATCAGCTATAGCTTGAGATACCAAAAGTCAAAATCGATTTAGATTATACATGTTACATCTAACTGTACTCCATGCACTAATAACGTGAATTTTGCCATTTGGGGACAATTCTGCATTGACAGGTCCCATAATATATATAAAGTTTAGAAACTAAAGACTCTAAATAACGCATTTAGCTGTTTGCTTTTTGGTTTTGAGTGTTTGCGCTTATGGGCTTTGGACCCCCAGGCCTTGGGTCGTGGGTATTTGCTGTGCCCATTTCTAGCATTTCATGCAGGGAGTCACGAATTTAGGTACATATTTTGTTCAGCATATAAAACTAGATGTATTCGGACTAGTTAAATAAAGAACACGTTTTCTGCATAAATGTCCTTCGTTTCCAAGCTTATCAAATCTTCCATGATTTTGTATTCGCTATACCAGTCACCCCGCCCGACTCCCCGCACCAATGCCTATGATATGCACAAAACTTAGGGTACGTAAGGTCTGCCAAAGTGCGAGTTGGGTATGGCACATAATTGTTTAAAGCCTAAAAACATAACAATTTATAAACAGGAACCAGAAGACTGCTGAACTTACCGCTGATTAGGTTGGCTGCAGCGATCAGGCACAGTAGGCCGATGATGTTCACTCCGATTTGGCCGAGCATTTTCATTTTGCAACAGACTAAATCTTTGACTTCAGCTTTAGCAAAGAAGACCTGAAGTTTGTGAGGTTTCAAGTTGTATACTGATTCGTTCAATCCCCGCGCAGACAGATAACTGATACTATTTTGTATTCACGAGCATGTTTATCAGGTTTTCTAAAGTTTTATTTTAGTGTGCAGTGAACTTGAACTATGTACTTTTCGTGCCAAGGCTACATCTGCCTGTCGGCTCTACTCCCATACACACAAAACGCGCACAACCAATCAGAGGATTGTGATAACCTCCCCCATAGCTCTCCAAACGTCACTTGATCTGACGAGGCAATTGAGATTAAGCGTCTTGCCCAGGGACACAGACACGTTGACCACAGTGGGGCTCGAACCCACAACCACAGCTTATATGGTTTGAGCTCTACATCCACTATACCACACTAGACCCCCCAAGTGGGACGAAAACCAGTTCTGGCTAAAAAACAAACTTGACTATAGGCCTATGCATTATCGACTCTGATATTTGGTATCTTATGACTCCGAAGTGTCGAATTTTAGGATTCTTCGTTATATAATGTCGTGGGTTTTGAAAGACTGCCATTCAGGCTGAGAACTTTATCAGTAGTGTATATCTGCTATATACTTGAGACTGTCGCTTGAGACTGCTGATCGAATTCACATGTCATGTCAATATACAGAAGCATTACGACATAACTATTCTATTCTTCGTTGAATAGAATGATTTAGCTGTTTGATTCTCTAAATATGAATTGTGCTTGTAGCACGATTGTGACCACAGAAATTGAGAGAAGCAAATTCTCGAAAATACATCATTGACCTTTGTGCGTTAGAATTGCCTCTCCTGTTGTACGCAGATTGCCACTTGAGTTTGTTCATTTGGGAAGTGCATGCGCACATTTGGCAAATGTGTGCTTTTGAACCATGTGTTTTGAGTTTTGAAAGCAATGTTTTATTTTGACATCAATGTTTTTGGTTTAGGGGCTATTATTTCTCGACGCGTGTTAGGTTTACAGTGAATCGAAATATGCTGCGCATAAAATGTGTAAGCGATTTGAAAAAAAAACTGTAAACCCACAACAAAGGCACCAACCATATCGTTGTTCCAATGGACAAGTAAACATATGTTAAAGAGGAAGAATCCCCCTTGACGAAAATCCAGCATTTAGGCTTTTTTCAATAGTCCAAACATCCCTCTTGCCGACGTGGATTTTTATTATTTTTTAATTGTCGGTTTTAAGTGGATAAATTGCAAGCAAAAGTCGCTTTTCGAAAATGAATTTTTTGCGATTTCTGAAACGCTCATTAGGTATTCATGATATGTGCGTGACCCCGTGACGCAATCCCGAGAAAGAGAAGTCAACACGATTGTTAGCTCCATACGTTTACACGCAAAAAACTTGGAAACCCGTCTCTGTTAGAAGGTGTTTTTTTAAGAATTTTGTTGGTCCAAAAAGCCAGAGATATGCCCAGTAGCTGCGTGGTTGTATGTTTTACCAGACACTATGAAAAAAAAAGAGCAGAAAGATTTTCTTTTCTATTACCAAGAGAGAGAAAAATGAGTCGCTCATTCTATAACTTGTACGGCCGATGTTCAAACACGTGGAAATACGCCCGCATGGGACCGTACACAGACCGCTGTGAATGCCGTTCGTTCCGTGACAAAACCACCCGTCGCAATGCACCAGTATTTACTTCAAAAGAGCTTCATTGTGAGCCACAATTTCATCGTTTTTTCACAAAACAGGTAATAGTAGATTGTTGTCATATTACATGAAGTGTTTTTCACGTTTGTATTTTGAATTACAAGGACAAAACAGGCATGATAAACATTCATTTCGTGTATTTTCCATTCAATACTGCACAGACCGTTTTGTATGTTTCTCAGGATGACGCCAAAACCCTGTTGATAAACAAGCCAAGTGACCTCGAGCGTTTCAGAATTTTGGGTGAAGAGGGTCGGAACTGCTTTACGTTTTAAGCAAAAGCCTGTCGATTTTTTGTTAAAAACAAGTTGTGATGGTGTTGTAGACACATACACCTCCATGATAAACAGAAAAACTAAAAAAATGTGGAAGGGGGGATTCTAGCTGTTTAATGTGATAACTCACCGTGACAGGTTGACAATAAAGAACCTTGCAGTAGCCAAACCATTTCGTTCCGCTCGTGTGAATGGTTGTATTGTGATCGTATCCTTGCATTAACGGCCTTTTGAAATTGTCGACTCGAAAGTGCAAGTCACTTAACCGTGAAGTCACGCAAACCAAAGTTATCCAGGAAAATAACCCTTGATGTAAATTTATTTTCATGACTCGTCATGACTCGTCATAAAAATACCGAACTCGCCTTCGGCTCGTGCGGTATTTTCATGACTCATATCACCCTCAAAGCCATCCAATATTATACAAATGTCGTCCTGATGTCACAGCAACGTCAGGATTCTGACTGTAAGACCTAAGACTGTACCAAGTTTCAAGTTCATAACGTGTTCCGTTTTCAAGTTAGGGTGCCGCAACGTGTTGTGTTAAAACGCATTTTTTATGGTATCTTAAGCTAGAATTTTGAATTATCAAGACATGTCAGAGATAGCAGTGATAACGTTTTGAAGAGTAAGTTTGGGGATTTGTAAAGAGTGCATCATTGTTTTGCAGCCGGCCGCCTGTTGCACTGATTTGCAACAGTGTATCTGCAATTTGCAACAGTGCATGCATAGTCCTCTACAAACTACAACATGGTTTGAGGACCAGTACTGGTCCAAATATTTTGGAAGATTGGGACAATCTCCACAGGTGAAACTGAGAGGGGTAGTCCCAAACATCCAACATCGAGAAAGCAGTGTAGTTTTCACTTTCCCGAAATAACCATGATTTACTTATTTTGCTATACCTCTAAGTGGAACATTTTAAAAGGTGTACAATAAAAATATAAATCAATTATGTTTTTGCAAGTTTGACTTCAAGGGAAACTTTTAAAACAATCGTTGTACTTGTAAGCACTGCTGTATTCAAGATGTTTATATACGTATACGTATAAATAAATGTTTTAGGACAATAAAACATAGGCATGTCAGTAGACGTTGAATCTTCCAACATGGCATTGATATTTTAGTTATCACGGCAACAAACGTTGTCCATAGTGTTGTAGAAGGGACAAATGTCAATGAAACTGACGAGGTGTCAGGTTACATGCATGTTCGGTGTGGAGGCATTGAGTTGGAGTTGTCCACCTTATCTTTGTGGACTGCAGGGCGTTGGAATTAAGTATTTAAGAGCCGGCTGATAAAACTGTAGATCTGCTTATCGAGTCGGCCATTCAGAACATTGACAGCCTTGACATCGACTCGGCCAAGACCGACTGGAACGCCGCCGTGAAGTCCATCAAGGAACGTCAAAAGCTCATACGACTTGCTGACCGTTCTGATCTCGGCTGGGGAGTTGTGAAAGAGTACATCGCAGAAACGTCTAATTGAGGCGGCATAGACATTTGCGTCCACCCAGTCGTATGGCACTGAGTTTATAACACATTTTATTCGATCGTTTGGTATCGAATTCGATTTGAGGGACAGCGGATTTTTTGTCCGTCCAATATTGGCATCGAGCACATCGTTCAAAGTTTAATTTCACAATGTTTTAAAATTGTTGATCTTTCCACACCGGAACTGGCAATCGTAATTTGTTATTTAATACCTTTTTACCTTTGTTGTTTTTTCCGCGTTCTGTGTGCACCGAAGGCCAGTAAACGTCTATTTGAGGCGGCATAGACATTTGCGTCTACCCAGTCGTATGGCACTGAGTTTATAACACATTTTATTCGATCGTTTGGTATCGAATTCGATTTGAGGGACAGCGGATTTATTTTATTTTATTTTATTTTTGTCCGTCCAATATTTGGCATCGAGCACATCGTTCAAAGTTTAATCTCACAATGCTTAATTGTTGATCTTTCCACACCGGAACTGGCAATCGTAATTTGTTATTTAATACCTTTTTACCTTCGTTGTTTTTTGTTTCCCCTTTGCCCTTTCTTTTGCGACTTTCTATAGACTACAGCAAGGTTCGCACAACGACCTAGCCACTGTTCACCATTGGAAACATTTGACCTGTTTTTGTCCTTTTCTCGTCTCACATGAGGTATAAATAGAAAAGAAATGAATTTTCTGACGGAAGTATGGAGGAAGAAAGTGGAATTTCTTTTCGTTTTAGAACGACAGGTGCCAGTGTATTCACACTGAACACAATAGAATTACATAACAACTGGCTATATAAACGCCACGTTCGCTTCAGTAGCTCACTCTCGGTCAATCGTGTCAACTTTGCTGTACAATCCCGCCCACCCCATTTTCCCACTTCAATCGGAATTCGGACCGGGGGAGTGCACCCCTGTCGAGTGCCCTGGATGCACCCACGTTTCCTCCAATGGCTGGGGGTTTTTCGTGGCCACCGAGCGCCAGCACACAGTGCTGGTCCGACACTCGACCCGAATTCAGTTCCAGTTCCGACACACGTGTTTTATTTTCTCTTTCAGCTTGATTGATTCTGACCGATTTTAGCACGGTGATAATTATTGAACTGCGACACTTTATTGTCGAGACCTAGACACTGAACTTTTTTATTTGTTTACAGCTCGTAATTCATACGTCAAACTTGGTTCAGATGCTAGTTTGATAGCCTCTAAATCGATAGGCCTTTAATACGGCTTACACCAGACGTGTATAATTATTGTTTTCAACCACATTTGAAGGATATTACATTTGTGCATATAATTTGATCCTAATCAAGCTGATTAGCGGAGTTTAAAATAAATCGAACAGCAAGGTTCGCACAACGACCTAGCCACTGTTCACCATTGGAAACATTTGACCTGTTTTTGTCCTTTTCTCGTCTCACATGAGGTATAAATAGAAAAGAAATGAATTTTCTGACGGAAGTATGGAGGAAGAAAAGTCATTGACCAACTGGCAAGATCATAATAATCTGATCTATATAATCAGTAAACAATCAGTAAGGTGTTCAATGACCTTCTAATCAAGTACAACTCTTTAAAGTGGGTTAAATAAACCTAAATATGCTGCTCACCATCAGTAACCGGCCCTGCCATGGCTTTGGAGCCCCGCGTCTGCACGTACGAACGCGTGGTGGCGCCCTCGACGCCGCTAATTCCGTAACATAGCCGCCCCTAAACTGTAAGCTACAGTTTAAATAACAGCGCGAGCGCAGAGTTCCTTACGGTTGCAGTAAACAGGAAAGGTTTTAACAACAAGAACACTTAATGTATACAAAGTAGCCGCCCCATGGACGGTCTCGGGGAAAGATAGTGGGAGCTGGATAATTAGGTCTCGTCCAATTCGGACTGGGTAGCCTGATCAGGTTCACCATCGGCGTCTGTCTCGGAGAGAAGCCAAATTAAGCGTGTCCCTGGTCGCGTGTAGGTGCAGCCTCCCACCCGAACCTTCACCGTGCGAACTCGCCTATCTGATCCAGGTAGTGCATATCCAAAATGTACGGCGAATGGTTGCGCCGCCCCATGTACAGCACGAAGGGTGTGATAGAGTCTGGATTGACTATTTCAGGGACCATATGTTGTCCACACCGTTTCAGACAGCCGGTGAAGTTGGTCCGAATGCTTGTCCGGCGCCTGCGTAACAGCCAGTAGCGTCGACGAAAGCGTTCCATGACAGTACTAGTGTCAGGAGGTACAAGGCGTTTATCTGCATCCCTGAATCCCCGGACTTCCTTACAGGATTCTGCCTCAAGATCTTGGTTCCGTTGGAGACGCTGCCCATTCTGCTTAAGAGCTGGCATGACTGCACTGACAGGGCAGTTGAGTACTTCCTTGTCACGTCTCCAGAGCAGTGGGGTTGCCGCCCGCTTGATGCCATCCACTTTGAGGTAGGTGGTGGACTTGGCCTCCAACAGCTCAACTGCTCGTTGATCCCGCTTGGATCTTGTCACCCATCTCCTGTCTACGTACATCTGGCAGTCAGCTTGAGACAGCTTACAGGCATTCTCTTGGAAAACCTCATCTGCTTCCGTACGAGGCGATATGGTCGGGTAGTTCACATTACCTTGGCCTCCCTGATTAAAGATGGAACCCTGCACTCCCCATCCAAGTTTCGTTCGCACGGCCACAGGTCCACCATCAGGGCCGAAGTGACTCTCTGTAGGGACGATGAGATCCGGATGGTCACTGCCGATCAGTAACGGCGGTTGCACCTTGGTGGCTGTGTCCGCCGTGTCTTGCAACAGCGCATCAGTGTCAAATAAGGAGGAATTGCTGACATCCTTTGCCTTTAGGAACGCCATCTGATGGGCATGTGACTGATGACCATATATAGAGCATACACTCCATTGAGTTAGAGTTCCGCTCTGCCTGGCCTTGAGGTGAGCTCTTAAGTTGGGTGGCCGAGAATTTCACCGCAGGGGCCAACTCTACCAGTCCCTTATGTATGGCATGGGAATTTGCAACACTAGCGAACGGAATCGTATGGTTCGCAATAGAAAATGCACAATCTACCGGGGGTGGCGCTCCGGTCGCAACAGAGGCCGCATTGGTTGCGGACGGAAATTCAGGATTCACATCGGACGTGGCGAAACCTGCGGAGGGTCGCGCTTGGGTCGCAACGGATGTCGCAATGTACGCGAATGGAATTGCGAGATTCGCAACGGAGGGGGCGAAGCCTGCTGAAGGTTGCTCTTGGATCGCAACTGATGTCGCATTGCTCGCGAATGGATTAACGGGATTCGCAACGGAGGGGGCGAAGCCTGCGGCGGGTCGCGCTTGTGTCACAACGGAGGTCGCATGGCATGCAGACGGAAATGCAGGGTTCGCATCGGAGGGGGCGAAAACTGCGGCAGGTTGCAGTTCGGTCGCAACGGAGGTCGCATGGCATGCAGACGGAAATGCAGGGTTCGCAACGGAGGGGCCGAAACCTGCGGCAGGTTGCAGTTCGGTCGCAACGGAGGTCGCATGGCATGCAGACGGAAATGCAGGGTTCGCAACGGAGGGGGCGAAACCTGCGGCAGGTTGCAGTTCGGTCGCAACGGAGGTCGCATGGCATGCAGACGGAAATGCAGGGTTCGCAACGGAGGGGGCGAAACCTGCAGAGGGTTGCGCTTCGGTCGCAACGGAGGTCGCATGGCATGCAGACGGAAATGCAGGGCTCGCAACGGAGGGGGCGAAACCTGCGGCGGGTTGCGCTTCGGTCGCAACGGAGGTCGCATGGCATGCAGACGGAAATGCACGGCTCGCAACGGAGGGGGCGAAACCTGCAGAGGGTTGCGCTTCTGTCGCAACGGAGGTCGCATGGCATGCAGACGGAAATGCAGGGCTCGCAACGGAGGGGGCGAAACCTGCGGCGGGTTGCGCTTCGGTCGCAACGGAGGTCGCATGGCATGCAGACGGAAATGCAGAGTTCGCAACGGAGGGGGCGAAAACTGCTGGTGATTGCGCTTGCATCGCAACAGAGGTCGCATGGCATGCAGACGGAAATGCAGGGCTCGCAACGGAGGGGGCGAAACCTGCGGCAGGTTGCAGTTCGGTCGCAACGGAGGTCGCATGGCATGCAGACGGAAATGCAGGGCTCGCAACGGAGGGGGCGAAACCTGCGGCGGGTTGCGCTTCGGTCGCAACGGAGGTCGCATGGCATGCAGACGGAAATGCAGGGTTCGCAACGGAGGGGGCGAAACCTGCTGCGGGTTGCGCATGTGTCGCAACGGATGTCGCAATGCCAGCGTAAGGAATTGCAGGATTCGCAACGGAGGGGGCAAAAACTGCGGAGGGTCGCGCTTGTGTCGCAACTGAGGGGGCGTGGCATGCAGACGGATAGGCGGGATTCGCAACGGAGGGGGCGAAGCCTGCGAAGGGTTGCGCATGTGTCGCAACGGATGTCGCAATGCCAGCGTAAGGAATTGCAGGATTCGCAACGGAGGGGGCAAAAACTGCAGAGGGTCGCGCTTGTGTCGCAACGGAGGGGGCGTGGCATGCAGACGGATAGGCGGGATTCGCAACGGAGGGGGCGAAACCTGCGAAGGGTTGCGCATGTGTCGCAACGGATGTCGCAATGCCAGCGTAAGGAATTGCAGGATTCGCAACGGAGGGGGCAAAAACTGCAGAGGGTCGCGCTTGTGTCGCAACGGAGGGGGCGTGGCATGCAGACGGATAGGCGGGATTCGCAACGGAGGGGGCGAAACCAGCGAAGGATTGCGCATGTGTCGCAACGGATGTCGCAATGCCCGCGTAAGGAATTGCAGGATTCGCAACGGAGGGGGCAAAACCTGCAGAGGGGTAACTCGGAAAACTGGTATGGTGTGACACAGCCTGGGAATGAGAAATAACATTTGCATTATAACTTAATACAGGGTTTGCTAAATCTGTGACATCATCCAAATAAAATGCATGTTTATGGCTCTGAGCAAGTTCAAGTTCAGCATATTGCAACTGACGCTCAAGTTCAATTTGCCTTGAAATCTGTTCTCGTTGCTTGAGAATGCGTCGTTCTTCATGTTCCGCTTGAAGCCGTGCCCTAGACATTTCCAGCTCCTCGTCATCCTGCCTTCGCCTTCTCTGCATTTCCTGCTCCTGCAAAGATAATTCCTCCCTCACTCGTTGGGCTTCAAGGAGCCGTTCGTCAAGTTCCCTAACTTGGGCCATTGCATTTCTCTCCACCTCCAAACGTTGCTTGGCAGCCATGAGCTCTTTTTCTTTGGCCACTGCATTTAGTTTTGATTGGGTGGGAGACTGGTTGCTATGCTCACTGTCATGTGCGCTGGGGGATCCAGAGTGCTCTGAATGGAGACTTTCTGGCTCTGCATCTAACGGCTCTGTCACTGACTGAGTTTCTGTCTCTGGAGGTGGTTTGGGGGCAGTTCCCCTCGGTCTCAGCACTCGCTTTTCCATGGTGCTTTTCACCCCAACAGAGTTCATGGGCTTCAATGCCTGCACTTTATCCCTATCACGTCCGGGTCACCATGTTGTAGAAGGGACAAATGTCAATGAAACTGACGAGGTGTCAGGTTACATGCATGTTCGGTGTGGAGGCATTGAGTTGGAGTTGTCCACCTTATCTTTGTGGACTGCAGGGCGTTGGAATTAAGTATTTAAGAGCCGGCTGATAAAACTGTAGATCTGCTTATTTATTGTCTTCATCATTAGCCACTGGTTCAATCAGTCATTCATTCATCAGATAGTTAGTTCTGTAAAATACAGTCATGGAATAAGGAAATGTTAACAGTCACATAATCAAGGAACGGGTGCGTACACGTAGCTATACATGCACTAAACACACGTACATGTAATTCAATAACGAGTGTGGTGTTGGACGTCTATTTCCGACAATTTAGGACGTAGCTAGCTTAGCTCAATAAAGTCATTGACCAACTGGCAAGATCATAATAATCTGATCTATATAATCAGTAAACAATCAGTAAGGTGTTCAATGACCTTCTAATCAAGTACAACTCTTTAAAGTGGGTTAAATAAACCTAAATATGCTGCTCACCATCAGTAACCGGCCCTGCCATGGCTTTGGAGCCCCGCGTCTGCACGTACGAACGCGTGGTGGCGCCCTCGACGCCGCTAATTCCGTAACAATAGTGTGGGAGATATTTTGTCCAGTTGTCGAGCATGTCAGCCATTATTTAACCAAAAATAACGGTTATCCACAAAATGTCCATCAAAATAACACATGACATTACCCAACTGTTAAGCTTTGCTACATGCCCAAATATCGGTAGAGGACAGTTCGCCCAATTGTTGGGTATTTTATTTACCCAATGTTGGTGGGCAATGTTTTGCCCAGACGTCGGATGAGTTAACTATTCGACCAATGTCGAAGGGTTGGACATTTTTGGCCAACTAGCGTGTCGTGTTACATGAGATCAGGGGAGTTTTTATTGATGGTACTTTGTCTTAATTGTATATTTATGTCTTTCTTCATTCGTTAAAGTTCTCTCATTTGATCGGTTCGACCATCTACCCACAAATGACCTGTCTCAGTACTAAGGCATCGATATACATGTATGTCTGTGAATGGTTGTGCCAGGCATACGTTAAATAACACTGCGCGGGAAATCGGCTGCGCATTAACGAAATAGATTGATGATAAATTAAAAGGAATACAGGATTGCGGATGTGCCTTCGATTTCGAACTAAATTGAAATGCCATTAGGCTAAATTCACGCACATTCGGGAAATCGTATGCTGATTTTGTACGACTGAATGGTCTAACACGGACACACTTGTGGGGTACCAAACACAATGGAACAATGGTACCCCATAAAGAAATTCAAAAGGAACAGTGGTACCCCACAGAGGACTTCTAAAGAAAAGAGAAAATAGGACAACAATGCATGTACCCCATAAACCCCTGTGTACACAGAATCATGTACCTTCATAAAATATAATTATCATTTGTTAAATAGAAACAGTGATTTTAAACGTTCATTCTATTTCGCACGAAAACTAATGCTTCTTTTACTAACAAATGTACACATTTTCCAAAATTGTCCGGGAAAACCTATTTTATAATTAGGTAACTGATGACGTCATCGTGACGCCATTATTCGTCAGGCTTCTTCAGATGTTGGTCTAAGTATGTGCCAAGTTTGAAGAAAGGTCCAAACTTGGGGAGAGGAGGGCGGGGGGGGGGGGGGGGGGGTTGGGGGGGGGGGGGGGGGGGGGGCAGAACAAAAAATCCCTCTAAAATAGAAAACTTGACGGCATACAAAATATTTATGATCTCGCGCATCGATTTCTGCCTATTTAGTGCAGTGGAGTGCACCTAGAATGAAGGCACCAACCATATCGTTGTTCCAATGGACAAGTAAAGGCGACATCCGCCGTGATAACTCACCGTGACATTCTGACAATAAAGAAACTTTTAGTAGCCAAACTCGTTCCGCTCGCGTGAATGGTTGTATTGTCAATGTATCCTTGCATTTGAAATTGTCGACTCCAAAGTGCAAGTCACTTAACTGTGAAGTCACGCAAACCAAAGTTTGAAATAACCATTGATGTAAATGTATTTTTGCTCCATCCGAAACGTCTTTGACAAAGCCATGCAAGGTTACATTTTCCGATCAAGCTCATCACACCTTAGTTTGATGACTTGATGTGTACTTGGAATCATATTCAAAAAACGAATGAACGAGGTCAAAGGTCATAGTCTTTGACCATATCTAGCTATAATGCCGTTGAGCCCATCCTGTTATCTTTTACCATTTTTAAATTATAGGCAAACATCTATTTGACCAATAGGAAACAAGGTCAAAGGTCACCAATTTATTTTGTTGTAATGCTTGACCATACCCAACCTTAATGCCATTGATCCCGTCCTGGTACCTCCTACCACTTTCAAATTATAGGTCAACATGTTTGACCAATAGGAAACCATGTCGAAGGTCATCATTCTAAATGTTGTACAGCTTGACCATACACAACCATAATGCCATTGACCCCATCCTCATATCTCTCAGCACTTTACCACTTTCAGATTATAGGCCAACATCTGTTTGACCACTAAGAAACGAGGTCAAAGGTCATCGTTATAATTTTTTGAAATGTCTAAATATAATACTTTTGACACATCCTGGTCAGGGGCATCATAAAACAATTGATATCAGGTTGGAAAATGTGTTGTTTATTTTATGGCATCTTCGGCAACTAAGGCCCTTTATGCCATCAACTATAGGGTTTTAGCTTTAACTATACTATATTATCAACTTAAGATGACGAAGAAGGAGTTGCAAGTTTAGAAGTGGGAGGGAAAACCCCCAGAGGAAAACCCACGCGGTCAAGTAGGGACTGCAAACCCAATCCACATACACGCCCCGGATTCGAACCCAGGACGTCAGAGGTGAAAGGCGAGGAAAGAACCACTACGTCAACCCGACCGCCCCTGGAAAATGTGTCCTATGGTGTCAGACCCACCCACCCAATTTTCTTACGTCAACAATAATTTTTGTTGTTGGTTGTTCAGATCAGTTAGACCCCCGGATATTTTGACGTGATAAACTAAAAAAATACCCATGTTGACAATGTGGGAAGACAATTGCCGGATGCAGGGGACCATTCTTGAGATTGCGCTATGACTAGTGTGGAGGACTGGAAGTGGGGGCACACAGAAATGACCTCTGCAGCGAAAAGGTCTCACATCTGGTACCAACAACCTTCCTAAAATTCCCTTGGTGAAAGAGTTTATTGGAGCCCTTGGTATGTAGGGTGCATTGGGCCACTTTGTCCATTTGGCTTCCATGGTCTTCTACCCATTTCACTTCTTTTTTTGGCTGAAATTTCTTTTAGCAAGGCCTTAGACCACCCATGTTTTTTCAACGTGAGGCCGTCCACCCCTCAATTTTTGTGTATAATAAACTGGATTTTTTTTCAAATCTTTTGGCCGACAGAACCACCCACCCCCACCTGATATTAATTTTGTTTATGACCCTGTCCTGGTACATGTATCTCTTGGCACTTTAAAATTACAGGCCAACAAAGATTTGACCAATAGGAAACGAGGTCAAAAGTCTTTTTCAAATTACATGTATTCAGATTAGGTTACCGACATCGTCGTCGCGATCTCACAGAAACGCAGGATCCCGAATCTTAAGATCTAAGGCTGTAGCAAGTTTCAAGTTCATAACGTGTTCCGTTTTCGAATTAGGTGTATAGTGTTTTTCCCTTTTAAAAATTTACTTTTTAGGTATTTTCAAAATATTATAATTAATCGATTACGTCGTCATGACGCCACACAAACGTCAGGGTCCCTAACTCCAACGAGTACCAAGTTTCAAGTTCATACCTAGTCCCATTCTCCAGTTAGCCTGCATTTTCTTTAAAAGTGCCATATTTTGTGATTTAAAACATATAATTAGCTACTTTAAGACGTCATTATGATGTCACAACAGGAGGTCTAACCTAAGAAAGGCCTCACATGAGAATGCTCTGTCTAAGGTCTAAGGCTGTACCGAGTTCCAAGTTCGTAACTTGTTCCGTTCTAGAGTTAAACTGGTTTGGGTGAGAAAAAAAACCAGATTTGTGGTATTAAAGTATGTGCCAAGTTTGAAGAAAATCAGGTGTAAAGAAAGGTCGAAACTTGGGGGCAGAACGAAAACACGTGTTATTTGAAGTGGAGGAAGAGTCAAAAATAAAACTTGAGTGATTAATAAAACTTGAGCGAACTTGAGTGATTCTCAGCCGCAATACGTCACCAATTGTTGAAAAATGTTCATTAAAGTTATTTGCAATGTCAGTATGGTCATCAACATTCTCCGTTGAGGAGATAATTGAACTCGGGACACATTTCTGTTTATTGGGAAGGACTTCTTTAAGTTTCTTCCACAAAACTGATGAGTTGTTCTTGATCAACACCTTTACAAAAAGGACAAATCCCAAACAGCTCTACTCCTACAAAAAAAAACACACAAAACCGCACAACCTATCAGAGGATTGTGATAACCTCCCCAATAGCTCTCTAAACGTCACTTATCTGACGAGGCAATTGCGATTAAGCGTCTTGCCCAGGGACACAAACACGTTGACCACAGTGGCGCTCGAACCCACAACCACATCGTTATATGGTTTGAGCTTTACATCCACTATACCGCACTAGACCCAAGTGGGACGAAAACCAGTTCTGGCTAAAACAAATGGACTGTATACATTATCGACTCTGATATTTGGTATCTTATTACCCCGAAGTGCAGAATTTCAGGGTTATCCTTTTAACACAATCAACGATCACACCAATAGAATTATTGGGAAGATCACGGCTTGCAGCTGTGACATGGTGTATTCAGCTACCTCACATGTCTTATCATGTACAATCCAGTCACTTTGATCAAAAAGTTGTCTAAAAGCGACAATCGTCAATTACAACAACACTTGGTGATTGTTACGATGCAAAGTAAACTTATCTGTTAGGCAAAACCCCTTAACAAACCGAAGATCATCGCCGAGTGTGATCAGACTGCTAAAAATGTGCACATTTTAACAGTTGCTGTGTTGGTTGCCAGATACGAAAAACCACAAAAACCCATTGGGAAAAATGGAAACGTACGCCTGACCTATGCAAACCAACGGCTTTCAGGCCAACAATGCAACTGATAAAATTCTGAAAAACACAATTTTTAGCGATGTGCGCTGCAGTATGCAAGCAACGTGAGAATGCCCAACACCCGTGAACACCCCTTATTTATCAACCCCCTAGAGCACTGAACCGTTGCTCATACGTAACAAGGATAAAACAGATTTATTCTAATTCACCGGGGCTCAAACGAATAAATATATATTTATCCTTTTAACACAATCAACGATCACACCAATATAATTATTGGGAAGATCACGACTTGCAGCTGTGGCCAGCTGCATATGAGTTAAAAGACAGGGTTAGAAAATTTAAATATCTACAATTTGTGAAAGTCAAAGTTTAAAAGAAAATTGCCTTTCAGCCTTTCTCCTGGCTGTTTCTGATTTCCAGCGTCCGTGACGCTTTGAAAACCTTGTCTCAACAAGCCTCCGAGGCTCCTCCTGCTCTTAAACTACAAGAGCCACCTTAAACACACAGACAACAGGCAAGCAACTTGTTTACTTATGAAATAAGTTTGTTAAAACTTTCCAAATCTTAATTGTATATTGGGCGGGTTTTTTAAAACCAAAATGGATTTTGGTTATTGCGATGTGCCAAGTCGATAGAGATAAAGATTCAGACTTGACTGCTGTCGCCGAGTTAGCCTTCTGTCTTGTAAATGAATTGGGAACCATGCTGGCCGGTGTCAAATCACCAAAGTTTTGACTGCTTATCGTTTCTAGAGTTAGTCAAAGATGACGATATTTCGGTATTTCCTAGTCTAGGCTCTAGACGGTCATTATGTGTTGGATACCCGACTGCCGCAAGAGGGCGTAATCACGCGATAGACTCGTTCGTAGTCCTATCACCATATCGTTTTGTCAAAATGACCGTCTAGGGAAACTCGTAAAATCTCCCCCCGAAACAGGGGGGAAATTTGTGCGCATGCGTTAGTTTTGTATGCAGATACGGGTAGATTTTTCTTAACGCACGCGCACTTAAAGGAGTGTGACCAGATCACTTTTTTTTACCCATAACTCCCCGGGACTTACCTTATGGGTCATGAGATTTTTATATCATAACCTCCGTTATATTTTTCTGATTACGAAACTGAAACTCCCGCGCTTCTAGGCCGCATATTTCCGAGGATATCGTCGAAAATCCACCGATTATTTGTAAACTAATTTTCCAGTATCAACGTTTATCCGCTGAAAGCGTACTCGATAGTTTTGTTCAATTTTTTACTGGAAATTGCGAATGTTTTCGGGTTTTTGGGACATGGGAGGTGTGTATGGGAGTTACTTGATAATATTGGTAAGTTACATCGAAAACTATTTTCCAGAAACTCTGGTCACGCTCCTTTAAGAGCAAATAGCCTGGTACATGAACCGTACGTTCGGCGCTTATCGTGTTGATTTGAAAATTTCTTGTTGTTTTGTAGGCGCCGTGGTTGATTTAACCGGTAATGGTACGCGTTGTTGATTTCGCCGGGTGGCTCGGGCGGTTGCAGGGGTAGGCGAAGACTCTTTGCAACGGACGGGTGGCGAAGCAACATAACCTGGCCGACGTTGGCGGTTAGGCTTCGGTCGGTCTGAAAAATACCCCGGGAAAAAATACTTAGGGAAAAATCCATCTAGACCGCACGAGTTTTGAATTTTGCATAGAGTATAAAGCCCGACTAAAAACAAAAAGGATTTTCAAAAAAACAAAATTATATACCGGCCCGATAAGTGAGAGCCCAACGAAAAAAAATACCGTAGTTTATCAGTTGAGACTTCGTACACTAAGTCAATGGCCTGGGTAGCGACTTGGAATAAAAATTAAACATTTCTATCTTGAGTTAAAACCATTTTCACACAACAGACAAGTTGCAACAGCTATCAAAGATACTTTTGTTGCAAAAATTCATCAAGCAGTTCCTGTTTTATGCTTGTTAAAATGTGCCAAATTTACGTGCGGAATCGTCAATAAAAAAAAATAGACAGCGACTTCATAAATTGTGATGTGATTTTGGTGATATTTTGGGGCGGAAAATCTCACCACTGCACAGGTGGATTTGCGTGATATTTGGCACAAAGTACAAAGAAAACCAGCCCCAATAGGCCTGTACCAAAAATAAATCAGCCTGGCAGATTAAATGACAGAAATTAAAGTGCAATTTCACGCAGCAGTCTATCAAGCTTGCAAACTTCGGTTACGGATTTGACCAAGTTGAAGTAATAGTGTCGCGACTGCACGACTGATGATGTCACGGATTTCAAAGCCCCTAGCATAGGCCTAAGGATTTATCTTATGACAGTGCTATTGCTGGTTTTAAGTTGACATTTTGAAAACCCACTGGGAGGGAAGGGGAATTTATGTCACGAAAAAAATGTTTCTCTCTTGTCGATCCTATGTTTTTGTGCCCGCACGCGGCGAATCGCCCGGTGTCCAGTATTTGCTTTTTGCGAGTTCCTTTCTTCCAGATTTCGTTAAGCATGGAGCTATTTATTATGGTGGCCCTGAAGGGACTAAAATTGACGTAAATATTCCCGGGAAAATTCACGTCCCGCGCTCTGGGACACATATTTTCCCACAAATATTCACGTACAAATTCACGTCCCGCGCTGGGACACATATTTTCCCACAAATATTCCCGGGAAAATTCACGTCCCGCGCTGGGACACATATTTTCCCACAAATATTCACGGGAAAATTCACGTCCCGCGCTCTGGGACACATATTTTCCCACAAATATTCACGTGAAAATTCACGTCCCGCGCTCTGGGACACATATTTTCCCACAAATATTCACGAAAAGGATGGAAAATCTAGAATACATACATCCTTTTCGAATCTGCGGCTGAATCGGCCGGCGGAATCGATGGTCGGCTTACTTCAACTAGGTGAATATTTGTAGGCAAATTTGTGGGCAAGAGAGTTTGACCATGAATTTGTACGTGAATTTTCACGTGAATATTTGTGGGAAAATTTGTGTCCCAGAGCGCGGGACGTGAATTTGTACGTGAATATTTGTGGGAAAATATGTGTTCCAGAGCGCGGGACGTGAATTTGTACGTGAATATTTGTGGGAAAATATGTGTCCCAGCGCGGGACGTGAATTTTCCCGTAAATATTTACGTCAATTTTAGTCCCTTCAGGGCCACCATACCTAAGACTGTACCAAGTTTCAAGTTCAAAACGTGTTACGTTTTCAAGTTATAACACCTCCCCCGGCACCCCCCCCCCCCCCTCCCAAAAAATAATAATAATAATAATAATAAATCACTGTACTAAGTTTCACCGTTCATACCTAGTCGCATTCTTCAGTTAGGTTGCATTTGTTAAAAAGATGCCAGATTTTGTGATTTTAAAAATATAATTAGCTACGCCGTGACGTCATTATGATGTCACGACAGGAAGTATATTATTAACTAAAGAAAGGACTCGCATTCTGTCTATTAAAGGTCTAAGACTGCACCAATTAGTTTCAAGTTCGTATCTAATTCTGTACAGTTAAACAGGTTTTGGTGGGGAAAACATTTGTGGTTTTATAGTATTATAATTAGGTAACTGATGACGTCATCGTGACGCTATTATTCGTCAGCCATCTTCAGATGTTTGTCTAAGTAGGCCCTATGTGCCAAGTTTGACGAAAGGTCCAAAATATGGGGGCCAGAACAAAAATCCATGACGGCATACGAAATATTTATGATCTCTCGCATCGATTTCTGCCTATTTAGTGGAGTGTACCTATAGAACGAAGGCGCCAACCATATTGTTGTTCCAATGGACAAGTGAAGGCGACATCCGCCGTGATAACTCACCGTGATGTTTTGATAATAAAGAAACTTGTTGCAGCCAAATTCGTTCCGCTCGCGTGAATGGTTGTATTCATATCATTCGAGTAGTACATAAACTGGGTCCCAGTCGACATATAAATCTACAGTTGGACTATGAGGTCTGGGGACCAGTCTAACAATGCATTAAATATGTTCAAGTCTGCGGTTCAAGTTTATTTCATATTTTAACGGGAACTTTTCTTAAACCGCTCACATATTGGCGGAGGTGTGTTATAAGCCACAAACAAACACATATTATTGTATTATTTTGACAATTTTACAGTGTTCATAGTTGTTGCTGGGGGATAAATTACATTTTTCCTGTAAAAAAAATAGCAACGAAGGCACCGAGGACTGAGACGTGTTTACTGTTGTGGAACGTACCGGCATCACGTGTGTGTAATATCATCATGTGACAGCTGGCTGCACCATAACGTTTTCGCATAAAACTTTTGCCTCTTTATTTGGGGATTTTACACATTCCGGTGGCAAGGTCTGTCTCTAAAGAAGTGAACGCGGGCACAACACGGTTGGCGAAGTGGACACAAAGGTGTTGGTAATTGTTCATTATGGAACAAATACAAGCGAGGCCTATTTTTTTTTCATCATGATCATGCATGTCATATATCGTGGAGGGCCCTGTTTTCGACGGTACGCGTTTTCGACGCTATACCTTTGACGTAACGGCACGCGATGTAAACAACTTCTTTGGACATGCTCAAACTTTGAATCTTGTCATAGATCTCTGCAGTTGTCAACCACCCACAAATTTTGGAAAAATAAGGCTCTCTCGATAGGTTAGAGTTATAAATTCAAAAAGGTAGTTTATTTGGGCGTATTTTGCTAGATACAAAATTGTAAGATGTTGCTGGGCTCCTATTTTTTCTATTATTAGCCGCCAAAAGTTTCGGTTTGGGTCAAAACGAAGCACCGAGTATGCAGAATCAGAAAATGCCACGAACTTTGTGGCTCCGCACAGGGGGAAAATACTACAGAGCTCTTAAAAGAACATGTCGCTTATATTATTTGTTTACTGGTACTAAAAAAGATGCATAATTTCCTGTTTCATGGGGGTTGTATTTTCCCATTAAAATCTAAGGAAAGACTAATAAATGATTTGTGTAATTTGTCGAGTGTAGTCTTATGGTAAGTAACATGCTTTTTTACTTTTGTTAGTACATAGTTGTATGACCTAACTTTAGTTTTTTTCTCTTTCTTTGACAGAGTTGTCCATAAAGTCCAGTCTAACAATCAGGGCAGAGCACAAGAAATATTGTGTCAACACATCTTCCGATGAATAAATTGACGAGAACAGCAAATGTGTGTTATTTGAATGCCACCAACTCCGCCTAGTTAGCTGTATTTATCGGGCCATGTGTATGTTTCACATGAGGTTGGTTTTGGAGGATTCTGCAGAGTGATATAGGATAGATAGGCCTGATGGAATTTGGTGAATTATTCCCAAAACAAAATTTTAAAAGAGACCAAGCTGTAAAATTGCAATAAATGTTTAATTTAATTAATTGCTCTCCATGGTCCATACTGAAACATTTTTTCCAATTTTGTTAAAAACAAGATTATTTTAAAATAATATGTGTTTCGATGATAATTATGATAATAAAGGGAGAAATATACACCATCCATCCCAATATAGCTGGGGCAAAACAATAAGAATAATACAATCAAAAAGTTTCCAACACGTAATCATTCTTAAGAAAAGATTTGGAGACAGAGTAGAGAAAGAAAGAAAGATGAACCAATAAAAATTCGACACTGAAGGATTTCGTATTGCCACACAAGAGTTTGGAGTCATTACAGACGTTTATTCTGCACATGGTTTCACTGGGACACCGTACTCAACACGACCGTCGAAAACAGGTCACGATGTTCGCTGTCGGCGCGCTTCGGGCAGCAACAGAAACCAAAGGATTTCGCCGCAAAAACGGCAGTGACCAACATTTATCAAATTTAAACCGTAAGGCTATGGACTGAAGAAGCTGACTGATACATTGTTTGGTGTTTTTCTTTCCTTCATTCTGATCAATTTGAAGACAACGCCTTACATCGTCGAAAACCGGTCACGCGAGGATACTACTGGCCCAGGGGCCAATTTCATGACACTACTAAACTAAGCACAAAAATTTGCTTAGCACAGGATTTATTTGCTTTATAAAATGGATTACAAGCCAAAATTGTACGCCAACTTGTGTTCTGCGCAAGAGTAGGAGAATACCTTTCAATACACATCACTTGTCTTACGATTTTGGCTGGGAATTTTTGCAAAATAAAGCAAACAAATCTTGTGCTAAGCAATTTTGTGTGCTTAGCAGCGCCATGAAATTGGCCCCTGGTTGCACTCTGTACCGCATACTACATATGGGGACGGAGTCGAGTATGCAGTTCCAAAAACAGGGGGGAAATTTTTTTTAACAAAACAATTTAATATTTCTGCCTTGTGCTGGAAGCCGGTAATGTGCTAACAATTACAATGTAGTTCCACGTGTCCTAATCTATGGGATTGCCGGGTTTTGAAATCCTCTACAAAGCACAAAATTGCATAATCCGGAGGAAAATGGCGAAAAGTCACGCTTAATTGTGCACTAAGTGTGCACAAAATTTACCAACACTTAAGGTATATGGCTTGAAACGCGCAGTGCATTTTTTGTTCTCACCGCGTTCGCGCAATTTGCGGTTGCTAGGCAAGTCGCGCGCGCGCAAGTCCTTTCGCGGGCTCGAATGGAATTGCGTGGCACGCACTTATCCAAAGTTGATGATACCGACAGCTTTCCCTGGAATTTAACGTTAGTTCATGCTTAAAATCCCAGCATATTTTCGTCAAATTTGATGTTCATGGTTTTTAAACCTTCCGTTCCTGTAAATGAAGACGTCGAGGATATATGTACATAAAATCGACGTCCATTAAAAAGTAAAATAGCTTAAAAAATTGTGCAAGTTTCATTCCTCCTGTTTAGAGACATCGTAACCTGGACGTCACTCGTAATGCAATGAAGACGACGTCCAACCTGGGCTATACAGGCTACACATGACGTACCCTGGTACTTTTGTGAAAACACTCTAGTCTCATATGTTTTGTACCTAAGGTCTGAATCCATGGTCAACTACTCGATTCTTTCCCAGACTTATTTCCGAGGAATCTTTCAAGCAAATGTTTTTGTCTTTCTTTTGCTCCAGATTAAAATCACAGGGTCACGTTTATACGTAGTCCGTTGATGTCTTAAAACAATGCCGTCTGCATTCGTTCCAGTAGTATTACTGACTGAAGCCGCCGGCCTCGCGACGGTGGGATTGGTCATTGCGTGGATGGTCAAGTACTATGATGGTTTTGCTCTTGACCGATCAGGCCGCGAGTTTAACCTCCACCCCGTGTTTATGGTGCTTGGGTTTCTATTCTTCAATGCAAATGGTGAGATCGATAAATACCTTAAATTATCTTCTGCAAATTTATGCATCTGTATAAGAATAGTTTGTGGTTTGTTTTTATCATTCTATAAAAATAGGCAAAAAATAGCTTCAATAAGGCTTTTAAAAGTTGGTTTCTGGTAGCAGACCAAAAATTATTTTCTTTCGGCAGATTTAAAATTATTTTTATGAAAAAAGGGGGCAGGTTTTAAGGATTAATTTTCACTGGTTATTAAAGACTATGTATCATTTGCAAGATAAAACTTTTTACACATTCGTGGAATAAGAGTGTAACATATCTAAGGAAGAATGTTGGTAAACTAGCCTGAAGAAATTTTAGCTACTTAGATGCATCAATGCTTCAGAAAACCTTGAAAATCTATATGGATTTTGTGTACAAGTAAATGGTAAAAAGGTCCCGTGCACGGGACTTTTTTAGAAAACCACCTTCGGTTGTCAATTTCCAGCATGAAATACCATTTTGGACGGAAATAAATTCATGTGGCGTTTGTTACCATTGCTATCAACACTTTGAGTAAGGTTTTTCTTGTCAACTCGTGAAAAACAAAATTGGGTCATTGCAAATGATACAATGGGCCTTTAACCCTAACGGAAACAAAAAATCTTTTAATATGTACACGATTTTCCACAGGACTTAGGGTTAGGGTATACAAGCCTCATGAATAAGAGGGCAGGGCATACTGGCCAGGTCTCGGAAAGTGTATATCTTGAAGGGGCATCAGGGCCAACTCGGCAGGGCATGAGGCCATTGGCCTCGGTGGCCTTGGTTAAGGCTTGTGAACATTTATAAACCATACTAAAACATAATAAAGTCTCTGGTTAAATGGAGTGTCTGAAATAGTATTGATCTATTCTGTTTTTTTTGTAATTTCATCCTTTTTTGTAGCCCTGATGACGTATCGTATCCTTGGCAACGCTATCAACCACACCATCGTCAAAGTCATCCATTTTGTCTTCCAGTGCGTCTCCGTAATCTGCGCCTCTTTCGGCCTGTCTTGCGTATTTCATTTCCACAACGCCAATGGCATTGCCAATCTCTACTCACTCCATAGCTGGGTTGGACTTGCCACGTTTATTTTCTTTTGCGCGCAGGTAACTAAAACAAAATCTGAAATTATGTAATTTACAATTTTCTGAGCACTTTTACAGTTTGTTGATTTATTCTGATATGGGGTTTTGAGCAATTTTTATAGCCTAGTCCGCATTGGACAAATTTGTGTAAAAAGGGTAATTCTTCCGTGTGTTCGAACTACTGGCATCCCATCCAGGGGCCGGGGAGTAGCAATGCTCCTAGTCACTCCATGCGGATGCCATGAAACATAACGACCTGTTGGGGAAACACAACTAACTGCTGAGGGTAAACCTGTGATGGACTGGCATCCCATCCAGGGGAGTAGCAATGCTCCTAGTCACTCCATGCCATGGAAACTAACAACCTGTTGGGGAAACCCAACTAACTGCTGGGGGTAAACCTGCGATGGACTGGCATCCCATCCAGGGGGAGTAGCAATGCTCCTAGTCACTCCATGCCATGGAAACTAACGACCTGTTGGGGAAACCCAACTAACTGCTGGGGGTAAACCTGTGATGGCCTGGCATCCCGATCCAGGGGGAGTAGCAATGCTCCTAGTCACTCCATGCCATGGAAACTAACAACCTGTTGGGAAACCCAACTAACTGCTGGGGGTAAACCTGTGATGGCCTGGCATCCCGATCCAGGGGGAGTAGCAATGCTCCTAGTCACTCCATGCCATGGAAACTAACAACCTGTTGGGAAACCCAACTAACTGCTGGGGGTAAACCTGTGATGGCCTGGCATCCCGATCCAGGGGGAGTAGCAATGCTCCTAGTTACTCCATGCCATGGAAACTAGCAACCTGTTGGGGAAACACAACTAACTGCTGAGGGTAAATCTGCGATGGACTGGCATCCCATCCAGGAGGAGTACCGGGTAGCAATGCTCCTAGTCACTCCATGCCCTGGAAACTAATGACCTGTTGGGACTACCCAACTAACTGCTGGGGGTAAACCTGCGATGGACTGGCATCCCATCCAGGGGGAGTAGCAATGCTCCTAGTCACTCCATGCCATGGAAACTAACAACCTGTTGGGGAAACCCAACTAACTGCTGGGGGTAAACCTGTGATGGACTGGCATCCCGTCCAGGGGGAGTAGCAATGCTCCTAGTCACTCCATGCCATGGAAACTAACAACCTGTTGGGGAAACCCAACTAACTGCTGGGGGTAAACCTGTGATGGACTGGCATCCCGTCCAGGGGGAGTAGCAATGCTCCTAGTCACTCCATGCCATGGAAACTAACAACCTGTTGGGGAAACCCAACTAACTGTTGGGGGTAAACCTGCGATGGACTGGCATCCCACGATACGGGGGGAGTAGCAATGCTCCTAGTCACTCCATGCCATGGAAACTAACAATCTGTTGGGGAAACCCAACTAACTGCTGGGGGTAAACCTGCGATGGACTGGCATCCCATCCAGGGGGAGTAGCAATGCTCCTAGTCACTCCATGCCATGGAAACTTACAACCTGTTTGTGAAACCCAACTAACTGCTGGGGGTAAACCTGCGATGGACTGGCATCCCATCCAGGGGGAGTAGCAATGCTCCTAGTCACTCCATGCCATGGAAACTAGCAACCTGTTGGGGAAACCCAACTAACTGCTGGGGGTAAATCTGCAATGGACTGGCATTCCATCTAAGATGTAATAATGTTTTCCCGTTTACAGCTTGTTCTTGGTTTCTTGGCATTTCTCATCCTGGGAATTTTCGTGAAGAATGCAACTGTCACGTTCCGCAAAGTTTATCTCCATCTGCATGTGTATGGGGGCGCTCTAATCTTTTTGATGGCCGGCGCCACTTGTCTGATGGGGATTGCACGTGTCATTACATTCAAAATGTAAGTTTATCAAAAAAACTGACCCTATTGGGGTGTAAACAGTGGTATACTCCCTCAGGTTTCCCCCAAGACCTCTGACACACTGGACAGATGCTCTACCAGCTGAGCTATGAGGCACAGTAGTATACTCCCTCATGTTTCCCCAAGACCTCTGACACACCAGGCAGATGCTCTACCAGCTGAGGTTTTCCCCAAGACCTCCGACACTGTGGAGATGCTCCACCCACTGAGCTATGAGGCACAGTGATATACTCACTCAGATTTTCCCAAAGACCTCTGACACACTGGACAGATGCTCTACCAGCTGAGCTATGAGGCACAGTAGTATACTTCCTCATGTTTCCCCAAGACCTCTGACACACCAGGCAGATGGTCTACCAGCTGAGCTTTGAGGCACAGTGGTATACTCCCTCAGGTTTTCCCCAAGACCTATGACACTGTGGAGATGCTCCACCCGCTGAGCTATGAGGCACAGTGGTATACTCCTTCAGGTTTTCCCTACAAACCCAATTTTTCTCTCGGTGTTGCATGGGAGCGCAACCGAGCAAAATAACAAATGCAGTATTTTGTATGAAGCCTAATCATCATTAAAATGACAGAAAAATTGTTCTATGACCCGTTCGCATTAGAGAAATCGCTTCGTTCGACGAAGATTAGTTAATCATCGTTAGTTAATGAAGCGTGCGTTCATATATCACTTAACGATATGAAGAGCGGTACTGTACACATTATAAGGGACCGCTCACGAAGATCGAATGAAGCTGTGGGAGGTCGTACATGCGCGTCGCCCGTCTAGACGCGCTGTGTTGTTTTTCAGTGGCGTGTCAAAAACAACGCTTGCTGGGCGCTTGACACAATGCGCTCGTGCAACCAGGCCTGCCAATTGCTTCATCAAATGAAGGGAGCGTACTTCTTACAAATTTGCTTCATCGAATGAAGCGATTTCTTCATCGAATGAAGAGGCGTGCGTTCACATCAGGAAAACTCTTGGTCAAATCATCGTCGAACGAAGCGATTTCTCATGTGAGAACGGGGTCTATGTTACTCAAAGCATGTGTAGATTTCGACATACTATTGTTGTAAAAAAAAGCGTTTTTTAAAAATGTTTACTTACAGCCCAAATTATTCAGCATTACCAGCACCAGCCGTCCTTGCCAACAGCCTGGGGGCACTCATTGTGGTGTTTGTCGCCCTCGTGGGGTACATTCTGTACCAAGAGAAATACAAAGCGTCACCGGCGACGAGCAGTAATGCCTACCAGGAACAAATCAACATTGACCAGGAATAGAATAGAGGAACATGATGAAGCATAAGTATTTTATAGTTCTTTAATTTGTTTCGACCTATAATCAACATTTCATCACTCGGGCAACTTGGGGCCGTCGAAAGTTGTTAACATTTCCACGGTTCTACAAAGCGTAGGAAGGGGGAGGGAGGTCGAGGGCCGCATAGGCAGTGGTCGATTTAGACGGGTGCACGCATGCACTAGTGCATGTACTTTATTTATCTGTGCATGTCAGGATTTGTATTTACGTGCACGCCGTGCACATACTTTTTTTAGGCCTAATTACGTACCTGGTATATTTCCCCACGTTGAACATAAATTGTGCACGCAACGCACGATCGATCAACCGCTAGCACAGCATTGCCAAGAATGTACTGATATATGCCGCTGTGTGCGTAGATGTGAGTGTGGCCCTTTTCAAAACACTTCCTTCGTCTATACATTCCGGTTACATGCAAGTTACCATCTGAGCAATACAGTGCGTGAGCACGTAGCATAAAAACCACTGGGAAAAAGACTAGGGGGTATCGCAATTGAGCAATGCATAGTTCCGAGATTGCCCAGTTAACCCCGCCCCTTAGATACTGTTGCTATGTGCTCACAAGCCATTGCAAAATAATGGCGACACAACGTACAAAGCAACGGGACTCGGCATGGAAAGCACAGATTCATTGGAGAAAACTCAAAGGTATTTATGTTTTAGGGTCGACAGTTACCGTAGCACACACTGAGCGAAGGGCTAGTAATGCAGGGATGACATATATTCACAAAAATGTGCTTTCCTACCTTTGAACAGCGAATCGCCCGACATTGAAACAAAAATTCACCCGGTCACTGGCGCATACAACATGTACAAACTGTATATGGGCCGAAAATCGCGTGATTTTTCATGATGCAATGCACTTTGACCGCTGTCTGCTAGCTCTGTTGTGATTGGTTGGCGGGTCTGGCTTGATTGACAGGTTGGAACTATGCATTGGATTTACCCCTCCAGGCCACCGCTGTATGCTGTGCATGTACATACAAACACGTGCATGACTTATACTGTGTGTAGCGATCAGAGAGGATCATGAATGTGCTGTATTTATACGTAAATTTGCGCGTGATATTGTGAAATCATCCGATAGTGACTTCTAAAACCAGGTGAGAGTATCACACTTTTGAAGTTTTATTTTGTCAGTGATGAAATAAACAAACTGCGAGTTCCAATAGTGACTGTACAAAAAAATACATTTTATTGAACACAAAACGCCACCATTATTAAACAGCAAATACATCAATAATACTTTTTTTATGATTTGTGTGCACACTTTTTTGTGCATGTAACTTTTTTAGTCTACATACATGTACCAGTGCATGTCATTTTTTTTTTTGATCCCTGGGCGTAGGACTTAAATGTTGACATTTCGTGGTAGTGACTTAAAATGTTGATAAGTGATGTTTTGGGGGAGGGAGTCTTGAAAAATACTATTCTGAACAGGGTATATATATTACATGTAGATGACCTTGTTTAGGCAAATTAAGGTTTTTTTTAGGTCGACTAAGCCACTAATTATCAGCTTAAATCAAATTATAATTTCTTAAATTGCTTATTTCTTAAAAATTATGGCAATTATCTTTATCAGTGCAGCTTTTGATTAATGAGCTAATTTGCATAATATACAACTGAATATGTAATCGCTGAAATTTGTTTTCCTGTTTATTTAACATAAAATTATTCTCTGAAATTATTATAATTTGAGGTCACATCATTTTAATGCAAAGACAACTGAAAAGTTTATTTAAAAAAAAAAAATCTGCTACTACTGTTTTGTGTTGTTTGACTGTTAAGCCTAGCGTACATCGACATTGCAACTAGAAGCAACTCCGGCAACTGGGAGCAACTAATCAGTTGCTCAAAAAAGTTGATGTGCACGTACTTGCAACCATTGGCATCTACTGGAGACTGGAGTTGCCACGAGTTACTCATGTTCTAGTTGTACCCAGTTGCGGTCAATTGCGTCGATGTTGCACGCGCGTGTCTGAATACGTGCGCGCACATCGACAGCAACTGCAAGCAACAGTTGCTTTTAGTTGCAAGGTCAATGTACTCTGGGCTTTACAGAGTTGTCGTGTCGATGTGCGCGCTTTGGAAATGTAGACATGGCTGGATGCTCCCAGTTGCCGCTAGTTGCGCAACTAATCAGTTTCCGTCGATGTGCGCTACGCATACATCGACAGCAACTGATCAGTTGATTTGCTTCCAGTTGCAAGATCGTTGAAAATCATATTTCAGAATTATATGTGATGGCTGAATAGAAATTTCCGTTTTCTTTTGAGGAGTTGGCATCATGTTTTTTCTTCACGAACGTACACCGGAGCAACACGCCCGTGTTTGTGTGCACTCGGGCTATTTGCCCGCTTGACTCTGGTAACCGCTTGACTCTGGAAAAGTTACCGAGAGGAAAACGTCCCAGGCTGTCCACATTGGAATTAAAATGGGAAAAGTACCTGTCGTCTCTGTAAGTTCCCCCAAAAAAATCCAATTGATGCGGTCAGGCCTTTTAATAGTAGGAGAAAGCTAAATTTATCTAAACATGTGACATGTACCCTGCACCACAAAGTTATAAAAACAAAAATTATTTTTTGTTTTTACCGGTACATTCCAAGCTTTTCAAAATTCAGCAAAAGTAGCATGACCGTCAGATTTTTCCAAAAATGGATTTCAATACCTCCCCAAAATACTATCAATGGGAAGAAAACAGGAAATTTGTATGTGTTAGCAAAAAGGTTAGTGTTATTACTGCGCTGTTTTATATGGAACGAGATAAATTAGTCCAATTGGTTTTTGGACGATATCCTTGAAATTTCGCGCCAAATTACGCAGCTCCATGCCTTTGCTATATAGCTGCGTATTTCGTGGCGCGCATTGCTTACAAGCCTTTCCTTTAATACAATTCGTCTAATTTGCAGGCACGCAGTCACCTTGCCCTGACGACCAGTATTTTTTAAAAACTTTGCGGCCACAAAACTTGCCACAGCGGTAAACTAGACTAAATGTGTGCGACTTCCTGTGTGCACATTTCATGGTACAGCATCTTACAAAATAATATTCAACTCGGTGTTTGGCAAAAAAGTATTAAAAACAGTAGTCCTATGCAATTTGTGTCAATATATCTGTACAAGTATGTATATTACTTAGTTTATCAAATACGGTATGATACAGTTAAAACATTTTTATTTAACAATTAGGTTATTAGAATTCAAAAATCCTTGTTCTCAACAAGATCTTGTATTATAGTGTGAAAAACATCCTCGTTAGCCATATCATGTTGTAGCAAAGGTCATTTTGCATGGAGAATCCATGAAATTGCACTTTAAATAAATTTCTTGAATTTGTTAAATTGAAATATTGAACGATTATATACAGAAACGGCTGTATATGACTCAAACTGCAAATAAAATTGACCTGGGATTAAATTTCACAAAATTTAAGACAAGTTTAATGCATCCTTATTCCCATAGCAACGTCCCAAGATAAGAAGAGTGACCCTTCCTAAGATGTGTCTTAGCACTTTATGAAATCAGCCCCTGGTCATATATATAGATCAAGTAAGGGTCTTGCAGGATCGATTTCACAAGTTCAATACGTCCTAATTCCCACACCAGCATGTGGTATAATGGGTATGAAGCGGGACTCCCAATCAGGGGTTGTGGGTTCAAACCCCACTATGACCAACATGTCTGTGTCCCTGGGCAAGGCACTTAATCCCAGTTGCCTCGTCAACCCAAGCGATATATGGGAAGCTGTTAGGGGGAATGCCACAATCTAACTGCCGATAGGATTGAGCGCCTGGCCAGCAGCCACCTAGTTGAAGCGAAATAGCGACACGGTGGAGGTGTGGCGAATCCTCTCAAGTCAAATTAAGATGGACCATACAAAAATACTTTCTACATTCCTTTTTTATTTGACGCAGTACATTACATGTACAGAATACATTCAGCGTATAGCACAATACTTAAACATTTCACAATCTTCGGCTATAAATTATGTAATTAATTCATGACATATTGACAGATATTCGCTATTTTTACTCATTCTACAATCAAAAGCATGAATCAAATAAGATATCCTTTTGAACCCTGTATTAATGACTCAACGTGTTATTAACAAATACAGAAATCTGCCATTTCCATGATGTTAACCAATTCGCAACTGGCCATACACAGTGTGCATTCTTATTACTGTGACTAGGGGAAACCTGGGGAATATACCACTGTGCCTCATAGCTCAGCTGGTAAAGCATCTGCCCAGTGTGTGGGGTGTCTTAGAGGAAAACCTGAGGGAGTATACAATTGTGCGTCATAGCTCAGTTGGTAGAGCATTTACCCGGTGTGTCAGAGGTCTTGGGGGAAACCTGAGGGAGTATACCACTGTGTCTCATAGCTCAGCTGGTGAAGCATCTGCCCAGTGTGTGCGAGGTCTTGGGGGAAAACCCTAGGGAGTATACCACTGTGCCTCATAGCTCAGCTGGTAAAGCATCTGCTCGGTGTGTCAGAGGTCTTGGGGGAAACCTGAAGGAGTATACCACTGTGCCTCATAGCTCAGCTGGTAGAGGTGTGTCGGGCTCAAATTCTGATAATGGTCATGTGACATTCATGAAAACCTTTAAATATTTCCGGCAATTTCATTTCTGTTATAATTATGTGCAGCACCAAACAAAATACTTGTGAGAACTGCGGCCGATTTCACGAAAAAATTTCGTAGCTTGCGCAACTTTTGAAAATGGCATAAGCCCCATAGGCTTGCGTGTAATTATCACAGAAATGTTGCACGGCTTACGCAACTGCGTATAAGTTTCGTGAAATCAGCTGCAGTTTGCAAGGCACTGTCGTCTTGATCCTGTACGCGTGCAGTGGGCAAACAACATTTCTACTAACTTTTGGTTCAGTAAATTGGCCACAAAATGATGGATATAATTAACTTGTAAAAAATATGTAGCTATTATACACTAACAAAATACTATAAAGTAACCAAAGACTCGTGCAAAAGCTACTAAAAAGTGTTTTCCACAGTAAAGGGGGCATTTTGGCAACAAAGAACATATTTTCGAGGAAATACCTTTGTCTGGTCTCAAAATAAAATAAATAAGTTTTAAGTTGTTCTGAAGAGATAACATAGGCCCCAAAAGGGTGACAACATGCCTTTCTAGAAACCCCGTGTACAAATTTCCAATATACGCTCGTAACCAGGACGGACACTAGTGTTACATTTTAGGCCGTCCCGGTTACGAGCGTATATTGGAAATTTGTACACGGGGTTTTAGAAAGGCATGTTGTCACACTATCTGAACCCTTTTGGGGCCTAAGTTATCTCTTCAGAACAACTGAAACTTATTTCTTTTATTTTGAGATCAGACAAAGGTATTTTCTGGAAAATATGGTCTGTGTTGCCAAAATGCCCCCTTTACTGTGGAAAGACTCAAATGCAACATTGTGCAAACTGTATTTTGCTAAATACGTACAGTTTTAGGCAGATTTTGGTGGGAATTCTCACACTAAATAGGCATAACTACTGCTTTTAAATGCTAATTTTCTGAAGGACATGCACTTCACGAAACACGGGCATCTTCCCGTGTATAGTAAATGGGAAATTGTGGGTCAAAATTCCAACGTTATCAACGTCGGATAAATATAGTAATAATATCGATGTTATCTGATTATGTCAAGTTGTAGCACCACTATTAAAATACCAGCATAAATATTTGAATACCACTCAAAATACTGTTCCTTTATTTGTACGGTAGCCATGTTTGTTTTGATATGTCCAAAGACACAATTAGACAGACCACTGTACCCCAACATCCGTAATACGTCAAGGCGCCATTTTAGGAAGCAAACTAGACGCGCCTCGGGTCTGTTTGACAGGCCTCTCGCGGATGCTGTTGTAACTCGCCACAACACAGATTACACAAGCAGACATGAGGTGCATCTAGTTTGCTTACTAAAATGGCGCCTTGACGTACTACACTTTATTGAATTGATTTCGTACGAGTGATCTATGGCGCTATATTATCCTTGATTGCAACTGAGATGCATGGCCATGGTACAAACATTCCATAGCATACAGCACATATGGGCCATTCCAAAAATTAGGGGTCTACAAATTTTGGGTTTCCCTGCAAAAATAACAATTACATGCAATTTATACGGTACAAGAAATTTGTGACGGTTTGTGAAAATTGCTAACTTCTCGGGTCAAAAATAATCTTTGCCGTAATTACTGAGACCAGCAAACAAGGAAAACCCACGGAATCAAGCAGGGACTGAGAACCCAATCCAAATACTGACTAGACAGGATTTGAACCAGGGCCACAGAGGTGGAAGGCGAGAAAAGAACAGCTATGCCAAACTGATTCCCCATTTTAAAGCATTTTAAAACTGTTTCCAAAAAAAAAATAACGTTTTTGAAACATCGCTCTTCTAGACCTCTAATTTCAGGACTGACCCAAATGTTACCCATAAATACAATTTACTGAAGGCTTCTTTTACAAAGATTAAACACTTTTTAAGTTAATTCCACTTAATTCTTACATGAAAGGAAAGTACAGGGAGACAGAAAAATTTTAAGGTTCGTGATTTTCAAATATAAATCAATTTTCTTTCATCCATAAGATTCAAGTTTTTAAGACATTTTTCTAAACACTGCAATAGTACATATAATGCTCGACTAAACAATTTGAAATTCTAACACCTTTAAAGTGAATTCACACAGACGTCTCGCGGACACAAACACATGAACGATATACCCCTCACAAATCTAATCTTACAGCATAATTGTCGGCAGAATTCACAAACAAAATCAGCTTTGCAATTTAGTTATTCCTTTTTTTTAAGTACTTATCTTCTATCCGACAATTTTTAATGACAAGATTCTATCTAGTCCACACAGACAAGAACATACATATTCCCACACCAAATATAATATCTCTGATGTTAAATATACATACATATATATTTTGCTGGTAAATATACACCAAATTTAAACAACAAGGCAGTTTATATATTAGCTTACAATAAACGTTAAACAGCTGAAAACAGAAATGCTGTCATACAAAATGTCATACTTTTGATCTTAAATAACTTTTTCATTTTCCAACGGATTTAAACCAAAATTTCAGCTCATGTAAACAAGGCCCGACAAATTTTATTGAGTGAGTTTCATCAGTTCTGTCCAAGAGGATAAGATTTAAAAGCGACATGAACAAAAATCTGAAATTCAGAATTTGCCACTTTTGGCTTGGCATCCGCCATTGTCAAGGAAATTGTCTCTGTCTGAGGTCCCTTTGCACCTCTTTATGAGTTGGGCGAAACGATCGAGATGGTTTGCAATATAACATTGGGGGTGATTCTGCATTTGTTTAGCACAAACATTTCACCACCGTCTCCAGCGATGTATTGACATTGAAGTCGAAAATGGCGAATTCTGAAATTGACTTTTTTTCGTGTGGCTTTTAAATCTTTCCCTCTTGAACAAAACTGATGAAACTCGCTCAATCAAATTTGTCAGGTCACGTTTACATGATCTTAAATTTTGGTTTAAATCCGTTTGAAAATTATAAAGTTATTTAACATCAAAAGTAGGACGTGTTTTATTTTACACGTAATACATAGTACATCATTGATGCTAGATACAGGATAACGTTTTTGCTTTAAGCACGATTTCTGCACTGGTATTGGAACCGACAAAATATTGCCGATAAAGGAAACACAGCCTTTTCACACTTAAATTTGACGCGCGTCGTGGGGGAATTTGGAGTGAAACGACGCACTAAAAACCACAGAATCAACTTTGGCGGAAAGTGTTTTTGTGATTCTGTGATTTCCAGAGCGTCATTTTACTCCAAATTCCATCTACGCCGCTTTTTCTGAAAGCGACGCACATCACATTTACACGCAAAAGAGCTCAATGTGAATCCACCCAAGTGTCTGATGCCATTTTTGCATAATGCTCAGTCAAAAAATGCTTCAGCACGTCTTTGTTGTTACTTAATAAGGTGTTATGGCCGAGCGGTCTAGTGCGTCGAACTCAAGTTCCTGTGCCAGTACTAGAATGTGGGTTCGATTCCGGGCCGTGACAGGTTGTGTCACTTGTGCTCTTGAGCAAGGCACTTAATCACACTTGTTCCGTCCTTCGGAAGGGATGTAAAGCTGTTGGTCAAGTGTGTTAGGTTTCAGTAACGCACTCTAAAGATCCCAGAGCATTTTTTCGTGAAGAGCAAGGGGAGGGACTCCCCGGTGTCTCTGGCCGTTTCTAATTCAACTTACAAGTTGATAGTTATTCGAATATCTATGTTAATTGATCCCATTCCTGTAATTGGCGGTCCTTCCGCTGTTGGATGTGGTGAATGAATAAATAAATAAATAAATAAAAATAAATTTTATTTTCCGATTTTGTAGTAAATTTTCCAAAAATCAAAGATATCTTTAGACGGCCCAATGAATGTCAAAGCAACACAAAACTGCTTCGGTTCTTCCTCTACATCTTATAGGAATACTGACCGCAATTGGTTTTTTTTTCTTCACATTTAAAAACAAAACAAAACAACCAGAAAATGCACTTTGGCATTTGTACACAACAGTGTCACAACTAGGGGTAATAATTCTCTGGATACTAAACGCACAAAGGTTTTTAACTGAAGGTGCACTAACTGCACATTCATAAATACCTTAAGACAGTTTACGCATTCCTATTGGCCAAGAGCATGTCATGTGGCCGGTCTTTAATTGGACAATAAAGGCCTAAGTGGTTTTAAACACTTTCTACTCGGGTCCACGTACGCGTGTTAGCCAGTTTTAGCGCGCATGTAACACGCAAACGCACACACAACCGCACATGCCCGAAAGCAAATTCGACAAATAATATAAGCAATTTACCCAGCCGTGTGCGTACGCGAACAACATGCGTGCAATGCGCGTCTTGTCAAGATCTTCCGAGACCTAGCTTTTTCCCAACAAAATTGGTCATAAATATTTACTTAAAGGTAGAATACATGATTGGTATCTCGAGGAATCAGAAATGTTCACAGATTTACACATAACTTACACAATATAAACACGATGACCGTAGGAAAACTTCCCCTATTAAAAATGGTGCTATATTCTTTAAGAAATTATTTATCGTCTCGCGAGACGTAAATTCGTTTCGCTCCAAAACCACCTTGGCCTGGACCACTTTGGCCTGGACCACTTCGCCCTGAAGCACTTCACCCAAAGGCCATTTCGCCCCAAAACCACTTCGTCCAAACACTACCTCGCCCAAATAACTTCGTGCACAGGCCGTGGTTTAGGGCGAAGTGACTGTAAACAATTTTTTGACTCTTTTCTCAAATGTTAGACGCAGTACGGAGCTGATTTTTTTCTCAGGTTGGTTTTAATCATGCATACCGGGGGATGAAACTATTTGTAACAGTTTACCAATCATGTATACCACCTTTAAAGCAATAGCATAGTCCTTATAATGCGTCCATTCCAAGCGTTGCTTTTGAGAATCCTTCGTCTCAGTACAACCAGAAATGAAGTACATTTTGTATAATATAAACTTGTGGCTTAGACAGGCAGACATGTTTTGGGAGGGTGGGTAAACATGGGTTTAACAAATTACAATGCAGTCTTAATAATACTGGTCTACTTAGACTCTTCTCCAGCCGCTGGGTCGGAGGGATCCATCGTCTGGAACTGTTTCATCTCGGCTGTGGTGAGCGGTAACTTCTCTGGGTTGGGGGCGTCCGGTTCTCGCTTGAACTCTACGTAAGTGACCAGGAATCCGACCAATAGGGCGTAGACAATGATGGCCACGCCCAAGAAATTGCCGACATAGGCCTGGGATGGGAGATCAGCGTATCTTTCTTTACCTTCCCCGCCACTAGGATTGGGAAATAAAAATGACGTTTAAAGCCCCAATACATCATTTGCAGTTACCCAAAATTTTACTTCACGAGTTGTCAAAAAAGTCGAAATGCGAACAGCAGTAAAATGTAGCCATTTTTCATTTTACCATCGTCTCGGTAAAACCTGCCGAAAAACAAGTCCAATGCGGACACGGCATTACTGCATTTATTGGTTTAAATTTCTACAAGGTAGTTTATCAACATTATTCTTTAGTTATGTAATGCCGTTGTTCCAGTTTTTAAAAGTTTTCCAATCATGTAATCTGTCATTAGGACCGGCTAGGGACCTGCATCCGATTTCCCGAAAAAGTGCGTATAGCTTCCGCAACTTTTGAAAACGGCATAATCCCTATAGTTTGTGTGTATTTATCGCAGGAATATTGCGCAACTTACGCAATAAAAAGTTGCATAAGGTTTTGTGAAATCGGCTGCTGGACGCTGATAATGGCCCAAAATGTTAATCAACCATTTGACAAAAAAACACCTCAAATAAAGAATAGAAGTGGCAATGATTCCACATGAGAAAAAGATATTTAAAGACAAATGTATATAAATTTGTGTGCACACATTTTTTAAACAGTGCCCTCGTGTGAATAAAACTAGGCTCCTGACTACTGTGGTATTATGGCTAGGTTTTTCATACAGTAAGCCAGGGAACCAGCCTAAATAGGACGGTGGCTTTGCACAATTTCTTGAAAGCATGGACACAGTTTTTTATTGTTTTCTCTGAATGTAGATGAGGTACTGAGCTGACTTATACACAGGTTGGTTTTTATCATACACATCCTCAATCACACATGGAGATAACGCCGTTTGTAACAGTTTTACAATACTCATTACTGTAATCTATCTAATGTAGATGAGGTACTGAGCTGACTTGTACACAGGTTGGTTTTTATCATACACATCCTCAATCACACATGGAGATAATGCCGTTTGTAACAGTTTTCCAATCCTGTAATCCATCTAACATAGATGAGGTACTGAGCTGACTTGTACACAGGTTGGTTTTTATCATACACGTACACATCCTCAATCACACATGGAGATAATGCCGTTTGTAACAGTTTTCCAATCCTGTAATCCATCTAACATAGATGAGGTACTGAGCTGACTTGTACACAGGTTGGTTTTTATCATACATGTACACATCCTCAATCACACATGGAGATAATGCCGTTTGTAACAGTTTTCCAATCCTGTAATCCATCTAACATAGATGAGGTACTGAGCTGACTTATACACAGGTTGGTTTTTATCATACACATCCCCAATCACACATGGAGATAACGCCGTTTGTAACAGTTTTCCAATCCTGTAATCTATCTAACTTAGATGAGGTACTGAGCTGACTTATACACAGGTTGGTTTTTATCATACACATCCTCAATCACACATGGAGATAACGCCGTTTGTAACAGTTTCCCAAACCTGTATTGTATCTTTTACTTACGGTAAAGCAAAGAAGAGTTTATTATTGATGCCCGTAAGAGCAGTGACGGAGACCAGCCCTAGCAGGGCTACTCCGGTGAATCTGTGGAACGGCATGAGGGCCGCTCGTTTGCTCTCACTCAGTTTCGGGAAGAAAAAGGCCATGAAACCACCTACGAACTGCAACAAAAATAATTCAAGAATGAAAAAGGGAGTTAGTTACTTTGCACACACAAAATCAATGCCTAGTTCTGCATCCATACAACATGAACTGAAAAAAGTGCGCTTTAAAGGGCCCATGACATGCTGAACAACTTTTTGCCTAATCTCTGCTTCATATGATGGATTACTTGTTCAGCAAGACAGGCTATTGTTCGTTTGGATGTAAAAATCAATAAAAGGTAGCCTTTTTCAACTTTGAAGATTTCATTGCAATAAACCACAGACAGAGGGCGCTGTTTGGAGGCATCACGTAAGGAAGACAGAAGGGAAAGTTAAGAAAAAACATAAGACTTCAAGTTGGACTTGTGGCAAATTGCTGCAGTTTTCTCCCCAAGTTTCGTCATGGCTTACAACAGGAAACATGTAGAACAAACTCAAACAGTCATGGATTACAAAAGTTCCAGGACGTTTGAGAAAAAAGTGGAATCTTTTTTGCACTGTTGAATGTTATTTTCCTGTGTTTGCCTCTTGTGACATCATGACCTTGGTCATGAATATGCATATTTTCATTAGCAGAAAAACTAAAAACCTTTGTTTTAACCCCCAAAACAAGCTCCAAATAGGATTTTTTATGAATGTAACTGAGTATATTGGTTTTATAGCATAGATTTCATTGATAAAAATCCCAAATAAGGGGCCGTTTAAACAGTGTGCTTTGTTCAAAACAAGAGATATTTCAAAATAGGGTATCCATAAAATGGGAAACCCATCTTTAAATGCAAGTTATTAGAAATCTGTGCAATATTTCATAAAGAGGTGTGTATGTAGGGAAAGCCCAGTCTGTCCTCTGTCCAATGGTACCAGGGTCACTATGTAACTGTCCTGCATGACTGAGCAAACATGACCATTATGATAGGTGGTGAAATCATCACTGTGACAAATTAGCGCTTCACTTGAAAGTGGGATAAGGGCAATGAAGTGATGAAAGAACACAACATTTCTTTTCAAATCGTACCTTACGGATAAATGAAAGGGTGTGTGCCCTCGACATGCCCACCATTTCTCTCAATACACAGCTCACATCATCTCTTCAAGTCTCTGACTGCTCGTCTTATCATTCCTATTAATGCTAACTTGTCACAGTGATGATTTCACCACTTTTAATAATGGCCATGTTTGCTCAGTCATGCATGACAGTGGTGCCAAGTCAACTCCGTCCCGAGTCAACTCGGTCCCAACGAACTAAGCCCCAGGACAACTCGACCGCACTTGGAAAATGTACAATGTTTCCAAGATGCCGATCTTTTCCGATTCATCAAGTTGACGCAACATGCCGATGATTTAATTTCCCTGTCTGATTGTGAATGGCAATTAATTTGACGTTACAAAGCGGCTTTCGCCTTACAAAATAACAAAGTGTAGTTATTTTTGAGCTTGTGCGAAAGCTCGCCGGGCGGTCACGCTCATTTTCACTCAAGGCTTCACAGTGCAAAAAGAACCGATGACTGCGGCCGCGATACGCAGCAAAGGGGAGGGCTTGCAAAAGCGAACTTGACCCGAATTTGACAATTTGCGCCACAAATTCGCTGAAGTTCAACTAATTGTTCACCGCAAATTGTTTGACGTCAGATGTACGTTTGCGATTTGTGTCTGAAATGGATTGCGTTCACTTTCCTTCGCGTGTCGCGGCGGGCAATGGCGCAAGCAAGTCATTCGTCAATTGCCGCACCATATGGTTGCACATTGCGGAAATGCGGAAATTGGTGTGCGCGCGATCCATAAAAATGCATCGCGTTGGAACACGCACACAGAGTACACAGCGCCCATGCATTTTGGACCGCGTAGATGCGAACCAAAAATAAGTAAATCGTTTGCAAACGATCTAAATAATTTCATCTTTACGGATTATTTTCTGGTAAAATTATATTATTTTGAGTGTAAACCTTTTATTGGATAGTTGCTATTAATTCAATCTTTACTTTCAGAACTTTTCCCCTGTAAACTCGTCGATTACTTTTTGGGGTCATTGCATGCAAACCTTGTCATGACACAAACCTTTTCGTGTGGCATTCTTCAAACTTTTCTTCACATAACCTACATTTATTTGCCAATGACGGTCGAGTTGTCCTGGGGTTTAGTTCGTTGGGACCGAGTTGACCTGGGACCGAGTTGACCTCCACCCATGACAGTTACATAATGACCCTGGTACCATTAGACAGAGGACAGTCACGACTTTCCCTATATACAAACCTCTTTTTGAACTATTGCACAGATTTCTGATAATTTGCATTTAAAGATTGGTTTCCTTTTTTTAAGGACACCCTGTATCTCCAAAAGCCGTTTTCAATTTTGCTCCATTAAACAAAAAGATTATAATCTATCTCGAAAGAATCATGCGTTCACACTAGGAAATCTTTCATCGAGTCATAGTTGAATCTTTATCTAATAAAGAGATTTCCGAAAAGTGAATGGGCTCTATATTTTGTTAATATACTCTATACTTTGTGTTTCGCATAGCATCGTGTTTTAATGTGGTGTTTTCCGTATGTCCTAGTCATTTTGCCTTTGAGAAAGACTCTGCTAGAGTCAAAACGTGAGGCCACTATTTTTACAGTGTTATTTTACTACAAATCCTGCTGGTTGGTTAGCGGTTTGCAACAGTTCTATGTATTAATTATCTTTATTTAAGTTTTACTAAAAAACTTTTAATACTAAAGCCCGCCGTTTTTTTGCGATTTACTGGCCAATCGGCCTATCAGCCCATATACCGGAAAGGTGTGCGCTGAAACTTCAGGCCAGTCTGACCTAGCCCTACAAATAGGGCTGTAAATAGATCGCTTTTCAAATCTGACTTATTACAGTCGCAAATCACAGCCCTACTACGAGGGCGTACGTAGACGCTAAGTTTTTAACTGCTGAAATCCGAGAAAGTTCCACTACAAATATCGTCCGAAGCACATCAGACCAGAGCACTTTCACATACACCATTGCCATCCTGAGAGTCTAGTGTTTCATAAAATAACGATAACGCTTACGGAATCGGAAATGGTCATCTACTGTGTCTTGAAACATTGGACAAAATTCGGACAACGCCATTTTAGCTGACATACTGGACGATGGTGGCGCTTCTCGATCATGAGACGTCAAGGAGCCCGGCTAACTGTGCAATATGCATAATTCATATTGACGTCGCGTGTGTTTATCCTAGATTGGTTCCCGATCCCTATAGATTGGTTCGCTTATTGCGAAAATATAGGTGTGTGGAATATGTGGACGGGAACCAGTCTAGTGTTTATCCCAGCTGGCAATACGTCACGCGCGCAGTGCAGATATCGAACTGTGCGAGTGACGGGGATAAACACACGCGATGTCAATATGAATTATGCATATTGCACAGCCGGGCTCCTTGACCGAGAAGCGCCACCACGCGTCCAGCATATCAGCTAAAATGGCGTCGCCCAGAGCATGCAGCTCAGAACATTGTCCGAATTTTGTCCAATGTTTCCAGACACCCTAGATGGCCAAATTGACGATTCCGTAAGCGTTACCGTTATTTTATGAAACACTAGACTCTCAGGATTACAATGGTGTATGTGAAAGTGCTCTGGTCTGATGTGCTTCGGACGATATTTGTAGTGGAACTTTCTCGGATTTCAGCAGTTAAAAACTTAGCGTCAGATTTGAAAAGCGAGCTATTTACAGCCCTATTTGTAGAGCTAAGTCTGACCATACACGAATGACGGGACAAATAAAACATTTTTCCGCATCCGATGGTCCAGTGTCCGGTTGGCTGGTAAATCACAAAGATGTGCGGCGGGCTTAAAAAGGCACAGACTCGTCAGCAATGCGCGAGCGTCAAATTCGTGCCACGAAATACGTAGCTCCATAGGAAAAGCATGGAGCCGCGTATTTTTTGGCGCGCACGCATATTGCTGACGAGCCTCTGCCATAAACACAACTTGTGTCAAATTGCTAACTAACTAAAAATCAAAGATTTTTAACAAAATTACCTGCAGGCAATAGATAATGAACGTGGGCAGTCCAATCCAGCTGTGTAGGGTGTACATGTTTGGGATACCAGCCTTATTGTGGAAGCGGAAGACCGCTTTGAGGGCAATGACTCCACAGATGATGGCTAAGGCATGCATGATCGCGTGGATTATCTTGACCACTGTCTTGTTCTCTTTGCGGAAGATTCGGAACATCAGAATGGCTGCGAAGATGAATAAATCAAGCATGACATCAAGTCCTGTCCAATAGACTTTTGAGACGCTTTGTGGCATAACATAATGGTCCCACTTAATCAGTCCACTATTGTATGCAACGCTCCATCCCACAATGCAACGCTCCATCCCACAATGCAACGCTCCATCCCACAATAGGGGCATTCGAGATGCTTACACCGTGTAACACCACCTTACACCGGAGCGTTCTTTTAGCCATCACGTGATACACGAGTCTGCCCCGGTGGCAGCCAATACTACCCGGGCTCGCGGCAGGGTCACTGGTGTAAGGGTCGGTGTAATTACGTCACCTAGTAACCGCGAGTAGTAAAACATGGCAGACAGTTTTGAATCGTGACATGAGTACGAAGAAAAACACAGATTTATGACACAAAATAGGAGGAAATAGGGGTGTATATACATTTTGCTTAATCGGTAAATGTCTGTGGGCATTGACAAAGTTTATTGCGGTACCTTTTGGATAACTAATTTTGCGCGGCGCCGAGTAAATTTTTTTCCTGCGAGTCTAACAATTAACAGTGTTTATAAAAGCCCCGCCTAGCAACAACCTTTGACCTGTGTTCCCAGACCCTGCGTCGTTTGTTTTGCATCTTCTGAAGGCTTCCCCTGGTGTAAACCCCGTGTTACACAGTGTAAAAGCATCTCGAACGCCCCTAATGCAACCCTTTCTTACCGTCTCCATAGAAGAACACCAATCCCAGCACCATCAGCAAGGGATGGAGGTTGAACTCTTTATCCGACCCATCCCAGGCAAAACCACCGAGGTAGTGGCCAGTCCAGTAGCCGGCTAGGATAATGACTAGTACTACGGCTATCTGGGAGGCTAGGACGAGAGGGTAGAAGGGGCCCATGGTGCAGGCTAGGGCTAGCTTGGGCGGCTTCGGTCTGGTGTTATTACCTGTAAACAAAATGAAAGACGGATACACAACTAAAGAATAATGTTGATAAACTGCCTTGTAGAAATTTCAGCCACATAGATGCAGTAATACTTTAGAAAACCTGAAAAATCCATGCATGTTTGTGGTGTTGAATAGACAAAAGCACCTCACGTGTGCTACGTACTCCTGCTGCATTTAAACTTGCGTGACAATGCTTCTAGCGCAAAACGAGACAGTGTGTTGAACTAAGGCTGATCAAACTTGAAATTTTTTTCGCTGGCGCAATCTGTCACTGTGGGGGCGCTTCATACTGCATCGCATTTTTCGAGCTCTCTTCTATTCAGTTACACACGATTTTGCGGAAAAACAGCCGATTTCTAAGATGCATATCTCGGCTACCGCTTGCTCAATTAACGCGATGAATGTAGTTTGGGAATTTACAGGAAATAATCTGTAATGTGTGATGACATTTTCACTCAAATTCGAACTTTAATTATTTTGTTTCTAGACCTAGGCCTAAGTAACCCTACCTAATAATCAACAACTCAATTTCTTTCCAACATTTTTTAAACCCAAGGTCATGCTAGACTTTATAAATTTGTTACGCCGAAACTAGGAATCCCAATTTAGTTGTTGTATTTGTAAATTTGTTGATGTGTTCACTGGCGCGATTGTTCGTGCTTTCAAGACATTATTTTCAGTTTATCTTCCACAGTTGTTTTTACGTATGAATCCCTAAATTGATAGAATTCCGACAATTTTCTAGGTATTTGAAGGTCCAGTAAAACTGACCAAGCTTTAACTCGTATAAAGTCGTATTTTTGTCTGACCGCCATGATCTACTAGACTTGTTGCCGGTCTACTCAAAGATACACCCACAGTTCGTCCCATCTTCATTGCATCAGATGAAGTAGTTGTTGCTACAAAAGCTTATGCTTATCTTACTTAGTCTTTTTTAAGTGCTACCTTTTAAATGATTTTGTTCATATCTACAGACGGTTGCTATAGTAAGTATCTCATTGGGCTGTGCGACAGCCCGCGACTAGTTGGAGACACGAAATTGCGAGAAAATACGCGAATTAGCGACAATTTTCACTTGGAATTACACTGAATTGATACTTACAGTTACAACACGTTTTCGTAACTCGCACGAATGTCACACGAACTCCTGGGCGAGTCCCAGGGGGAATTAGTGTGTCACGGGGAGAAAATGACACTTTTTAATATGTTTTGAAATATCGTGTTCATGTTAACAAGTTCCCTCAGCCCTACATGATAAAGCTAGCGCCGCGCTGTTACGAACTAGTGACGTTGGCTATGGCTTTGTTGTTGCCATGGGCAGACAATCGTCCTTAGAGAAACAGCATAGTAACAACATAGCCATAGCCAAAGCCACTAATTAAGAATTTACAGTTACGAAGAAAATCCTCGTCTGGATTCCACGCAAGAGGAAATTTTGGCTTCAAAAACGGTTCTGTAAGTCTTTTTTTTTTAATAATTGTTCAATCATGGACATCTCAAACCACTGTAGGACACAACTAGAAGGACATTTTTGGGTGTGATTCTAATTTCGAGGCAAAATGACAACAATCCACTTTATGAAAGGAAAGCTCACTGTCGACTATAGTCATATCATACTAGAAGAAGAGCAGACGAAAACCACACAAACAGAAACAATTCAAGTATTCATTCACTTGCCATTTGGCGCGCGTTTCGACTCCTTTTCATCCAAGCCAGGGGGATTTGTTACTAACTGGGAACGTTCGCTTTCCATTACAAACCAAAATGTATGTGCAGCACTAATAAACCCACGCTTTGATGACAAGTATTAAGATGGCATTTCGGCAGCAGGCAAAGACCCCTTTTGCTTTTTATTAATGTCTAAACTGACGACTGCGTTATTACGCCCAACTAGTAAACTTGTCCCAACTACAGTTGGGACCTCACCATAGAGTTGTATAAGCCGTAATACAACTCTATGGACCTCACCAACACATGGGCTTAATATTTAAAGGCACAAGGCACAGACTCGTCTGCAATCAGGCAATGCGCGCGCGCCAAATTCGTGCCACGAAATACGCAGCTCCATGCCTTTGCTATGGAGCTGCGTATTTCGTGGCAAGAATTTGGCGCGCGCGCATTGCACAGGCCTTGCAATTTTATTTATATGGGCGACCAAAATATCAACAATGTCAACGGTAAAATGCAAATTTACTTGTCCTCATTAGAAAATAAATGTTACACCCATAAAACTTTCTAGATAAGTAACAACGCCAGCTGGCTATTTTTCCTCAAACAACAAGCTTTTGTTGCACTTTCATAATCTTATCCAAAATATATAAAAATTCCTTAATTCTGTCGGTCGCCGCAACCTCACATCCGGTAGGGCTGGAATGAAAACAACGGTGTTTCATGCAAATGGGGCCCAAACCACGCAATTATATGCAAATAGTGCCCAAAATTATGCAAATAGTTATGCAAATGTACCCAAAAGTATGCAAATGAAGGTGGCTATAAATATGGTAATGAGGCGCGGTTATGCGCGTACGGCCTCCGTTTCTTATCTAGATTTTAATGGATATCTGTGGTTATGACAAAAGTGCCAGGATGTGCGAACTGCATTATTAACTTTCGGCAACCACGGTTAAAGGACTTAGGAGCATGACCAGAGTTACTGGAAAATAGTTTTCGATGTTACCAATATTATCAAGTAACTCCCATACACACCTCCCATGTCCCAAAAACCCGAAAACATTCGCGATTTCCAGTAAAAAATTGAACAAAACTATCGAGTCGGCTTTCAGTGGATAAACGTTGACACTGGAAAATTAGTTTACAAATAATCGGTGGATTTTCGACGATATCCTCGGAAATATGCGGCCTAGAAGCGCGGGAGTTTCAGTTTCGTAATCAGAAAAATATAACGGATGTTATGATATAAAAATCTCATGACCCATAAGGTAAGTCCCGGGGAGTTATGGGTAAAAAAAAGTGATCTGGTCACACTCCTTTAAGGTTGGGAGAAAAAAACTAACTATAGTTGGGACGTCGGTGGTAGTTGGGCCATAACCTAGGCCTTTTTCCAAATCTCGACTTGGGCTCAGGCTCCGGCTCCATGTAAACCACATGGAGACGGAGACGAAGCCGAGATTTGGAAAAAGGCCAGGGTTACGTAAAGATAGGTCAGAGTGTAAAGTTCATGGCGTCGTCGACACGTGTCCATGCATTTGCATACGAGTTTAAACTTTTGACCAATCACTGGCCAATTCACACAAGGCGCGCATAAATTATCGTTTGTGACAAAAACGACTGGCATCGGCTTCAGCTTTAGATTTTAGGACGAAGGTAGCTAATTGATAAATGTTTCTTGGATTCTTCAGAACTGCGTTGAAAATGGGCTTGATTTCGTAAACGTTTCGTTAATGCATTATTGTCAATCACGAAACCGATGACACAACAACCAAACGACGAGGCACTCTCTTTTTGCGTACCAAATTTTAGTAATTGACCCGTGAGTTTTTGCTATACAACTATTTCGCATCAACCGTTTCAGGGCATTTCTGTACATTTAACACCTGTTTTTAATACTCGAGGGGTGTGCGTGCATGTACCCATAACAGGCGCGGATCCAGGGGGGGGGGGGGGGGGGGCCCAGGGGGCACGTGCCCCCCGGGCAAATTGAGTCAAAAAAAAAAAGGAAAGGAAAGGAGAGGAAAAGAGGTAAAAAAAAAAAGGGGGGAGGGCAAGTAGTTGAGTCAAAAAAAAAAGTCTACAAAATTCCTGGATCCGCGCCTGCATAACTGGGTTGATGGATTTAGAGGCATTTGTGTGTCAGAATGATGCACCGTACTTTCACACTTTTTCTTCACCCAAATATCGGTACATTAAGTATCCGGTCTGTGTTCTTAACACTTTGATTCGTATATTCTCGATCTGCACAAGACACCGAATAAGTACTTGGGGCAAGTGAATTCCATAAACAGTTAACACCAATTAAAGAAGCGTGTCCAGATCACATTTTTGAGCCGCCATTTTTCCCCATGGGTGTTGAGAGTTTCATACCATTTGTCATTTTCTTCTCATTACCATTCTGAAATTTCGCGTTCTCAATCCGCATATTTTCAAAAAATATCGTCAAAAAACCACCGGTGTTTTGTAAACTAATTTATAAATCCCCAAATTAGGGGTCCAAAACTTTGGTGTCCCAGTTATGCACGATACCCTGAGCTAGCCACTATATGATCACAAATGGTTAGTAATAGACTGTGGCCTGTGATATAAATAGAAGACAGCATGATGTTGTGGAATATTTTGTTCTCCGATTACGCTGACAAATATTCGAAACAAAAAACCATAAAGGCTCATAATTTGTTCCATTGTATTTAATAGGAATTCGGTGTCCCGGGTTACATACCGCCAATGAAAATTGGCTGTAGAATGAGTTTGCATTAACCTGGATGATTTATCCACACACACACACACATTAGATTTAAGTGGCGTTTATGGAAATAAAAATACATATTTTCTGCTGGGAAACCACTTTCAATCACTAAAAACACTTGAAAATCTTTAAAAGCATGTCACACTTTTGGACCCCAAATTTTGGGAATTGTCTTTATCTGGTTCCATAAAGCAGCGGTGATTACACCAACCATTTTGCTTCCACATCCAAATTGAGATTGCAAATCCCGTTTTCTTCCCCATGGACAATATTCTGGGGAGGTATTTTATCAGATTTTTAGGTTGAAACGAAACACATTTTCTGGAAAAAAAATCTGAACAGGCCGTAAAATTCAACTAGAGAGTGGAAAAGGTGTCCCGACCACTTCACATCATTTTAAAAACATCAGTTCTGACGCTCTCAAGTAATAACTGCTTGCACAGTGAATGAGGAATGTGAAGCGGTTTTTCTAGATGGAAACATATATATAAAGCCGGAGGGCATTATATAGTCCATTAGGCTTTTATAGGGAGATTTGGCAAGCTGTTTGGAATAATATGGCAGCATCACGTAGGCACATCGTCTCGTGTTTATACGGCACATGGATGGGTGGTCACATAACTCCCACTTAGAAGGGGCTTATCTAGTCTTTAAGACATTCGAAAAGGAAATGGCTGAGTATATGAAGTGTGACATTTTGCCATAGTAGTTGGCTTTAAACATTCATTCGTCGGATAAAGCATCTACGCAAAAGCATATTCTTGGGTTTCACTTGGCTTGACAACCGGTTGCTATCCGCCATTACTGTGTCCATACTATGGCACGCCAAAGCAAAACAAAATTCAACACTGACAATTCAATGTTGACGCATATTTTATGTTGCGCATTGTAAGAAAAAGAAAAGTTGGCATGACCTTTAAATGTTGATAGACTGTTTGAAACTGGCATACCGCGTGCTTTTGTTGGCAAGTTTTTTAAAAATGTTGAGACTTGTTTTTCAGGGTTGATCATGATCATGGCAAAATTATCAGTGTTGAATTATTTCGCTTTGGCGTGCCATACGCGTGAGGTCGACAACTATCATATCCGCCATTACTGTGTCCATACTATGGCACGCCAAAACGGAAATAATTCAACACTGAAAAACAAGTCTGAACATTTTTAAAAACTTAACAAAAGCACGGTATGCCAGTTTCAAATAGTCCATCAACATTTAAAAGTCATGCCAACTGTTTTTCTTGCGCAACATTTGCGAAAATATGCGTCAACATTAAATTGTCAGTGTTGAAATTTTTTTTGCCATAGTATGGACACAGTAATGGTGGATAGCAACCGTTGTCAAGCCAAGTGAAACCTAAGAATAGCCGACTTGGGGGAATTTTTTCTGAAAACACTAATAGTGTTTCACCTTGAAATGTATCACCTCGTATAGTGTGAATCAAAAAGCTTGTCCAGCTGCCCCGAAAGCTCCCTTCTTCATGTCATGTTGAAGATTTGATGGAATAAAAGGGGGCCGTGATAAGATTGTGGCGGTCAACAGAGCGCATCTGATTCGGCTTCGTGACTGGTGGAGCAGCGATAATGGCGGATTTGTGAATGGCGCCTGTGGCCAAGTGCGACAGCTAATTCATCGCACTCAGTCTTAGGTCGAGTTTGGGGCAGTCTGTTCTGTTCACGAAGAACGAGAATAGTCCCGTCTACGAAATATCGGTGTGAAGGTGTTCAATTACATTTTTCTGCATGCCGAGCAGCATCGGTTGAATATATATCTTTTAAAATTATATTCAAATACCTAGATAAGAATGTGCATGCGGACAGTTTTTTTAACCCTATCAATACGATATTACATACACCCTAGGGAGTTATAGGGGATGTTTCAGCCAGAGTTTCAAATTTTCCAAGTGACCTAAAATAACCATATCTCTACAGATTTACACTATACCTTTTGGCAATGTTGTGAAGTACTTTTCAGCAGGACCATTAATAATGTTTCAGCTAATAGATATCAAAGTGACAAATCAGCAAAATATATGTACACAAATGTAGGCCTACATATATTTCTAATACAACCACAACTGTATGATTCTAGAATGACATGTGGGTGCACACCCAGTCAGGTGCACACACCTCGGTAATGCCCAAAGCCGCATTTTTACGAAGCATGTAAAATAACTGTCCTCAATATACCCAACACGAATAATGATTATATCCAGACGGAAATACTTGTCGAATTTATTCACAGCGCGTGCTGCATGCGTGACATCACGTCTGCGCACGCCCACAGTATATCCAAGAAAGGAAACATCTATATTCACAAAGCTCCATGGAATGAATGACGTCATGACGACGTCATTTGTCGTCTCCTTAAGGACTGTGCGCCTGCATCCTTGAATAGGACTTAAACAATCAATACGCTATACCGTGATTACCAGGCCTGCACCATATGGAACTAACAGATAAGGTACTCCTTCGGTTATGTGAATAAATTCAGAACTGCTCATAATATGGATGCACGTGCACCACATACAGTTGAAGTCAGAAGTTTACATACATGTACACCACTACCATCATCACCCAAAATGGTAAACAGGACTACCCGAACCATTGCAAGGTGTACAAGCTACAGTTGAAGTCAGAAGTTTACATACATGTACACCATACCATCATCACCAAAAATGGTAAACAGGACTACCCGAATCATTGCAAGTAGTACAAGCTATGTTTTACGTACTGCATGCACGTGAGGAATTCCACAAAATCAAGACTTATAAAGACTGTTACAAAAATGGTGTAAGCACACCACTTGGTTGCATAGTACAGTTGCATTTATACTTCTGACTTCAACTGTACATTGTCAATATTCTAAGTGCATGCAGCAACATTTAGTTGTATAACCCCAAATACATTAATTCCATGCAAAAACAACTTAGGCTTACTGCATTGCATAACTAAAGAAGAATGTTGATAAACTGCCTTGTAGAAATTTCAGCCACATAGATGCAGTAAAACCTCAGAAAACCTGAAAATTCCACGCATGGTTTTTGTGTTGAATAAATGGTAAAAACGTTGCCTGCAGACATTTTTAAAACGCACCTAAAATGTGGTGTTTGGTACCATTGCTATAATACTTTTAGTCGGGATTTTCTTCTCAACTCACTAAGTAAAATTGTTTGTCACTTCAAATAATGTACTGGGCTTTAAAGGCCCTATGTATCATTCGCAAGATAAAACCTTTACAGATTCGTGGAATAAGAGTGTAACATATCTAAGGAAGAATGTTGGTAAACTAGCCTGAAGAAATTTTAGCTACTTAGATGCATCAATGCTTCAGAAAACCTTAAAAATCTATATATGGATTTTGTGTACAAGTGAATGGTAAAACCACCTTCGGTTGAAATACCATTTTTTACGGAAATAAATTCATGTGGTGTTTGTTACCATTGCTATCAACACTTTGAGTAAGGTTTTTCTTGTCAACTCATGAAAAACAAAATTGGGTCATTGCAAATGATACAATGGGCCTTTAAGCCTATCCATTTTCTCTATTAAGCAAAATGAAATTACAATGCCGTACGAATACGCGCGCAAACCTAATGCGATGCGAACGCTCTAAAGTATATCCTCCGATACCAGTCGTTATTTTAAAAGGCATTGACGGTCGAGCGTATTTGCCCTGTGGCGTATGCGGAGGAAATGAAAGCCGAGCCTGGTAATGCGGTAATACGTGCGTCTTAGAAATGGACCGCTGAAATTTCCTGGATAAAATGTTACTGTTGCGGTTTTTAATTACTTTCTATTGAGGCTAAGACATGATAGGCCTACATGTATTTTTATACACCGAAATGAAACAACCAAACTTGGAATGAGAGAAAAATCGTAAATATTTGCTAATAATTAACTACAAATTGTGATGCATCTTTCCTCTGAATCCTAGAAATTATCCAAGTTATTAACGTTTTGAAATGTTTTGTAAAATAGGGGATCAATAAACATATTTTGTCTTAAAATTCGAATTTTTACTTTTAATAAAATTATATGAAAATGCGAGTCGCCATTTGCAATTTTTTAAGAATTAAGACAGAGTAATTTAATTCATTTCTACAATTATCTGCGAATACAAAATAATGGCGTCAGCAAGATAATCTCAGATTTATTTATTTATTTATTGTAATTATGAAAGAAAGAAAAAATACTCACAATTATTGCTAGCTAAGTTAGACACGCCAAATTACCAAATGTCACACAATAGCAAGATTTTAGCTTTGTCGTGACCGCTTCAATTTAACAACAAATATTGTGCACTCACTATTAAGGTAGTATACATGACTGTAAAACTGTTTTAAAAAAACAGCGTGATTTTCACTGGTAACTGAAAGCCTATGTCGAGAAAACTACCTTGTATAAATTGCAGCGACATAGATGCAGTAAAACCCTAGAAAACCTGAAAAGGCCAAGCATGTTTTTCTGCATTAATGAATGGCTCCAAAAATCGCCTACAGGCGATCTTTGGAGATTTAAATAGTTGTCATTTTTCTCATGAATGGGGGCACTTCAGACGAAATAATTTCACAGGATGATTACTACCATTACCATACTGATAACAGGTAAGCTTTTAGCTAACAATTCAGACATGTTTTGAGGGTAGATACCAAACATGTAGACTACCTTTAAAGGGCCTGTGACATGCTAAACAACTTTGTGCCTAAGCTTTGCTTCATAATGACGGATTACTTGTTCAGCAAGACATACTATTGTTCGTTTGGATGTAAAATCAATAAAAGGTGGCCTTTTCCAACTTTGAAGATTTCATTGCAATAAATCACAGACAGAGGGCGCTGTTTTGAGTGCATCACGTAAGGAAGACAGAAGGGAAAAGTTAAGAAAAAACATAAGACTTCAAGTTGGACTTGTGGCAAATTGCTGCAGTTTCTACCCCCAGTTTTGTCATGGCTTACAGTCGGCAACATGTAAAACAAACTCAAACAGCCATGGATTACAACAGTTTCAGGAAAATTGAGAAAAAAAGTGGAATCTTTTGTGCACAGTTGAATGTGATTTTTCTGTGTTTGCCTCTTGTGACATCGTGACCTTGGTCATGAATATGCATATTCACATTAGCATAAAAACTAAAAACCTTTGTTTTAACCCCCAAAGCAAGCTCCAAATATGACTTTTATGACGTTAACTGAGTAGAGTGGTTTTAAAGCATAAATTTCATTGATAAAAATCCCAAATAAGGGACCCTTTAAGCCTGTCTATATAGAAAGGCTACATAATTATCTTCAAAATGTATATTTCGATGTCGCACTATACTCAAGTGAGTTAATCATTCACCCCGAGAGGACTTGTTTGGCAAGTCTATTTGCAGCTGAACTATGTATCATCTGAATTGCGTTATTAATTACTTGTTATGTGGAAACGAGAGCCTTTTACGAGCAATATCTTATGCACATGGTGGTATTTTGATGGTCGGCAGAGCGGAACAAAAATGGATAAAATGATCGATTATAGTGTTTTGGCGCGGGGAAAACGCGGGGGTGAAATGTCAAAATTCCGCTGTGAATATTTATATGGGGTGTTTTAAGGGTAATTCCCAAAATTAGGGGTCCAAAAGTGTGACATGCTTTTTAAGATTTTCAAGTGTTTTTAGTGATTGAAAGTGGTTTCCCAGAAGAAAATATTTAGTTATATTTCAACAAACGCCACTTAAATTTAATGTTTGTGTGTGGATAATGCACCAAGGTTAATGCAAACTCATTCTACAGCTAATTTTCATTGGCGTAACCGGGACACCAAATTCCTATTCAATATCATGGAACAAATTATGAGCCTTTATGGTCTTTTGTTTTGAATATTTTTCAGGAATCGGAGAGCAAAATATTCAAGAAAATGATGCTGTCCCCTATAATCACAGGCCACAGTCCATTACTGAGAATTTGTGGAATGTGATCATTAGTGGTGATTTTTGAAGCACAGAGGGTCGTACGTAACTGGGACACCAAACATTTTGGATCCCTAATTGTGGGAATTACCCATAAAACAAAAACGAAATATCTGTCAACGGTTTGAAATTTTTAAATGACCCAAGATAACAATATATCTACAGAATTTTAACAATAATGTTCAGCAGAGTAATTAATGTTTCAGTTGGTAGATATTAAAATGACAAATAGACAGCCAAAGTTGCCATGGTAATTGGCTCTAAACATCATTGCCGTCGGAAAAAAAAGTACCATTGCAAAAGCACAGGGACACGGTTCAGTGATAGTTAGTATAGAGAGCCATTGCCTATAGGCAACTCACAAAAGATGACGTATTCACTTCGGCAGTCTATTAGCAAAATAAGGTGTCATGCATGCATGGGACAGCTGACGCAAAAAAAGCATTACGTGTGGGACTCACATGTACATATTATATAATAATCAAACTTGGGATGAGAGAAAAATCGTAAGGGCCTTATCGGGACTCGAACCCAAGACCTTTGACTCACTAGACAGACGCTCTACCAGCCGAGCTATAAGGCACAGTTGGTATACTCCCTCGGGTTTTTCCCTATGGACCCAATTTTTCTCTCGGTGTTGCATGGTAGCGCAATTGGGCAAAGAAAAACTGGATCCGAATTAGTGGCTATGGCTTTTGCTATGCTGTTGCTATATGGGCGGACAATGAAAGTCCTTAGAAACAGCATAGCAACAGCCGCAGCCACAGCCAAAGCCACTAATTCGGATCCAGCCTAAGTAACGAACACAACATCTGGTATGGTGCCTGATCACCATTGAAATGAAAAAACCAAACTTGGGATGATAGAGATATTATAGAATGAAATTTGTGGGTGCACATCAGCTTGGTGATGCCCAACATACAAGGCATTTCATGAAACATGTCGAAACTCTGATATTTATAGCTGAGCAATGACAACTGGCATTAATATGGATTTTTATGTTATTTTTATAAACACCCGTGCGCACCACGATAGCCAGAAAATGTTTTATTCCTTACAGTGACGTCAGAAGGCGCGTCATATACGTCCAATGACCAATACGATTATTTGATTACTCCACGGTATACGCATTTACGAGGCAAAAGATGATATATGAGTTTATTTACGACCGCATGGCACTTTAATCTACAGCCCCTATGAAAATATACGTACACAGGTTTCCATAATATAATATAAAAACTCGCATATAATATAGTAAAGGTTGGTGCAAAACATGATGCGCGGGTTGGAAATGATGTATGTATTCTTGGGTTTTACTTTCTGGACAACCGGTTGCTATCCGCCATTACTATGTCCATACTATGGCACGCCAAAGGGAAAATAATTCAACACTGATAATTTACCGTTGACGCATATTTTCGCAAATGTTGCGCAAGAAAAACAAGTTGGCATGACTTTAAAATGTTGATAGACTGTTTGAAACTGGCATCCCGTGCTTTTGTTGGCAAGTTTTAAAAAAATGTTGAGACTTGGTTTTTCAGGGTTGATGGCAGAATTATCAGTGTAGAATTATCAGTGTTGAATTATTTCCGCTTTGGCGTGCCATACGCGTGACGTCAACAACTATGATATCCGCCATTACTGTGTCCATACTATGGCGCGCCAAAGCGGAAATAATTCAACACTAGTGATAATTTTGCCATCAACCCTGAAAAACAAGTCTCAACATTTTTAAAAACTTGCCAACAAAAGCACGGTATGCCAGATTCAAACAGTTTAAATACAGATATCAACATTTTGAAGTCATGCCAACTTTTTTTCTTGCGCAACATTTGCGGATAGCAACCGGTTGTCAAGAAAGTGAAACCTAAGAATTATCAAGCTAAAGGGTGACGTCACACCATCTTATCACCATAGGGCATGGCTATAAAGGGTGCTGTCACACCATAAGGTGCTGCTAAAGGGCGCCTTTCCACCATAGAACACGGCTGAAGGGTGCTGCCACACCATAACACCATTATGCGCTGCTAAAGGGCATCTTTCCACCATAGGGCACGGCTAAAGGGTGCTGCTTCGCCATAAGATACCGCTTACGGGCGCCATACCAACATAGCGTGGGACTAAAGGGTGGCCGCTTTCCCGCTCCCACATCCTTGTGGAGACATGGCTTTGTTCCCCCAACGCAAGGCTAGAATTTGCTTAAAAATTTCGACAGGCGCCTCCCGCGTACGAAGCAAAAACAAATTTCCGAGCCGAAATTTCGTCCCTAATTGCCAAAATTCATAATCTAGCGGCGGGCTCGACCAGAATAATTTAGAAAGCCCTAAATTTTCCCTAAAATCCACAACACTAACCAGAGCCATCCTTGTGGAGACCTTTATAATTACCCTGTGAAGACCTTTACAACCCTTTGTGCGCCATATAACCCATGTCTCCACAAGGTACCAAATTGAGTCGCGGTAACACCATAAGATAATTCTGTGTGGCTCAAGTAATTTGCGAGCATCGAGCAATGCACAATACTACATAGGCCCTAATGATATATATTCTCCATTACACACGATGCCCTTTGTGCATTTTGTGTATATCTTATTACTTTTTAGATAAAAAACTGAACTCAGTTTCGAATAGACATAGCGATACTATCATGTCTTTATGAAAACAGCTGCAAAGGCGAATGAAATTGATAGTCACGTGACATCAAAAAACAGGTGTTTTACACACTCCCGAGGGCGCCAACAAATTAAATGTCGCTAGATAATGAAAAGAAAAGTATTAATTACATAGGTAGCCTATAACCAGACAGCGTATTTTTTCAAGAAATATTCTCCAGAAATGTTCACACGTAGGCCTAACGCAGTCACTACTTTTAAATACACGAGAACTTTTAAAAAAATAAAGGTTAGGCATTATATGCCACCAGATATTTTTCACGAGGTTGTTTTTGTAGACGGTATCGTTTGGTTACAATAATTTATTTATTTATTTATTATTTATTTATTTACCACATCCAACAGCGGAGGGACCGCCAATTATAGAAATGGGAGCAAGTGTGGTTGAGTGCCTTGCTCAAGGGCACAGGTGCCACAACCCGTCGCGGCCCGGAATCGAACCTACATTCTAGTACTAGCACAGGAACTTAAGTTCGACGCACTAGACCGCTCGGCCATAACACCCCATACCTTGCGCGTTTCCAGTGAATAGCGTCTGGTGTCCTGACGTACTTGATCAGACTAAATTTCTGTTGCTATGTAGTGCACGCGGCAGGTGTGAAGTACATAATCAACAACGTGTTCACCGTAGCAAAGAATGGCATGAGGGTAATTCCCCAAATTAGGGGTCCAAAAGTGTGACATGCTTTTAAAGATTTTCAAGTGTGTTTAGTGATTGAAAGGTTTTCCAGTAGAAACTATTTATTTTTATTTCCATAAACGCCACTTAAATTTAATGTTTGTGTGTGGATAAGGCACCAAGGTTAATGCAAACTCATTCTACAGCTAATTTTCATTGGCGTAGGTAACCCGAGACACCAAATTCCTATTTTAAAAAATGGAACAAATTATGAGCCTTTATGGTTACAAATCTGAACAAGCTCCTTTAAATTAAACATTTCTTGTTTTAATTCACTGAAAAACACTGGATCACTGGACTTTATTTCGCTGGAGGCCACAACTTAGTATCATGATAATAAACAAGAAGCAGGTGAAACACTTGAATGGCAAAATGATCGATCGAAATCCATCAGTGCAAACAAAAAAATAAAATAAAATAAAAATAAATCCCCTCCTTTGCACGGCCCCTTTAATCAATTGCGCTTTAATTAATACAATCCCAAAGAAACCACGGGCCCGCATGGATATTCTAAATTCTCCCCTATTTTCACAACTGAAAGATAATCCTAACTCGCTAAATTTCTGCTGTGCATTTTCACCGAACGTACGAATTCAGTTTCCCAGTCTCAGGAAATTACTTATTCCGCGATGGTTTTCGATTTCTTGCGAGACTGCAAAATCATTGAAATCTCTGTCCATATCACGTATCTCTTGTCCACTCTCAAAGGTATGTTTCCACGGCAACTCTAATACCATCCAAGACACGATCGCGCGGGCCTGGCTCGTATTTCCGAGACGCGAGATATGGGTGGGCGGTTGCAAATGGGACGCCATACGCTGCATGTATTCTTGATTTATAGTATACGCATCTATGTTTATATTTACACAAATTGCTAAAGTGGATGCATCAACAGATGTTCTATAAAATCCAGCCTGCAAACGCGATTTCTATCCAGAATCGTGGCATATTAAAGGAAGCCGTACATATATAAATGACTTGAAATGAGGTCATTAATAATACCATATTTTTGGTTTAAGTGCTCCGCATATGATGAATCGGGGGCACGTTGAAAGCATGTCAGTGGGGGAAACACAAACTAGGATGATATCTTTCAAATGTCGAAAAGGTCGCATTTGCTCTATAAGTGGATTTGTACAGCGACTTGAGGCGTAAATTGAAGCTGGAAATTTTATTTTGATATGTGGGCCAAAGTGTGTCAACACGGGCAAGCGAGAAAGTAGTGAATGTGATCAAAGGCAGACAAAGATTTTACGACCAGTAAAATATATGGCTCCATAATTCACGAGGGAAATTATTCAGCGAGGCAGAAATATAGGCCAGTGGGTCATGCACACACTGAATTAGTCGAATATTTTACGCAGCAATGCTCGCGTCATGCAGAGTCGGTGAAGTTTACGCAATAGGAATCTCACAATGCAACGCTCGGTTGTTTTGTTTTACTGATAGTACGAAGTCCCTGTTATAGCGAGACAAATTTGCATGCCATTAATTCGGTTGTACAATGTTCGTTTGAAAGCATGCTAAGTACAATCATGGAGCTCCATGGTACAATGGTGTAGGCTACGTTCAAGATATATTACAGGATTAAAACTGTCCATTTCGAGAAATTGTGCAAAAATGTCCCAAGGCGATTTCTTCCCATGGGGTTCCCATCATCGGGTTCCAATGGTGTTTATAACATGGTGTTCCCATGGATCATCATGGTGTTCAAGTGGGCTACCATGATTTTTAGTCACCACATGAGTTTTGTCCAAAACCCAATGGCGTTGCCCTGGGACAATACAAATGCTGTAACCGAATGGACGAACCGAACGAGTTTTTGCCGAACATTTACTTCAGTTCGGCAGTGGTTCGGAAAAAAGTACTTTTATGCGCTCTGCACATTTTTCTGCAACATAAATGTCAGCCTTTCTTCGCTGAGGAAGCAGGCACTTCAGTGTGACATTTTATTTTATCAATGAGTATATTGTGCAAAGTACAAACGTGGCAGCTACGGTTAGGACCCACAGCAATGTTACCATATATTTAAAGGCAGTAGGCCTACACATGATTGGTATCTCGATGAATCAGAAATGTTTACAGATTTACACATAACTTACACGATAAAACATGATGGCGGCAGAAAACCTCCCCTGGAATGGTTTTGTCTGAAGTGCTATAGTCTTTGAGAAATGAGCAAAACAAATATTTTTCGTCTCGCGAGACGTAAATTCAATTCGCCCCAAAACCATTTCGCCTAAGTGCCATTTCGCCCCAGATCACTTCGTCCAAACACTACATCGCCCAAATGCCATTTTGCCCCAAAACCACTTCGTGCACAGGCCGTGGTTCAGGGCGAAGTGGTTCAGGGCGAAGTGCATGGATTTGGTGGCGAAATGACTGCAAAACCTTTTTTGACTGTTTTCTCAAAAGTTAGACGAAGTACGGAGGTGGTTTTTGCTCAGGTTGGTTTTAATCATGCATAATCTTCAATCACACAGGGGGATAAAACTTTTACAGTTTACTAATCATGTATAGGCCTATACTATCTTTAAACTTGATTGCCAATATACCACGTTTGCTATATGTAATGTTTATGTTATTGCCAAAATTGTCACCACGAACGCCTATAAATTACATTAGTATTGCCTAAATTATATTCTTTCGAGAAAAAAAACAGCTAAATACACGATATATCACCATTCAAGCATATAGCTCTTGCTATCTCGCCCAAAAATATATGATGCCAAAAAGTGTCAAATTACGAGAATACAAAATATGACACGTAGATGAGACAAAACCCTGTCCATTGTCGGCAAATGGTGTCCCTGAAACTAATTTATAAAATAAGCACATTTGGTGAAATCGTGTTAGTTCTTTTACTAAAACAATCGCTCTTCACTCGTTGGCATTATACGTACGTTCCTACTCGAAAATGGTCGAGACACAGGCTCGTCAGCAATGCGCGCGCGCCAAATTCGTGCCACGAAATACGCAGCAAATGCAATGAGTTGCGTAATTCGTGGCACGAAATTGGCGCGCGCGCATTGCTGACGAGCCTTGCTTTTAAAGGCCCAGTGTATCATTTGCAATGACCCCAAAAAGTAATCGACGAGATTACAGGGGAAAAGCTCTGAAAGTAAAGATTGAATTAATAGCAACTACCCAATGAAAGGTTTCCGCTCAAAATGGTATAATTTTACCAGAAAATAATCCGTAAAGATGAAATTATTTAGATCGTTTGCAAACGATTTACTTATTTTTGGTTCGCATCTACGCGGTCCAAAATGCTTGGGCGCTGTGTACTGCGTGTGCGCGTTCCAACGCGATGCATTTTTATGGATCGCGCGCACACGCAGTATGTGATGTGCGCCACAGAGTACATGACGCAAGCCACATAGTACCCGATCAACTGAGAACGAATATTTGAAACACCCCGCCAAGACCAGGGCCCAATTTCATGGCGCTGCTATGCACAAAAAATTGCTTAGCACAGGATTTGTTTGCTTTATTTTGCAAAAATGGATTGCCAGCCAATATCGTAAGTGATGTGTTTTGAAAGGTATTCTCCCGTACTCTTGCGAAGAACACAAGTTGGCGTATAATTTTGGCTTGTAATCAATTTTATAAAGGAAATAAATCCTGTGCTAAGCAAATTTTTGTGCTGAGCAGCGCCATGAAATTGGCCCCTGGAAAACACATATGGATTTTCATGGTTTTTTTCAACGTGGTACATTTGACAGAGCTGAAATTTCTTCGGATGAGTTTGTTGATGTCTTTTTTTTGATTTATGGTTTTTTTCGCAGAAACGTTCAAAAACAGATCATCTACAGGGCCTTTAACATTTTCCGAGCAATGCCGCATGTGCTTGAACGACGACATAATTATACTGGACAAGAATATATGTCACCATTATAGTGTGTTGAATAAACGTAATGTAAAAACAGTTTTCCCCACACAAAGCAATGATTACTTCATCGCATAATAATTAAAGCTTATCAAAAATTCACGAGTAGCGGCTAAGCCAGTCATTCAGTATTTAGATTGAGTATAATATCGCCAGATACACTTTCAGCACCGTGACACGACGCACTTTAACGTCCCGCAGGGCGCACTCCAAAATCCAATCTGCATATAGGGGCAATTCCGCCAATGTTAAATATAACCTCGTTACGTATTCGCGCTCCGGACGAGCGACATTCCCGCGCAAATTAAACTTCAATTAGCCAAGATGGCTCCCTCGACCTTCCATTGTGACGTAATCGAATAAGGAGCTCAACAGCTAGCGTAGCTGTCACGTCGTTATTTGTACAAGATTTCGCCCATTTATTTTTGTCTGTCATGCATGAGCCAGTGTCAACAATCCACGACTATATTCTCGATTCGCCTTGGTCTTGCTTCGGGCAGAATTCGTTATATAGTCAAGGCCCAATTTTCCCCCAAGAACTGGATATATCGCCAAAACCCAGAATTATAGCCGCGTGTTTATCCATGCTGTCTGCTAAATTGCTTGTCCCGGCCCGGGGTTACGCCGTGACATTTGCTGCGCGTGAGCCCTAGTCAGTTGTGAATGCTTTCGACGATAAACTGTCATTATTAAATTTCTTTCAAAATCTGCACCTCACGTTAATTTGCACGTTTGAAAATACATGCACATTCTCATGAAAATTGTATATTAATCAAATCCACCCAATTTAAACATCATATATTTTTGTGTGAATCCGTCCACCTTTCACGGCTTTTAAATTATTCATAAGACCCTCTATACGACATTAGCATTAAACATGTCGGTTAAAATTATCGTTCATAACCTATAATATGCCTATACAAGGGAAAATTACATTATAGCGCGAATATAGGTACATAGGCCTACGTATACATATTGTTATACACGAGTGCAATTGAGTTTTACGAAGTAAATTAACATAATTAGGGCAAAAAGACAATACCCTATATGTAACTGCTAAAAATTTGCCGGAGATCACATACTAATTTTTTTCCTGAATACTGGGAATTATGCATTCATGTTTTAAATATTTTGTTATATTTGTATATGAGGGACCAATAAACAGTTACCTTAGAGATTGTTAATTATTATTTTAAAGACAATTTTACATGAAAACATCAGTGATCCCCAGTAAATTTTAAGTGGCATATAGTTACCGATAAATGAGCATTATTTGAGGGCGATTAGTTATACAGTATGGTAGGCCTACATTATCGATTTCGAGTTGAACACTAATACGTAACAAAAATAGCAATAGGCCGGTGTCAGTTATACATGTGTTGATACGTACCTTCTATTCACAGGTTGTCGAATTTTCTTGCGGGAAAAGCCGTATGCTGATGCCCCAACGGTTTACAGCCGTATTTAGCCCGGCAGTCCAGATGTTTCTTGAATCCAACATATATTACCTATTGAGCCCCTAAGTCTACTGCACCGAGTGCTATCTATCGTAGACAGCACTGAACGACACACCAGACGTATACGCGTGGCGTATTTCACGTTACAGCTATACATCAGATATATAATGCGCACAGAGTGATGTGTTTTTGCTCGTCGAAATACAATGCAATTTTTCTCATTTCACAGACTGGCCGCGAGTCACGTGACCTCCCCACATGACACTAAAAGGTATTAATTATGCAATTTGAGGACGATTGGGTTCGTCACAGGCCAATCTAGTTGGCGTTTATCGATTATTAATGTCTTTGCCTGTTAGTGATTCACTGTCGTACAGCGGGTAATTTCTAAGCCGTAGAATCGTGTTTTAATTCCGGTTTATTTTAAAGATATAATTATTATCTATATTTTTTGGTATATTTCACCTTTAAACATAATTTTAAACAAAAAGTGGCATTTTTCTCCGAAAATATTAGCTTTCAAGTGTAGAACCGTAAAAATGTAGACAACTTTGGACAGCCCCAAAAGTAAACATGTAGAAAATGATTATATCCAGATTTATATATTTGTTTTTACTGTATAGTAGTTTGCAACATACTCTTGTAATATTTTGAATTTATACACAAAAACTGTGGTTATGGAAGTCTGAATATGTAATCGATATTAGATCGAATATTTGATCAGTATGGTCGAATTTGCATGGCTGATGAATATCGATAAACCAATAAAACCAAACAATATTCTGACAGTAGTGTATATCGATTTCTTTTGATCTAACAGATATTCCGTCTATATCTGAATAATATTATGCCTTAGTTGAAATGACTCCTTGGAGGTATTCGTATGGAGTAAAATCTTCAATTTGTTTTTATTTATTTTTGGATGGGTTTAATGAACTTCAATTCGCAGCCCGTAGGCTGAATTGCAAATTTCGGCAAACTTTCGGCAAATTGCTGCGGTTTTCTCCCCCATGCAGTTTCGTCATGTCTTACAACAGGAAACATGTAGAACAAACTCAAACAGTCATGGATTACAAAAATTCCACGACGTTTGAGAAAAAGTATGTGCACAGTTGAATGTGATTTTCCTGGTTTCCCTCTTGTGACATCGTGACCTTGGTCATGAATATGTATATTTCATTAGCATAAAAACTAAAAACCTTTGTTTTAACCCCCAAAACAAGCTCCAAATAGGATTTTTATAAATGTAACTAAGAATATTGGTTTTATAGCATAGATTTCCATGATAAAAATCTCAAATAAGGGGCCCTTTAAGCTTACAAGTAGGCCCTATGTTCCACCCGAGTATCGAGAAACATAGGTAGGTGGCGCAATTGGCAGCCAACGGCCAGAGACATCAGGGAATCCCCTAACTCTTCACGAAAGAATGATTTGGGATCTTTTAAGTGCGTTACACAACACAACGGCTTTATATCCCTTCCGAAGGATGGAGCAAGTGTGTTTAAGTCCCTTGCCCAAGGGCACAGGTATACCCAAGCCGAGTACCGAACCTTCAACCCCAAGTTTTCACCCGAGTATATCATTGCGAGTCAGTGACCTAAACCACTCGGCTATACGGTATAACTTAGTTGAACAAAATATCAAGAATGACATCGTCTTACCTGTTTTTGCGATATTTACTTCGTACGTTCACAAGATCTTTTTCTAGAGAAGAAACAAAGAAAAGGAAATTTAAAATTGGGCAAAGGACATTTGGTTGAATCCGATTTCGATCCTATAGACTTTGGCGTTTGGGCGAAGTGGCGTTTGGGCGAAGTGGCGTCTGGGCGGAGTGGTTTCTGGGCGGAGTGGTTTCTGGGCGAAGCGGCTATTGGGCGAAGCGGTTATTGGGCGAAGCGGTTATAAGAGCGAAGTGGTTTTGGAGCGAAGTGAATTTTCGTCTCATGAGACAACAATTAATTGTTTTACTCATTTCTCAAAGAATATAGCACTTCAGACAAAACCATTTCAGGGGAAGTGTTGTACCATCATCATATTTATATTGTGTAGGCCTAAGTTATGTGTAAATCTGAGAAAATATATGATTTTCGAGACACCAATCATGTGTTCTACCTTCAAAAGTTTTCCAATCATGTAATTTGTGATTAATCACGTATGAATACACTAAGGAGTGGACTTACTGAGAACAAAATACCATCTAGATATAAATACACTAAAGAATGGACTTACTGAGAACAAAATACCATCTAGATATAAATACACTAAAGAATGGACTTACTGAGAACAAAATACCATCTAGATATAAATACACTAAGGAGTGGACTTACTGAGAACAAAATACCATCTAGATATAAATACACTAAAGAATGGACTTACTGAGAACAAAATACCATCTAGATATAAATACACTAAGGAGTGGACTTACTGAGAACAAAATACCATCTAGATATAAATACACTAAAGAATGGACTTACTGAGAACAAAATACCATCTAGATATAAATACACTAAGGAGTGGACTTACTGAGAACAAAATACCATCTAGATATAAATACACTAAAGAATGGACTTACTGAGAACAAAATACCATCTAGATATAAATACACTAAAGAATGGACTTACTGAGAACAAAATACCATCTAGATATAAATACACTAAAGAATGGACTTACTGAGAACAAAATACCATCTAGATATAAATACACTAAGGAGTGGACTTACTGAGAACAAAATACCATCTAGATATAAATACACTAAAGAATGGACTTACTGAGAACAAAATACCATCTAGATATAAATACACTAAGGAGTGGACTTACTGAGAACAAAATACCATCTAGATATAAATACACTAAAGAATGGACTTACTGAGAACAAAATACCATCTAGATATAAATACACTAAAGAATGGACTTACTGAGAACAAAATACCATTTAGATATAAATACACTAAAGAATGGACTTACTGAGAACAAAATACCATCTAGATATAAATACACTAAAGAATGGACTTACTGAGAACAAAATACCATCTAGATATAAATACACTAAAGAATGGACTTACTGAGAACAAAATACCATCTAGATATAAATACACTAAAGAATGGACTTACTGAGAACAAAATACCATCTAGATATAAATACACTAAAGAATGGACTTACTGAGAACAAAATACCATCTAGATATAAATTGAAAATCTATCGAAACAACAATGTTACGCATTGCATGTAAATGTTTACGGTAACCGCAGGCCTACTCATTGTATGCAAGTTTTTACGGTATAACTATTATAACGAAAACAGATGGTTCAATCAAATTAGGCACTAATTAATGTTGTAATCTGGTCTATGCTTAACATATTTCGAATCGAATTTACATTTATATAGGCGGTGTATAGACAGAAATAATTTAGCTAGCTTATATATACCCGGCCACGCTTGGGTATTCGCGTCCGGCTCTTATACTAAGCCGCGTTAATTATTCATAGCTTAGTATATAATTTGCCCTTTTCTCCCGCCGTGTGTTGACAGTGAGCAATGAAGCAGGACGAATACCCGATGAGGTACTAATGACCTGGCTTAATGATTTCTCGTTTTGCCCAGAAGGCTTGGAGGAAGTCAATTACGAAATAAGATTACCCCGAGGCCATCTTGAGTAGATACATTTCGATTTTTAAGACAAACTCTATGAAATTGTAACAAAAATGATACAAAACAGCACCTCACATTGACTAAAGCCATTTAGGGTCAGCTGGGGGCAACAAAAGATCAGAGACTTTTCCCACCTAGATAAATAATTACACCGACATGCGGTGTTAAATTTATTGTAATTAACATTATATATGGAGAACTAGTAAAACCCAGTCACGTCAGTCTTTGAAGTTTTTTTAGTCTCGTATGCCTAACAGATATACAGTTGAAGTCAGAAGTATAAATACATGTACACCACTGCCATCATCACCCAAAATGGTATACAGGACTACCCGAACCATTACAAGGTGTACAAGCTATGTTTTTGAGTACTGCATGCACGTGAGGAATTCCATAAAATCAAGACTTTAGTAAAGACTGTTACAAAAATGGTGTAAGCACATGTATTTTAACACTTGGTTGTATACAGTTGCATTTAATACTTCTGACTTCAACTGTATACTTACACTATACTCACAGTAAGTTTGGGATATTATGGGGTGAACGGTACGCAGATATTTTATTGATGGTAAGCATTCCGCTTGAATGATTTTGTATATGATCAGGCAATTGTATCTGCATGACAGACACACCTTGTCACAGTAAAAGCTGACAAATTGACAATATACCAAAATCCCTAACTTATTGGAGTCGTGTAGGTAGGCCTACATGCATTCACAATTTCCGTCAAGTATTGAAATGCTAACATACTACTTTGCATTTGTTTATAAAATAATTATTACTGCTGTAAAATATGTAATTAAAAAGTGCGGTATACTTTTGGACAAAGATGTGCCTTTTCTTTGACGAGCTCATGGATGTGTGCCAAATCCAAAGTGCGCCCTCTCCCGTTTCATCCATACATAACCGTGGCAAGCGAAGAACGTGTCTGCTGCCACCAAGAGTTTCTTACATTTTCATTTTGTCCACCGGATATGGGAGTTGTATTTGCGTGACAACAACCCATCGATATATATACACTTGATGAAGTATGCAATAGCAGTTGGCTATGCGAGAATTGAAGCCACGCGCCGGCCGCCATTGTACCCCACGAACAATGCTTGGCCTAGACTGCTCCCCGGTCCATACGATCGCTTGCATTCCACTAAACACATGTAGACCATGATGTAGACTAGTGAAGACAGTATGACCAGTCTAGGCAATGCATTGTATTTGGTGGGGTACAATGGCGGACGGTGGCTTGAAATTTAGACGTCGTTGCTTCATCCAGTGTATATATATATATATATGCAACAACCTTGCTCCCGTCAAAGTGCACACGGTCAGAGGATCACCAAACACAATTGTTTTATAGAATCTACCGGGAGTGGTCACGTGGGTAAACTTTCATGATTGTGTAAGTCTTTCTTTTTAGCGGCCGAGACGGAGACAATTTCACAAAGTGCTAAGACGCGTCTTAGGATCGAAGGGCCACTCTTTTTATCTTGGGACGTTGGTATGGGAATTAGGAAGCACTGAACTTGTCTTAACTTTTGTAAAACCGATCCCAGGTCCCAGATAATTTGTACTAACTGGCGAGACCTGTTAATTTATTTAAATACATAGCCAGGGGCCGATTTCACAAAGGGCTAAAACCTGTTATTTGATTTAAATACATTACCAAAGTTGACAATTTGTATACTAACTGGTGGGGCCTGTTACTTGGTTTAAATACTCACTGGCTAGTTGATGATTTGTATACTAACTGGCGAGACCTGTTACTTAAATACATGGCCAGGGGCCGAATTCACAAAACGCTAAGACGCGTCCTAGGAAGGGTCACTCTTCTGGACGTTGCTATGCATTGATATCGTCTTAACTTTTGTGAAATTGATCCCAGGATTAGTCAAAGCCCGTTCTTGCCCAGCGTGATGTTGCAGTGCATGCAGTATCTCATGTATACGTTCCGAGAAAAACAATGAAAACTGTGTCCATGCTTTCAAGAAATTGTGCCAAGCCACCGTCCTATTTAGGGTGGTTCCCTTGCTATATTGCACAAAATGAATCCTTAAAGCTACAGTAGTCAGGAACCTAGTTTCGTTCACACCAGGGCGCCCTTGTAAAAATGCATGTGCAGACGCATCTTTTTAAATTAATTTTGAAGTACATGCATTTGTTTTGTAAAATATATATACTTATAATTTCGGACGGAATAATTACATTGGAAACTGGAACTACTGATATCGTCCTCTTAAATAATGGGGGGGGGGGAGGGGGGGGGGGGGGGGGGTTTCGGTCAAATGGTTAAAGGGAATTATACCCGAGAAACAAAAGACCTTGTGCTCAACAAGTACAGCTCATAAATTATTTTAGTGCAAAGAACAAGCAATAAAACCCACTGAAAAGCGGACGCAAACTTCACAAATAATGACAATTTTAGCGATGCGTCGCACTACGGGCGCTGCCATTTTGTCCAAATACTGGGCAAGAAATGACGTCTTTGCGTACGTTTTCTGTATTCCTATGGCAATACATGAAGGACGTGGACGCAAATATGTCAATCAAAGATGTCAACCGTACAACATAGTGAAGCCATCTGGCAAAATTATTGGCAAAATTATTCACAAGTGTGTGTATTCGCGACATCTTGTCGTTTTCTTCAGATAACATAAATTACGGTTCAGAAAGCATAAGGCCAGTTATGATGATTCGAACGACACAGCGGAACCACACACACTTATTTGGTCGTGCGTGTCTATTTTTAAAGGGATCGTGCGTCACACTGTCAAAACCTGGCCAGTCAAAGGAGCGTGTTCAAATTTTTCCAGAAAATGGATTTCGTTATAACCTAACAATCATATAAAATACCGACCTAAAGTACTATCCATGGGAAGAAAACAGGAAATTTGCAATCCCCATTTTGGATGTGGAAGCAAAAAGATTGGTGTAATCACTGCACTGCTTTATGGAACCGGATAAATTATTTACAAATCACCAGTGTTTTTTTACGACATCCTTGAAAATATCAGGATTTAGAGTGCAACGTTTCAGAATGGTAATGAGAGAAATATGACAAATGGTATGGTATCAAAATCTCAACACCCTTGGGAAAAAATAGGATCTGGTCATGCTCCTTTATTGAATTGTACATAATTTCAAAACCATCGTCTCCAGTAAATTTTTCAAAGATCTATATAAAAAAATTCAATTAACAATTGATTCTATATCGTCTGTTTTATAGTGCGACTATTTTGCTGATAAATTTGAGTGTCAAAGCATTGAATTAATGTCCTTTTTGAAATAATAATCTATGTTTGTTTGGTTTTATCATTTTTAATACCCCAAACTAAACCTATCGGTAAATCACTGATAAAAACCAGAAACGTTTGCCTTACACCTTTCTGCTTCGCCGCTGCTACGTAAAATTGTGTATTGTTGACAGGCCCGGACGTCTAAATGGCGCGCGGCGCTAGACCGTGGGATTTACAGTTTTGCAGAGCTCATCCCCGGTATCCATGACATGGAGTGACTAGAAGCATTGCTACTCCCCCTAGATGGGATGCCAGTTCAACACAGGTTACCCCCAGCAGTTAGTTGGGTTTCCCTAACAGGCAGTTAGTTTTCATTGCATGGAGTGACTAGGAGCATTGCTACTCCCCCTGGATGGGATGCCAGTTCAACACAGGTTACCCCCAGCAGTTAGTTGGGTTTCCCCAACAGGCAGTTAGTTTTCATGGCATGGAGTGACTAGGAGCATTGCTACTCCCCCTGGATGGGATGCCAGTTCAACACAGGTTACCCCCAGCAGTTAGTTGGGTTTCCCCAACAGGCAGTTAGTTTTCATGGCATGGAGTGACTAGGAGCATTGCTACTCCCCCTGGATGAGATGCCACTCCATCGCAGGTTTACCCATAGCAGTTAGTTAGGTTTCCCCAACAGGTTGTTAGTTTCCATGGCATGGAGTGACTAGGAGCATTGCTACTCCCCCTGGATGGGATGCCAGTCCATTGCAGGTTTACCCCTATCAGTTAGTTAGGTTTCCCCAACAGGTTGTTAGTTTCCATGGTATGGAGGGACTATAGAGCATTGCTACTCACCCTGGATGGGATGCCATTCTATCACAGGTAGACACCAATGTTTTGGTATACATGTAGTGTAACAACTTTAGACCCAGTGACAAATCAACATTATCACGTTTGCGATCAAGACCTGGTCAAACAAGTTTCGCGAGTTAGTCCAAAAATGTCAACTTGCCACCGAGACGTGGTCAAACAGGTTTAGCGAGTTAGCTCAAAAGTGTCAACTAACCACTGAGACCAGGTCAAACAGCTTGCGCGAGTTAGTCACAACTACACTGTAAAAATTTCACTAGCACATTTTTGTCCCAAAATCATGAACACATGAGGCAGGTAACTGCTTATGGATTAGGTACCTGATGTATTTCTGACTAGCACCCCAAGTAGCACAAGTAGATTAAACCACTGTTCCCCATGTACATCAGGTAATGGTTTAATTTGTTAACTCGCATCTCATGCACGTGTGGGGCCGGACAATTTAAAAAGTAAAATTGAATGGTCACTTCATGTGTGTGAAGTGGTGGTCAGAGCGTACTGAACTGCATGTGTTGCCGCTGACGTGCACGTTTAAGATGATTGACAATGAAAAAGGTTTTACTGAAAATCATTTCATCTCATGCAAATGAAGTTTTTTCATTTAAACTTTGACTATCACACCAGGCACATGAAACACTTGAGGTGACACTCGCCTCAACATGAGGTGACACTCGCCTCAACATGAGGTGACACTCGCCTCAACATGAGGTGACACTCGCCTCACCATGAGGCGTATGCATTGCACAACCGCAACACCTCAGGTGCATGAGCTTGGTAGAATTACGTGCATGATGTAGAGTCACTTTTTACAATGAGGCCACCGAGACCTGGTCAAACAGGTTTCGCGAGTTAGTCCAAATGTGTTAACTAACCACTGAGTCTTTGCCGGATCCGAATCTTCATTGCACGACTAATTAAGTGTGAACGCAATATCTGTCAACATTTCATAGGACCTTGAATATTTCGTATTACGATTAGTTTTCCAAATGTGCTCTAGAAACGCCAGTATGTGTACCAGACATTTTGTGACGAGCTGGAAATTGTAATATATAAATTTAAGTTAATGCGTAATATCGTTTGACAATCTGTCAGCAACAATGTAACCTTTAAAACCAAAGTCACGGCTGTCAACTTCAGTAATAATAAACAGATCATTTGGTGTGTCCATAGTGACTTGAATATGAGCACGGGTGGATTGAAAACCACACCTTTCAGATTTATGTTCCCATATTACGAGATGACAGTACTAGGGGTGGAACGACCTGGGCATGCGAGTCTACGTCTCTAAGAATGCAACGCCGTCGGCATATTCGGCAATCTTCAAGATGCCTTCTATGTCTTTTGGAGAAATTAAACACAGGTGGGTGATTAATATACCAATATAGCTATGTTAAGAATTGGCTTTGGCACATTTTGCATGTCAAATAAAAGCATGCATGGCGCGCACAACAACGTATGTTCGTTTGATACAAAAAGACGCGCGGTGTATACATTGTATTTCTAAATGGTGTACGTATATATGGAGTATAGGCCTATCTTACACAAGTGGGTAGGCGTATTTTCGGAGTCGATTAAACACAGATCATTGGTCGATCGTGCTGCAGTTGCGCACAGCGTACTCTATTGCATTATGGGCTGCTTTCATTTGGGTCCCAAAATGGCGCAGATTGTGCGTGTTGGATGTATATACAACTATACATCTACCATTTTGTTTTGTTTCAACTCCAACCACGCGCATCTCCACAGATGCGAATATCGTCAAGCCGCGCTAACGTTATAGCATCTACGTTAAAGGCCATATGCCATTTGCAAGATAGAACTTCGTTGTAGCCTACGGATTCCTGGAATAGGGGCATAACGATCTAAAGAAGAATGTTGGTAAACTAACCTGCAGATATTTCAGCTACATAGATGCATCAATGCTTTAGAAAACCTATTAAATCCTGGCATGGTTTTTGTGTTAATTAAATGATTAAAAACATATGTGCACATAGGCCTATCCTATACGTTCTGTCTCTGGAATGGGAAAAAAACCTGTGAAGAGCGTGCCGAACTTCAGACAGAAATGGTCGGCATCTTGGCAGTATTTTGCCACGTTAACATTCCTATAGCATACAGTAAAAATTGTTAAAATAATTTACATACTTGAAAAGTGGTTGGACTTTCAAGTTACCTTGCAAATAATTTTAATAAACACTATAGGTTTTCTCGCTCAGTTTTAACAAATTACCACCCACGTTCGTTTCAGATGCATTCGTTTTTGCGCAAATTAGAATGCAGTTTGGGATCATCCTTCAATTATTTAAAGAGCATTCAATTTGGTTTTTCGAGCACGCAATCCGGAATAATCTGTAGGGCCTACTCATTTTTAAAATACCAGCGAATATCATTCAATTTCGCCCAAGCCCCGAGCTTGTGCCAAATGAAATGAAAATGTGATGCTTTGCATTTTATTGACGCAAGTTCTAATATGGATGTCCTATAGCAAAGAAATGTTAATGTCTTTAAACGAAATTGTATAACGTGAAAATGAATAAGAACCAGAGAAATTGCGTCCTGATCAAAATCACTTGAATACGTACTTCCACAAACGAAATCGACTGCATTTCTGATGAATTCGGGCGATAGAACCTATATTAAAGGCACAGGCTCGTCAGCAATGCGCGCGCTCCAAATTCGTGCCACGAAATAAGCAGCTCCATGCATTTGCTATGGAGCTGGGTATTTCGTGGCACGAATTTGGCGCGCGCGCATTGCTGACGAGCCTGTGCCTTTAAAAAGAGGAAAAACTAGATTGTCTTTGTCGAAAGAACTGAAATTATAATGATTTTTCGTTTCAAAGTTATGATCTAAAAATAGCAAAACAGCGGTTTTAGTAAGTTATTTGTTGAAATTCTAGTGTAAGGGGGCGCTCGTCAATTAGGTTAGCGATATTAATTTGACAGCTGAAGGTTAGCGTTAATTTGTGAAACTCAGTAGATATAGTTTCTCAGAAAATGTTCACTGTCTTACTGTGGTGACAAGACGTCCTTGTGTATTTCCAAGAGATCAATTTCGCCTCAACACCAAACCGTGACGTATACCCCGTATGGAGGCCTTTAGCCTCCCGGTGCTGACGCGAGCTCACCGCAGGTAAACGCAAGATCGGTGAACCGTTAGGCTCCGTCGTGCATCCGTACACATGAAAGTTAGATATGATATCGTCTAAATATTGGATTCATTACTAAACTGGAAATGCTTTCGAGTAGGATGTTAGGCCTGCAGGAATCGCGCTAGCAACATGGATAAGGTAGGTTTGGCAGTGTAGAAAATTAGATTTGTCATTTTATTGGCGATTTTAACCGAACTTTAAAGATAGTATACATGATTTGTTACAATGTTATCCCTGTGTGATTGAAGATATGCATGATTAAAACCAACCTGAGCAAAAACCAGCTCCGTACTTCGTCTAACTTTTGAGAAAAAAGGGTTTGCAGTCATTTCGCCCTAAAAACCACTTCGCCCTAAAAACCACTTCGCCCTGAACCGTTTCGCCCTGAACCTCGGCCTGTGCACGAAGTGGTTTTGGGGCGAAGTAGCATTTGGGCGATGTAGTGTTTCGACGAAGTAATTTAGGGCGAAAAGGCACTCGGGCGAAATGGCACTTGGGCGAAATGGTTTTGAGACGAAAACTAATTGTTTTACTCATTTCTCAAAGACTATAGCACTTCAGACAAAACCATTTCAGGGGAAGTTTTCTATACGGTAATTATGTTTATATTGTGTAAGTTAGGCGTGAATCTGTGAACATTTCTGATTTTCGAGATACCAATCATGTATACTGCCTTTAAACCGAACTCTACCGAACCTTATACGAACCATCATTTGCAGTTACCCAAATATTTACTTCACGAGTTTACAAGAAATACCTGACGAAAAGTGTTGATATGAATATCACATGATTTTATTTCCATGTAAAATGGAACCTTTGTGAAAGAAATTGCCAACTTAAGGTTCTTTTTAAAAATTGTCTGCAGACAATTGTTTTACCATTTATTCAACACAAAACATGCGTAGATTTTTCAGGTTTTTAAGTATTACTGCCATCTATGTGGCTGAAATTTCTACAAGGCAGTTTATCAACATTATTCTTTAGTTATGTAATGCTGCTGTTCCTGTTTTTAAAGTTTTTTTTAACGATGTAATCTGTCTAATTATTTTTTTGTTTGTTTATCTATCCAGACTAAACATTTCATTATCGTATTAACGTACTATTCTGGATGTGTCTTTCCACGCTAATGGGCCTATTTGAAAAATAAGTCAATAATTCCTTTTCAGATGTCTTCTTCGCAAACTTAAAGAAATTCCCTTGTACTGTTCTCAGGAGATAACTTTTGCCCAAAAAGGTAAGAAAATGTTGCCACAACATACATTTCTGAAAAGCTTGTGTACAAATTTCCCCTTATACCTACTCTATGTAACGTGGACAGACAAAATTGTGACATTTTTGTCTGTCCACGTTACATACGTAGGCCTACATGGAAAAATTGTGCACGGGGTTTTCAGAGATGTATGTCGTGGCAGCATTTTCTTACCTTTTTGGGCAAAAGTTATCTCCTGAGAACAGTACAAGTACAGTTTTCAAGTTACATCCATAACCGCCACTTTGTTAAATAATAATTCAAAATGGCGGCACTTTGTCAACAGTGAAGACTCCCAAATTACCCCCAAACAGTGTAAGCCATCACATCATGCAACATCGTTAAATAAATGGTGATTCATTGCTCCCTTATTGACAATTTTTGTAGAAATGAAGAAATGTCACACTTTGTTCCTCAACTTCATGGAATGACCCATATTCTTACAACGAGACAAAACGTCAATTGGGAAAACACTCAACCGACCCCGTTCCTTTTATTGCAACCAGCAGTCAGGCCTCAATGACCTGTGTTCTTAATTAAGAAGATCACACGGTATACGATAAAATATCACTCATCTGGACACAACTATACAAACTGTACTGAATCGTATGGAAGTTATTATGAGGTGCACGAACACAATATTGCTACATATTTTGTTCATCATCTTATGGATAAATGATTTTAAACATGACTATCACGGGAAATAACCGGCTAAATCGCCACATGGAAATCATATAGAAAAGAAAACACATTAAATGTGTATAACATTTGCGCCAAAAAGGCACCAATGGATGACGAATGTGTAAAAACGACATAGCCTACATTAAAAGTAGTCGACATGATAGGTAAACCGTTACAAATAGTTTCATCTATGCATGATTAAAACCAACCTGGGTAAAAGTCAGCTCCGTACTTCGTCTAACTTTTGAGACTTGAAACAGTCAAAAACTGTATCGTTATTCTGAATCTCCCGAAAGCTTTACAGTCACTTTGCCCGAAAACCACTTCGTCCCAAAACCACTTTGCCCTGAACCACGGCCTGCGCAAGAAGTGGTTTTTGGACGAAGTGGCGTTTGGGCAGAAGTGGCGTTTGGGCAGAAGTGGCGTTTGGGCAGAAGTGGCGTTTGGGCAGAAGTGGCGTTTGGGCAGAAGTGGCGTTTGGACAGAAGTGGCGTTTGGGCAGAAGTGGCGTTTGGGCAGAAGTGGCGTTTGGGCAAAGTGGCGTTTGGGCAAAGTGGCGTTTGGGCAAAGTGGCGTTTTGGCAAAGTGGCGTTTGGGCAAAGTGGCGTTTGGGCAAAGTGGCGTTTGGGCAAAGTGGCGTTTGGGCAAAGTGGTTCATGGGCGAAGTGGTTCAGGGCGAAGTGACCGACATCGTTTTAAAAAAAATAATGTTCGTCTCATGAGACGAAAATGTATTGTTTTACTCATTTCTTAAAGACTATAACACTTCAGACAAAACCATTTCAGGGGAGGTTTTCTATCGTCATCATGTTTATGTAAGTTATGTGTAAATCAGTAAACATTTCCGATTTTCGAGATACCACTCATGTGTTCTACCTTTAAAAATAAGTAATTTTTCGGTCTACAGCTCTGCACCATTGTAAAACAATACTGCGAACAAGATCTCGCATAATCATTTTGCCGACAAAATGATAATGACAACGAAAAGTAGAAAACCAGACTCGGTACTGGGATACATTTCTCATATTAAATATTCTCACTGAACTGGCCTAAGGCTAATGAACTCTCAGTGCAGTGAAATTATTTTTCATCCCGATGTTGAACAAATTTGTTAAAGGAGCGTGACCAGATAACATTTTTGAGTCTTCTATTTTTCCCATGGGTGTTGAGATTTTGATACCAAATCATGTGTCATATTTTCTTATTACCATTCTAAAAATGTTGCATTCTGAATCCGTTTATTTTCAAAGATATAGTCAAAGAAACACCGACGTTTTGTAAACTAATTTATCTGGTTCCATAAAGCATTGCAGTAATTACACCAACATTTATTTTTGCTTCCACATTCAAATTTCCTGTTTTCTTCCCATGGATAGTATTTGGGGAGGTAATTTATAATTCTTATAGGTTAAAACGAAATCTGAACACGCTCATTTAAATGGTCTTTCATTTATGTATCGGATGGGGTCCTTATCATAATTTGAAATGACATGCTAACCAACTTTATGCCAAGTCTTTCCTTCATATGATGGATTACTTGTTTAGCAAGACATTACTATTGTTCGTTTTAATGTAAAATAAACAAAAGGTAGCTTTTTTTCAACTTCGAAGCTTTCATTGCAGTAAATCACAGAAAGAGGGCGCTGTTTGGAGTTCATCATATTCATACATTACATTACCATAAAAGCTACAAACCTTTTGTTTTAACCCCCAAAACAAGCTCCAAATGGACTAACCGAGTAGAGTAGTTTCATAGCATAGATTTCATTGATAAAAATCCCGAATCATGAGCCCTTTAAAGAAGTTGTCGGAGGACAAATTCGATAAAACGATTGATAATGTACTTTTTACATCTCATAATTGTCTTTCCCGATCCAAAAAAAAATCAGTTTCCCAAATAAAAAATAAGTCAATTAAAAGTGCATTTTTGCTTTACTGATATTCTTCATATAATATTCTTCATTGTTGTTTGTTGTAAGTTTTAATGTTACTAAAGTAATAATGATGTTGTCTTTAACATTTTGCAGAGGCCAAGCTCCCCAAAACCCAGCCAAGTTGACCAAATTGTAGAAACAGGTGGAAAACTTAAAAGGTAATATTTCTTAATTTCTTAATAATTATCAGCATGCACCAACTTACATTTATATATGAGGCAGTTTGAAAATGTTGAAAATGTCTTGAATGTTGACTTTTATACTATTCTTGGGTTTGACAACGGTTGCTATCCGCCATTACTGTGTCCATACTATGGCGCGCCAAAGCGACAGAAAAATAATTCAACACTGATCATTTAATGTCGACGCATATTTTCGCAAATGTTGCGCAAGAAAAAAAAAAGGTTGGCATGAGTTTTAAATGTTGATAGACTGTTTGAAACCGGCATACCGTGCTTTTGTTGGCAAGTTGTTTAAAATGTTGAAACTTGTTTTTCAGGGTTGATGGCAAAATTATCAGTGTTGAATTGTTTTCGCTTTGGCGTGCCATAGTATAGACACAGTAATGACGGATATGATAGGTGTTGGCGGCGCACATATAAAACCTCCCCGCAATAGGCCGTATCGAATAGCCGCCATTTCGTGGGGCAGTTTCCTTGTTCCTTGAGGACATGCATGGTTGCACATATTGTGCTTCCATTGTTGAACGGTTAAGTAACAAAAGGTGCCCCACGAAATGGCGGCTATTCGATACGGTCTATTGCTTTTCGTTGTGAAGCTCGTTTCTGCGTCACTCATTTTTCGCCCTCAAATTTTAGATATATTTCAGACCTTCTGAACGACAAGCTACCGACAATGCACGGCCGTCCGCCCGCCAAGTTTCACACCGCCTATAAAGCACAAAACGAGGAGCCTAAACACGCGGTGGATTTAACGGAGAAAACATGGCGGCGGATCCTCACAGCGTGCGCTATGACGTTGGTTATGCTGTGCTTCGGCGGGTCCCTGGTGGGCGGGATTTTATTGGCTGTTAACAGATTTTGTAAGAATTGTTTGGATTATTTTGTCTAAGAACTAAATCCCAAATTACAGTACTAAAATGCTAATACTAATCTAGCACTTCGAAATGAAGTGGATAGAAATATACAGTTAAAAATTTGCTTATATAGGATCGCCTACTAACGATATTTTAATGAGTGAATAATGCACACATCAAGAAATCCTCAACAATTTTATATTAAAGATCAGCAAATTTTGAGTAACGTATATGTCTGTATCTTAGTCTACAGGCGTACGAAATAAACAAGTAATAATAATAAAATATAACTTTCGTGCATGCAGTTTTGATTCTTTATTTATCATTTACTGTACCTAAAAGCAAAATTCTTCACAATGTGTTAGAATGTTACTGGATAGGCCCTACACTGTTTTAGGCACACTTTAGATAAGACCAAAGACGTGCAATTGTTTCAAAGACCGCTTTTGCATATGTTTTTGTTGCAGGCATATAAGAAAGCTTATGTGGGTCATTCCATGAGGTTGGGACACAATATGTTACGTCCGAAACTTTTTGACCATATATTTTTTCACCTACTGGTGCAGTATGAATTTCTTGAGTCGATAGTACTCAGAAACACCAGCAGTTGAATGAGATAAATCAAAAACCTCCATTATTTAAAACAAAACATTCAACTAAATGGAATTGTGTGACATTCAGCGTTTTTCAACAAATTTTCCTGAACAACACAGAAATTCCGTACAGAATCATCCAAAATTGTATTACAAACGATTGTTCTGGTCAAGAATTGTGTACTAATTTCAATAATTGAACAAGAGAGCCTTCAAGGTCAGAGTAAAAAGGAGCAAAACTGGCGTGGTGTTAGTGTTACGTCCGAAACTATTTAAAAATGTACGAAAATAATTAAAAATGTACAAATCTATTAAGACTGAGGATTCATATATTTTCACAGAGGAATGAAAGCAACCATGAGGCAACTTGACATAATTATATAAATGATGACATGTTGCTTACTTATAGACCATTTTGTGTCCCAACCTGGTGCATGGAAGCACCCATGTTCAAACTTATTTAAGTTAGTCTGATTTAAATTTGTTTAGCAAGGACAAACATCGGGTGCTATTGGAAAGAATTATACTTATACATGATGTTTTACCTTTTCCCACTGCTATCAAACTTTCTGTACAACACAGATGAAGAGGGAACGGTGACAGTAGCAGGTATGAACATTTCATGTTTTATTTAGTGCAAAAATTAGAAAACTTTGATCGATTTTTAAAAGGATTTTAGGCCACTTTGTAGTTTAAGGAAACTGTTGTGTATTATGTTTCAAATATCACAGAAAAGCTCGTTGTTAACATTAAAATAATAAATTGCATAAGTACCAATATTTTATTAGGATATGTAATTATATGTATTTAATTAAACAATACACTTTACTTCATTTTGTTATTCGACATTTCGTTATTCTTCAAAATCAGGAATTGTTTACTTTTCCCGTGTTTACTAACACAGCATTAGACCCGACACTTATCTGCCCGAGTGACATCATCACCCAAACGGAGCCTGGCGAACGGAGCGCTCTGGTTTCGTGGGAGCTGCCGAAGTTTCGAACGGCAGAAACGAACGCGAACGCGACTTCGGTTGAGTTCGACAGCAACTACGAACCGAATACGACTTTCGATATCGGTGTACATAAAGTTGTATATACTGTACAGAAAAATACCGAAACATGCTCGTTCAGAGTAATTATTAAAGGTAAGAAACATGTGTGCGAATCTTAAATACTTTTAAATGGTTTGGATTGTTTCATTTCAATGGTGATCAGGCACCATACCAGTGTTGCGTTCGTTACGCTGCCATGCAACACCGAGAGAAAAATTGGGTCTATCTGAGGGAGTCGGCCTATACCAATAGTGTGCCTTATAGCTCAGCTAGTAGAGCGTCTGCCCGGCGAGTCAGAGGCCTCGGGTTCGAATCCCAAAAATGGTTTTGTGTAATTCGAGTTTTAAATTGCATGAGTGGCACAAGAGTGCGAAAGTGAAAACGTCATCCTTTGTGTGTTGCAAAGATTACTGGGTATATACACTAAAATAAGTGAACTGTTTCTCTGCGCTTTAACAATGGATGTTTCAGATTACCAGCGAATGTTTAGACCATTATCCTGGCAACTGACGTCACCATTAGTAGTGTGTATAATTTGAATTTTCTTTACATCATGCGTTTTCCACGCCAGCCTCATGAATGATGACGTCATTTAGTTTTTTAAACTTTCCATTTTATTTGATCCACTTCAACAGATAAAGAAAAACCGACATTTGAGAGTTGCCACAACGATATCGAAGTAGTAACGAACGAGAGGGACGGGAGTTACCCCGAGCCGACTTGGGACAGGCCGGTGGCCTGGGACAACGCCGGCCCGCCCAAGATCACGACAAACCACCGGGGGAATGAGGGTTTTGACATCGGCACAACGGTGGTCCGATACACGGCAGCGGACCCAGCCGGTAATTTTGACACGTGCGTCTTTCAAGTTATGATCATAGGTAAGGGTTTAGAGTTTTGACGAAACGTTGTGGATGTTTAGGTGCACGTAAAACGCGCACGCGAAATGATCACGTGGTTGCTTTATGCCATTTTCTCCTATAAGGTGAACACAGTAATGATTCTGTACATGGCAGCAGAAGTTTAGTCTGGTCATCTGAATATTAAGTGTACATGTAAAGTTTTTCCCACCCAGATGGAACACCACCCGTTATTCACGACTGCCCGGCGGACCTCACCGTAACCACCGGCCAGCCCCGGTGGCCTGAGCCGACGGCCACGGACAACGGACGGCTGGTCAGTTTCGAGTCAAACCGAACCCCCGGAGACGAGTTTCCGCTGGGCCGAACGCGAGTCACCTACATCGCCGAAGATTCGGCTGGGTTGACCGCCCAGTGTAGTTTCGTTGTTTCGCTCGTTGGTGAGTTTTTACCGTGTCTGTCGATATTAGAGTTAGACGAATGTGATCTCAACACCATTCTAAAATTGTGTGCTCTCATTCCGTATATTTTGAAGGATAACGTCAAAAAACACCGATGTTTTGTAACCGTGCAGTAATAGACCTTATGCATGGCGGCCATGACAGAGGGCAGGTTTTCATATTCAAATGATGTGACAATAGACCCACAAAGTGCCTACTCGTGCATGACGCATTGTGATAATGTGACTGCCTTCTATCATGGCCGCCGTGCATAAGGTCTATTACACAAATGTTTTGCTTCCACATCCAAACTGGCGATTGCAAATGTCCAGCTTTCTTCCCATTGACAGTATTATACTAAAACACGCACTTGATCCTCTGCAGGATATTTCCAAGTTTGTTGCATATCTGAAACGTGTCCAAAACACTCATGCACATACATTGCCTTTAAAATGATCTTGTAGGCCTACATGTAAGTAAATTATATGTAAATTATACATGTAATGTATAAATATGTAAAATTTATACCAGATTTAAATCCTCCCGAGTTTATCAACTGTCCCAACAACATCACCGTAACTACAAACGAGGCCGGATCGCACAGCTCACCGACCTGGCAAACTCCGCGGGCGAACGACAACTTTGGACCGCCTAAAATCACTACAAATCGCGCTGAGGAGAAGTTTGTCCTCGGAAAGTCGACCGAGGTCGTGTACGAAGCTACTGATGCGTCAGGGAACCACGCCAAGTGTAGTTTCTATGTGACTATTACAGGTTAGTTATAAAAATTGTATTAGAATATGGTGCTAAAATGGTAAGAATTTAGTACTCGGACGTCACTAATTTTGCCTTAAAATTATGTATTATACATCAAGTGCAAATCTAATGAAGAAACCAAAATTTGGAGGGGAAAAATAAAGAATTTACTAGGAAAAACGTATATTTCTGAGTTGTCCCATAGGCTTAGTGCATGCGGGCTTATGTGACGTCCGACTTGTAAATTCTTTCTCTAGGCTATGGAACATGACATTATCTTAAGTGCTTTCAAAGAAAACTTGAACTTTTTCACGGTTTCCTCATAAAATTTAAACTTTCTGGGGCATTATTATGTCATATTACGGAAGAATTAGTGGTGAATGTGTATGGTATTTATACCGCATTTCGGGATTGTATTTGGCCACGTAGTACGGGGGCTTGGGCCGTTGTCTTTATGAAGTGAATGCAATCCAGTTTTTACTCACCTACACAACTTATCACGCTCCTATCATCTGGCACATTTGGTATATCCACAAAGTTCTGTCGAAATTCCTGCCGAATCCCGGTCAAAACACGGTTTGCACGATCCTTTTGCCACGACGATCCCGTTAGGCTACAAAGTCCTCAGTTTACAAAATGTCAGGAAAATAATTGGTAAACCTCGTCCATAAATCCACGTCCAGAGCTTTCCAAAACGCCCAGATACCGCAAACATGTGCTCTGTGCAATAATATTTCAGACGACTGCACCTTTCCCGCCGAACGACACGCATTTTTTCGCCTGCCATTCAAAGACTGGTAACCTTTCGGTGAGAATGTAAAATTGCACTGTACTGAACAGGGTACACGATTCTACTAATCGCAATATTACTACGCCTAACGATTCTAGCAAAGAGTTCTGTTCAATATTGAATATTTCACTAAATCTGCCGACAAAAAGTGCAGAAAAGGATTTCCATGAATAAAAGAGCAGAATTTTAATGAATTTGTGGACCATTAATTCAAATATTCTTTTCAAAATTGCGGGAACTAAATTATGATTCCGCCTTATCACGAACTGGCTACTGGTATCCTTCCGCCACACTGCAAAAACAATTGACCAATCAGCGTCTTTCTCTACACCTGTTAAGCGAAAACAAAATACACGCTAAGGAAAATACAAGATATTTTCGCTAAAGAATGTGTGGTATTTTTAATTCCAGCATTTTGCATGTTAAAATCAATACGAGAAATTCAACTTTATCACTTTTCAATACAAATGTCGCTAGGAAATATTTCATGGGCGCCGCCATTTTTCAACAGGTCCACATTGAATACACCGGTTCCCGTCTGATCACTGATAAATAACCTTCAAAGACAAAAACTTATCGTGAATTTATGTTTGTCCGGCATTTCAGACGGTACACCGCCTGTTATCGAGAACTGCCCGTCCGACATCGTACACCCAAATGACCCAGGAGCGCCCACCGCCCAAGTCTACTGGACTCCGCCCACAGCGAGGGACAATGGAGAAATCTTAGAATTCGACTCGAATTTTTTTCCTGGTAACAATTTTCCGCTGGGCAAAAGTACGGTTCTCTACACAGCCGTGGATTCTGCGGGATTAACGGATGAATGCAGTTTTATTGTAACAGTTAAAGGTGACAATTATTTTAATTCTTCTCAATTGCTTGTCCAATTAATACACTTTTATCATTTAAAAAGTTCAACAAATCGTTAACAATAAAATGTCTATAGCCATGGACATATGTCATCAGCTTTTCCATTGGCAAATTCAGAGTCAAATTGGTATTTGATTTTTCATAAGCTAATTTTCATATTTGTCTGGTTTGCCTCTTTTTGTCTATTGTTTATTGGTCGCAATGATTGAATTGGAACATTTCTGTTGGATACCAAAACAACAATGAGCATTTTGTGATATTTTTCTTTTTGGGAAAACTTCCACAAATTTGTTATTTTATTCATTTATAGGAAATAATTCCACAAACTTAACACTTATTTTCCTAAATTTGACTTTCAAAAATTATGCTAAACATAAATTTAACAGCCTGTGGAAATAATCTTTTACTGTTTCAATTTCTTTCAAATTTCTTTCAAATTTGTAACAGTTTGCTTTCAAATTATTAGCTCTTTTCTGCCATAGCCCATAGACCAGTATGAACTTCTGTCCAATGTGTATGTTACAACATTTTTCTTCAAAATGTTCAAATTTCATTTATTTTATTTTGATATTTTAAATTCCCCGAAATTTCAAACAGACACAGAAGCACCCATCTTTACCTACTGCCCACCAAACATTGAGAAATCTACCGATACAAGCGGCGACTTTGACCTCCCAACATGGCCTACCCCTAGAGTCACCGACAATGGGGGCGCTCCACAACTTTCTGCACCTCCCTCAGTCAGCAAATTTAAAATTGGGACAAAGACTTTAGTTCAGTACACAGCTACCGATTCTTGGGGCAATAATGCAACTTGCAAGTTCCTTGTTTCAATAATTGGTAAGTGCATGGCATAATTTTAAGACCCCAATTTTTGTTCACGAGTTGACAAGAAAAACCTTACTAAAATGTTAAAAACAATGGTACCAAACACCACATGATTTTATTTCAGTCCAAAATGGTATTTTGTGTGAGAAATTAACAACTGGAGATAGTTTTCTAAGCAAAATACTTTTTTTACCATTCAACTCAACGCGAAAACCATGCATGGATTTCTCAAGTTTTCAGAAGAATTACTGCATCTATGTGGCTGAAATTTCTACAGGGCAGTTTTATCAACATGGGCTTCTAATCACGATTAAAAAAAACATATGGTGTTTGTTACCATTGCTATCAACACAAGAAAAATTTGGGGTAACTGCAAATGTTCTGTGCTTTACACTGTTTTACACAAAAAAAACTAACAAGCAGGCGTATATTACCAAACCCAACATCAAAAATAAATGTACATGGTAAATTTTTCCAATTGACCATGAAAAAATTTTTCCAAGCTAATTCCAGTTTTTCTTTTGTTATTTGATCTTGTTTGCAGATAACACACCACCAGTTATCCAAAACTGCCCTCAAGACATCACGCTCACCACGGACCCAAGCTTACCAACGGGGCGTGGCCACTGGACCACACCCACAGCGACAGACAACGGGCAGCATGTGACCCTGACATCCGATGCAAACTCAGGGGACGCTTTCCGCATAGGTAGAACTCGGGTCACGTACACGGCGATAGATGACGCTGGTTTAACGACCCGTTGTCACTTCACGGTAACTGTTTTAGGTTAGTAATGGCTTATAAATTGTTGATTTTCTGCCGGAAGCATCCTTATTTGTCAGCTGTATTTACTGGCTGGCCAATCACAGTGCAGCTTTTAGTGGCCATAAACTGTCAGAATATTCCAGAAAATTTTAGTTCAACCTAATCAATTATAAGGGTGCAATATATTGGCCTTGACCAGGACCAGATCACATTTTTTTATCCCAAATTTTGATACCATATCATTTGTCATATTTTTCTCATTACCATTCTGAAATTTCACACTCGCAACCAATATAATTTCAAGGATATCATACAAAAACCACCAATGTTTTGTAAACTAATTTATCTGGTTCCATAAAGCAGTGCAGTGATTACACCAACCTTTTTGCTTCCACATCCAAATTGGGGATTGCAAATGTCCTGTTTTCTTCCCATGGATAGTATTTTGGGGATGTACTTTATACGATTGTTAGGTTAGAATATATTCAATTTTCTTTGGAAAACAAATCTGGACATGCTCTTTCAAAAACAGACTTCAAAAAAGTATACTGAAATTTTGAGTTTAGCACAATAAGCATGCAAATTTTTGATAGAAATGCATTTTTGCTATGGGTAAACATTTAAGTAAGCAGATTTGAGACTTAACATATTTTCTCTACATACTTCATTCCACTGGATTTTTTAAATTTAATTTAATTTTTTTTCAGACAATGAAGCTCCAGTGTTTATCAACTGCCCGTCCGACATCAACCGAGTCACGAATGCGGAAGGGAAATACAACTTCCCAATGTGGGACATGCCCCAAGCCATGGATAACTCGGGTGACTCGCCTCGAGTCAGCACGACTCACGAGTTTCAGATGTATATGCTCAACTCACGGACTCGGATTGAGTATGTCGCAGTTGACGGCTCCGGCAATAATGCTACTTGTGTGTTCCATGTTTCAGTTACAGGTAGGTTTTTTGTTTGTTTTTTAAACTTTTTTATTGCTTTTTCCTTTCTTTTCTGTTTACAGAAATATTTCTGTAAAAATCCTAAACTGGGCGGCCAGTTCTTGTTGTCAAATAATTAGATCTGGGATCGATTTCACAAAAGTTAAGACGAGTTCAATGCATCCTAATAGACCAGTTGTCTATTAGCATAAATCATATTTGCATAAATCCTAGAGTCACGCCTTATATTTACATAAATGCCTTTGCGCTAAATAGGCTCGCATACGAGTGACTCAAGCACCATACTATATCAGGCAAATCGGCCCAGTTTCCAGAGGGTGCACGCTGTATTTGCCAGGTAGTCTGGTGCTCGACTCACTCCCATGCGAGCGTCATAGCGTGAAGGCGGGAGCCTAGGATTTATGCAAATCTACCACGCAACTGGTCTTTTCCCATACCAACGTCCCAAGATAAGATGAGTGACCCTTCCTAAGACGCGTCTTAGCGCTTTGTGAAATCGGCCCCTGGTTCATGAACTAGGGTGTGACTTTACTGCACCAAAAATGTTATGCAAGACGATTCCCTATCAGTATCCAGGGAAACGCAGATTCTGAGGTTGCCTGGTTCGATCTGGACATTTTTGGGGACACCCTCAATTTTGTTCTCCCCTTCAATTCGTAGATGGAACGCCACCCAAACTAGAGCATTGTCCTAACAACATCATCGTGCCCACCGATGACAATTCCGCCAGAACACAGGTCAACTGGTCTACGCCGACGGTCGCAGACAACAGCAAGCAGGCTAATCTTACGTCTGACTGGAAGTCTGGCGATGAGTTTCCTCTTGGAGATACGCGAGTCACGATTACGGCGATGGATCCGTCTGGCTTGACCAGTCGGTGTCGCTTCACAGTCTCCGTACTTGGTAAGTATCGCCGACGTTATGTTTGATTTGATTGGATATTTGCACCTTGTGACAGGACTAATTTGTGACATGACTCACGATACGGTTAGGCACAATTTTTGGTGCGACTTTTGGCGTCGCAACTTTTGGCGTCGCGACTTTTGGCATCACGACTTTTGGCGATGCCACTTTTGGCATGACGATTTGTTGCGACTTTTGGTAACGTGACCTCATGGCACAACCCGTAGCGTGACTCGTGACATGATGCGACTCATGACTCGTGACATGACATGACTCATGGGCCTTTTTCAAAATCTCGACTTGGGCTTAGGCTCAGGCTCCGGCTCCATGTAAACCACATGGAGATGGAGCCGGAGACGAAGCCGAGATTTGCAAAAAGGCCCCTATGTGACCTGTGACGCGACTCGCGACAAAACTCGTGGTGCAGCTCACGGCAGAATTTTTGGCACAAATTTTGCCATGAATTGTGGCTCGAATTGGCCTGACGTTTGGCACGACTTCAGTGCAAGTTTGGGTGCGAAGTTTGTGAGTTATGCCACAATTTTTGATGCAACTTTTAGTGCATCTTCTGGCCAGCCGGGTCTTAGTCAAGTCCATCACAAGTCTATCACAAATCCAGAGCCGATAAAATCACAAGTCTTGCACATCAAGTCTGTCACAAGTCTGTCACAAGTCCAGCAAGAAGCAAAGGATGAACACGCACAAAAGAATGCCTTTGTTGGAGTTCATTTGGATAGCTTGTGACTTGAATTAAGACCCATGAACTTGTGGTGGACTTGTGAAGGCTTGTGGGGACTTGTGATGGACTCGACTACCACCCTGCTTCTGGCATGACCTTCGGCAACATGACTGACACCGTAACCCCCAACACAACATTCCAACCTATCTCTCCTTTCCCACAGACGAAGACAACCCAATATTTACCAACTGTCCGTCAGACATAGAAGCCATCACAGACTCCAACGGCAAATACAACTACCCAGTTTGGGAAACGCCTCATGCCGTTGATAACTCAGGCCACGTTCAAGTTACAACAAGCTATGATTTTGAACCGTTTCAACTTGGAACGAGGACTCTTATAGAATACACAGCTACGGATGATGACAACAATAAAGCTACCTGTTCATTTCATGTCACTATTAAAGGTAATTTGACAAATTTTAATTTTTCTGAATCAGTTTTGTTGAGGCAGTTTCATACAACAAATACACTCGACCAAAAAAGTTTTGTCACCAGTAAGACATTTATAGATATTTATTATTAAATTGGATTTAATGAAGGAAAATAATATATCAAATTTAAGCTGAACAAATCCCTCAAAGGAATAGAGCTCAAGAGAGATCATGATGGCAAGCTTCACTGAACAGGAATGCAACAAAGGAGTGTGGGGTCAGAATGAAAAACACAAAAAAACAATGCAACTTGTGATTTAGGCAATTTGTGTGTAGACAATTTGGAAATCTTTAAGAGAGTTTGGATTTATCAATGTCTTGTAAAAAACATCTAAATCAAAATGGTTAAATTGTCCAATCTGAATCGTGCCATTGCATTAGGTATGGTGGAAGCAAAATACTGAACTGTAACTCCCCTTGCTTGAGAGCAAAAAAGTTGACATCGCTGTTTTTTTGAGTTTTTCATTCAGACCCCACACTCCTTTGTTGCATTCCTGTTCCGTGAAGCTTGCCATCATGGACTCCGTTGAGCTCTATTCCTTTGAGTGATATGTTCAGCTAAAATTTGATATTTTATATTCTTACTTAAAATCCAATTTCATAATACTTGTACACATTTTCCACAAGTTTTTGGTCAGACGGAAAGTGTTAAAAAACATTATTATAGTAATAATGTGTATTTTTATCCCCGTTTTGTTCACCCTCCAGCCCCAGACCTGCCCACTCCACCCCTCGTTTGTCCTTTTCTCCCACTCCTCTCTTTCCTACATGTAAATTTCAAATAACAATCCTTTCTTCCGATTGGTCGAACCAGACGGCACCCCACCAATCATCAACAACTGCCCGAGTGGCATAACAGCACCTACCGACCCCCGTCTACCTACGGCACGCATCATGTGGCATGAGCCAATCACAGAAGACAACAGCGGTCAGGTGACTTTGACATCCAATCACAACCCTGGATATAGTTTCCCCATCGGTAACACCAGAGTGGTTTGCACTGCCATGGATCCTAGCGGTTTGAAAGACAGATGTCGCTTTACAGTTACTATACAAGGTTAGCAGATTTTTTGACCAGCGAAGAAAAATAAAGTTATTGTTAAAAATAACAGATTACGTGTCAGAAACAGCATTATCTCCATGTGTGATTGATGATATAAACCAATGTGTAAGTCAGCTCAGTACCTCATCCGCTCACTACCTTAGGCAAGGCACTTTGCCATAAGTTGCCTCTCTCCACCCAGGAGTAAATGGGTACCTGCAAGGGTTGCAGCCTTTGAGCGCTTGTGTCAGGCTGCCAGGGCTGCATACTGCCCAGGGAGTTGTGTCCAATGACCAGGGTAATAATGTTGTAAAGCGCTATGAGTATCCTCCATGGTGCATATGCCCTTGGGCAAGGTACTTTGCCATATAAGTTACCTCTCTCCACCCAGGAGTAAATGGGTACGTGCAAGGGTTGCAGCCCCCGAGTGCTTGTGTCAGGCACTGCAGGATAGAGATGAGCGCTATATAACATGCAATTATTATCATCATCATCCATATTCCAAGATTAGGAGGAAAACTTTGTCCATGCTTTCAAGAAATTGTGCAAAGCCACCGTCCTATTTAGGCTAGTTCCCTGACTATGCTGCATGGAAAACAGAGCTAAAATACTACGGTACTCAATGGCCCAATTTCGTTCAAATGAGAATACCCTTATAATAATGTGTGCGCACATGCATAAATTCATCTTTAATTCTATCTCAAGCATAATTATTGCAGTTGGAACCAATTCTGTCTTCCATTTGAGTATTTTTTTCCAGTCAAACGGTTGATTAAGCTTCACATTTCAAAATTTGCTTAAAACGCAACTGAGTCATTCCACGGTAAAGTTTCAGTTGTTCTGAAGAGATAACTTAGTCCCAAAAAGGGTTACAAATAGTATGACAACATGCCTTTCTAAAAACCCCGTGTAAAAATTTCCAATAATTGTATACGCCCGTAAACCGGGACAGCCTAAAATGTAACACAGGTGTCCGTCCCGGTTATGAGCATATATTGGAAATGTGTACACAGGGTTTTTAGAAAGGCATGTTGTCACACTATTTGTAACCCTTTTTGGGCCTAAGTTATCTCTTCAGAACAACTTAAACTTATTTATTTTATTTTGAGACCAGCAAAGGTATTTCCTCAAAAATATGGTCTGTGTTGCTAAAATTCCCCCTTTACTGTGGAAAGACTCATCTGGGGTGCAAGCATGTTATCTGCTACAACTTACTTAATGTGCATGGTTACATAACAGCACGTGCCTTTTCCCATTCTTTTTCTTGTAGACACCGAAGCGCCCGTCTTTGACTATTGCCCCGAAGACATTCAGCGAGACACAAATGCCGAAGGAGAATTTGAGTATCCAACGTGGCGTTACCCTCACGCTATAGATAATTCCGGTATTTCACCGGATGTTACAAAGACGTCAAACCCGCACATGTTTCGACTTGAAGAGGACGTGCTTATTGAGTACACTGCCACGGATAGAGCCGGGAACACTGCGGAGTGTCGGTTCCATGTCGTGATTAGAGGTAACTTGAAAAGATGGCTGTAAATTGGGTTGTAAATTGTGTCATAGTTTGCACGAGTGATATAATGAGTCACATGGCGAGTCACATGGCGAGTCACATGGTAAGTCACATGGCAAGTCACATGGCAAGTCACATCGTGAGCTAGATTGCGAGTCACATTGTGAGTAACATTGCAAGTTGTTTAGTGAGTCACTCTGCGAGTCATGAGTCACATCGTTAGTTACGTCACGAGTCACATCGCGAGTCACAGCAAGTCTCATCGCGAGTCACATCGCGAGTTGTGTAGTGAGTCACTCTGCGAGTCATGAGTTACATCTCGAGTTACGTCACGAGTCACATCTCGAGTCACATCTCGAGTCGAGTCATGAGTCACATTGCGAGTCACATTGCGAGTCACATTGCGAGTCACATTGCGAGTCACGTCATGAGTCACGTCGCGAGTCACATCGAGAGTCACATTACAAGTCACACCACAAATCCTATCGTGGGTCGCAAAAATTTTCCCCGTCATCTCTCTGGCAAAAACAAAATACAAAAATCTATTATTGACAAGGTGCCCAAAATCATTGTTAAATATTAAATTTGAAACAAAAAATTATCCTGCGAATTGTATTAAACAGATGATTTTTGTAGAATGTCTTGAAGTAGGAATGATCTTTGCTGAATACATCATGATAAGAAATGTTTTATCGCAAAACACTATACATGTACATGTATATCCATTTTTGGCATTTGGAAAAAACTGCCATTTTGTATTACAACTAAGCACTACAGTCAATGGCAAATTCCAATAAGTACAACAGTTTTTGTGGGATATAACAGTTTGCCAATAATCTATTTGACAAATGTTTAGGATCGCCAATCGACTCCATTATCTCAATTTTGTTGGATGTGGCATTCACTGCGTTTTGCGATAAAACTAGCGATGCCGTTAATGTTTCGGATCACTAAAAAAATCAAGTTGAATTTGATTTTTTTTGTTATCGTAATGTTTCCACAGACCGCACGCCACCAATAATCGAAGACTGCCCCAATGACATCACTGTATTCATCGACCCGAGGTCAGCCAAAGGTCGCGCCACTTGGCAACCGCCAATCCCTTCAGATAACAGAGTTATCGTCAGTTTCGACTCCAACCACAACTCAGATGACATTTTTCCTCTTGGTGTGACCAACGTCACGTACGTGGCAGTTGATTCAGCTGGACTTGTCACGGAGTGTCATTTTACGGTATTGGTTGAAGGTACGAGTCTTAATTTGCTTTTCACACAAAATCACATAAACGGTTTTTAAAAAAACGCAAATCATACTGTTACCGAAATCTAGAGATTTAGTTTATTTTCTTGGTCAGTAACGTGTATGAACACCTTGTGGCTAGGCTGACTGCACCAGCCTCCGTAAGAGCCACTGAGGCAGGGTGCGCCACTGTGCCTGAAGTGCCTCCCTGAGCTCCTGTACTTCTAGGGCCGTTTGGGAGATGCGTGTCTCCAGAGGTCAGCTCATCCCGTGCAGGTTCAATCAGGTTGAGAACACGACAAAATTGGTTTTCTGAGAGCCCTTAACTGCAGGATTCCCCCAGAAACAGAAAATGTCACATTTCATTGCTGTAGGAATCACTTTGTACAAACGGGTCCTCTTGGACCTGGAGGAAATCACTGAAGCAGAACAGTCTTAAAAGTAATTCCAAAGTGATTGGTCGATCAGTGACGTTATCCACAAGTTCACTGTATTCGATAAACTAATTCTGGGGCGGATTGCAATATGCGGTCTAAGACCGGTCTATAGGCTTAGCCGGTTAACGTGGCGTCCACTAAGACTGGTCTATAATTATAGCCCGCTTGCAATATCGTTGTCTTAAAGTTAGACCAGTCTTAAAATTTAAGCCCGCGGTGAGCAGGCTATAATTTTTAGACACCGCGCTACATCTCCTAATCTTGCATGAAAAAAGACGAACAAAATGCACATTGTGCCCATTAGAGCCTTTATAGTGCTATTTGATTACTTTCGCGGTCACTTTCTCTGCAAAAACTGCACCACACACGCGTCATCAAGTGGCTTCGTGAGGACGTTTGTTTGGCTTGAAATCACGCAAGGATAGCCGGCTGCGTCACTTTCCGTTAAGATGTGTGTGTTTTCGGCTGACGCAGCCGTACTTCAGTTAGACTGGTTTATTGCAATAGGCTAAAGAAGTGTCTAAGCTGAGACCGGCTAAGTCGGATAGTCGGCTATAAAACATCGGTCTTAGACCAGTGGCTAAGTCGATTTTATTGCAATCCGCCCCTGTTCTGGTGCCAATTTCACCGAGCTCGGTGTTCGACCTCGGGATCCAGTGTAAACAGGGTGTTTTTGTACGTAGCAGCGCCATGAAAATTAGCCCCTGATCAAGAATTTATATTTTAAGAAACTATTTTTTTAAACCGTATTTTAAGAAATTGTTTAATACTTTGGTAAGAGTTTAGAAGTTGATCAGAGTTTTCTTTTTTTTAAAGCATCGCTTTATGCAGATTTGATGGAAAAACCAAAATTTTTGAGTGAGAAATTTTTTTAAAGATTTTTTCTCCTTATTATGACCAATAACCATCAAAACGTGTTAATATTTTAAAGGGAAATTAATTTAGGAGTTAAAAACATGCAACAATTTCCTTGAAAATACTTTTTCTGCCATGTCGCAGAGACTTAACACACGCCATCTCAGTTCATACCAATTCATACCATCTTTTTGTGTCGTTACCAGCACGATGCAACTTGTCCATCACGACCCCCGGACAGCGGACTTCCTACAGCTACAGGTTTCCCTTCCCAGTATCCCAGCAAACCGACGCCAACTCGATACTTCGCTTCAATTTCGCCGTTCGGTCTTTCGGACCCATTTACGTCGCTCTCGTTCCGGAAGAGACCAGTACTGTAGTCTATGAAATTGGTAGGAAATAAATGGACAAATAAAAATTTAAACACTTAGTATCCAGATGACCAGACAAAATTTTTGTTGCTATGTGTTGTGACTGGGTCCACGCGGCAGGTGTGAAGTACAGAATCAATACCGTGTTCACCGTAGGAGAGAATGGCATAAAGCAACCAACCTCGTTAGTCAATGAAGCATGCGTTCACATGTCACTTAACAATGATCGAATGAAGACTGCTAATGAAGATTGAATGAAGCTGTGGGATACCACAATGGCCTGGTTGCACTTGCGCATCAAGTGTTAGACACTCTGTGCGGTTTTAAAGTTTAAAGCTTAAAGCTCGACACAAATGTACCACCAGGGGTAGATTTCACAAAGACGTGCGACCCGTCGTAAGTACCAAATCCAACACAACTCGCCGAACCCTTTGTAAATTTGCCACGGAATCAGCGAGTTGCGATGGATTTGGTACTTACGACATGTCACTTTTTTGTGAAATCGACCCCTGGCCTGTCAAAATCGCTTCTTCAAACGAAGGGAGCACACACATTACAAATTTGCTTTGTGAAATTAAGCAATCTCTTCGTCAAATGAAGGTATTTTGCTTCATTGAACGAAGAGAATCTAATCTTCATCGAATAAACAGGCGTGCGTTCAAATTGGGAAATCTCGTCATTGAATCTTTATTGAACAAAGTGATATTTTTCAATGTGAATGGGGTCTATATTACCGCTGGGGGACTAGTGGATTTTGCTACTTGCGAGTAGTTGGCAAAGTATCAAAAGGGAGGAAAAAACATTCCGTTTCAAACAATGCATAGATGGTGAACTTCAGCAAGGATTATTTTATATTTCTATCAACAACAAAAAACTACCTTGATTACCTTTCAGTAATGAAAATCAAACGGTCTTAATGCTCCGTGATTAGATGGCATAAGTTTGCCATAATTCTCCTTCAACCCATACATATGTAACACACCATGTATTAATCGTGAGTAATCGCAAATTTACGAGTAGCGCAAAGAAACAGTTCATTGAACCGGGTGTACACGACAGATGACACGTGGAAATCTGCAGTCGTTGTACACAAACGTTGTGGATCAAAACATACTTTCAGCTAACACAAAGGACACAATGAATTGAAATATAGTCGGCATACACAACAAATAAGTCACCTGCACAGATGTCGCCTTTTAAGTGTGCTGGGAAACGGGCCTGATAACATATAATCGCGATTGATTGCCAGTATGTAACGGTACTCGCTGTGCCGCGATTAATCGAGTAGTTTAAAAATGATACTCACGAGTACGAGTACCGTTTACTACTCGCGGTTAATCGAGCTATTCGCCCAGCGGTAGTCTATATTAAAATTATATTCACAAATATCTTACAGGTTTAGGAAGAACCAAGTCATTCATTCGATGCGGAATCCAGTGCAAACCCCGCTACATCACCGTTCGAACGGCAGACCTGCTAAGCACAACAGACTATCAGCGTTTCTGGATAACGTACGACCACCACGGCCTGATCCAAGTGGGCAGAGGGAGTGACGAACCCTTCCTGGAATGGCGAGATCCGTCCTCCACCCCTCTGGAGGTACGACACGTCGGAATAGCCTCGTATCACAGGGCCGAGTGGAAAGGTTACCTATGTAAGACTGAAACGAGTAAGGTTATTGGCTGGTTATAACAGCAACTGTGATTGGCTGATTTGCAAGTTGCAGTGCTACGCGAGCCAATCAGACGTAGCGTTAAGGAATATCAAGTGATTATTACCAAAATGAACAAAGTATAATCATAATAAAACAATGTACGTACTTCTGTTAAAAAATATGAATGCACATACATTCCTAAATTAAAATTTATGCAGCACAGTAAATTTATGGAAATTTATGCAAAATTTATGCGGCACATTAACATTTATAAATGTAAATTATTAGAATATACTTTTTTCCACAATTCAAAAACGAATGTCGACTTTTACAATTTTACAAATTTAAGAAACCAGTTTATTAGTTACCCAGGTTTTAAACAACTAAAGGTTTTTTGTTCGTGTCTTTCTTATAAAATTGTTCGCCTCTTAGTGTAATATTGGTTGATATTTTTTACACGATAAATCTTTAGAATTTGTCCCAAATTTAGGGAATTTTTCATTTGGACAAAAGTTGTAGCTGTCAACAGTTTAAAAATTTGTCTTTTTTTTGTTAACGTTCTCAAAATGCCATTTTGTCACCTACCAAAATTTACTACTTTTAAAGAACTTAAAGGCAAAGTTCGTCAGCAATGCGCGTGCACCAAATTCGTGCCAAGAAATACGCAGCTCCATGCCTTTGCTATGGAGCTGCGTATTTCGTGGCACGAATTTGGCGCGCGCCTTTAAAACATTAAAATAACATTTCCAACAATTTGTTAGGAAATTCAATTGTTACTATTGTACTTACAATTAATGTTTTTCCTCCACTTTTAGCTGTTTCTGAAATTAAGGCAGAATATTAGAATGACCAAAATTGATGTAATTTTATTTAAATGTATAATATTTAAATATTTAAATGTAATTTTATTTAAATGTAGCAAAGTACAATGTATATATTTTTATTGATATTGTATTATTTTTATTGATATTGTATGGCAGGATCCAACCATAGACTAAAACAATCTGGGGAGGCCGGTCCATCACAGGTTTACCCCGAGCAGTTAGTCGGGTTTCCCCAACAGGTTGATAGTTTCCATGGCATATGGAGCTTTGCTACTCCCCTGGATGGGATGCCAGTCCATCACAGGTTTACCCCCAGCAGTTAGTTGGGTTTCCCCAACAGGTTGTTAGTTTCCATGGCACGGAGTGACTAGGAGCAGTGCTACTCCCCCTGGATGGGATGCCGGTCCATCACAGGTTTACCCCCAGCAGTTAGTTGGGTTTCCCCAACAGGTTGTTAGTTTCCATGGCATGGAGTGACTAGGAGCATTGCTACTCCCCCTGGATGGGATGCCAGTCCATTGCAGGTTTACCCCCAGCAGTTAGTTGGGTTTTCCCAACAGGTTGTTAGTTTCCATGGCATGGAGTGACTAGGAGCATTGCTACTCCCCCTGGATGGGATGCCAGTCCATTGCAGGTTTACCCCCAGCAGTTAGTTGAGTTTCCCCAACAGGTTGTTAGTTTCCATGGCATGGAGTGACTAGGAGCATTGCTACTCCCCCCTGGATGGGATGCCAGTCCATCGCAGGTTTACCCCCAGCAGTTAGTTGGGTTTCCCCAACAGGTCGTTAGTTTCCATGGCATGGAGTGACTAGGTGCATTGCTACTCTCCCTGGATAGTATGCCAGCCCATCGCAGGTTGGTTTCCCAAACAGGTTGTTAGTTTCCATGGCATATAGAGCATTGCTACTCCCCGTATCGTGGGATGCCAGTCCATTGCAGGTTTACCCCCAGCAGTTAGTTGGGTTTCCCCAACAGGTCGTTAGTTTCCATGGCATGGAGTGACTAGGTGCATTGCTACTCTCCCTGGATAGTATGCCAGCCCATCGCAGGTTTATCCCCAGCTGTTAGTTGGGCTTCCCCAACAGGTTGTTAGTTTCCATGGCATGGAGTGACTAGGAGTATTGCTAATCCCCCTGGATGGGATGCCAGTCCATCACAGGTTTACCCCCACCAGTTAGCTGGGTTTCCCCAACAAGTTGTTAGTTTCCATGGCATGGAGTGACTAGGAGCATTGCTACTCCCACTGGATGGGATCCCAGTCCATCGCAGGTTTACCCCCAGCAGTTAGTTGGGTTTCCCCCCAACAGGTTGATAGTTTCCATGGCGTGGAGTGACTAGGAGCATTGCTACTCCCCCTGGATGGGATGCCAGTCCATCACAGTTTTGCCCGCAGCAGTTAGACACCAACAGTTTTGGTATACATGTAGTATACAAATTTGCTGCTGGCAGTGAATTAAATTATTAAAATTAATTAAAATGTAGAATATTTCTGTGTAATTCTTGGTATTGTGCTTGAAAAAAAGTAAAACCATGTATTACCTTTTTTTTTCACATTTCAGTCAAATTTTTGCACTTTTATTAAAATCATCACATTGATATTTACATTACGGTTGCTGTAATTAGCTAATACGATCAAATACACATGTTTAACGTTCACGAGACATATTCACACAGAGTCTGTACAGGAAAGCGCTTATTTTTCTTAATTTATAACATGATTACAAAGAACATACATCCCTGTGTTTAAAGCCTAGCGTACATCGACATTGCAACTGGTGGCAACTGGTGTTTCCGGCAACTGGAAGCAACTCGCAGCAACTGGGAGCAACTGATCAGTTGCTTAAAAAGGTCGATGTACGCGCACTTGCAACTACTGGCAACTGGAAAAATCCCAGTTGCCTCGAGTTGCTCATGTTCTACTTTCTGGCTACTAGTTGTACCCAGTTGCGTCAATGTATGCGTACTTGCAACTAGTTGCCGTCAGTTGCACGCGTGTATCTGATCATGTGTGCGCACATCGACAGCAACTGCAAGCAACAGTTGCTTCCAGTTGCAAGGTCAATGTACTCTAGGCTTTACCGAGTTGCCGTGTCGATGTGCGCGCTCTGGCTGGATGCTTCCAGTTGCCGCTAGTTGTGCAACTGATCAGTTGCTGTTGATGAGCGCGCTACGCACATATCGACAGCAACTGATCAGTTGAGTTGCTTCCAGTTGCAATGTTGATGTAAGCATGTGTAGGATAAATGAGTAAAGATTTACATGGCACAAAACGCGGTATTAAGGGGGCCAGTACGTTACCTTAAGCCTTATAGCTGTTTTTAACGGAATTATGTCAAATTATTAACGTTAATTCACAAAATGTGAGACCTTAACGGGCAAAAGCCCTAATACATCATTTGCAGTTACCCAAAATTTTACTTCACGAGACGACAAGAAAAACCTGACTAAAACTGTTGATAGCAATGGTAACAAACACCACTTTATTTTCTCCCCTGTGAATGGTACCTTTTGGTTTTTTTTACCATTCATCCAACACAAAAACCATGCATGGCTTTCTGAAGTATTACTGCATCTATGTGGCTGAAATTTCTACAAGGCAGTTTATCATTTTTTAGTTATTACCGTTTTTAAAAGTTTTCCAATAATTTAATTTAATGGGTCTAATGAACTCCAAATCGCAACCCGTAGGCTGAATTGTATCTTTTATACTAGTATCTTCCACCTACACATCGCGGTACATATATGGCCCCCTTACCGCATTTTGTGTCATACATAATTTTGGGCTACCCATTTTGTATAAAACCCGATTACGTTAAGCTTTACTGGACACAAGTTTTAACAATGACATGGCAAGGACGATGGCGTACAGACAACTTTAAAGCACACTTTTTGTTTCCTCAGAGTGAAAAACAGGATTTAAATATTTCGTGTTTGATTGAACAAACGTGATGAGTTTATAGTGCGTTGTGGATTTAATACCGATGTTGTAAAATACGCTCTGTTCGTGTACTTATTTTCCATATTTGGAGGGGAAAAATGAGAAATAAAATATGACAAATTGAATTATTTTTATAGACCACATTCATCAAAAGTTGATAAATAAGCATTTTTAAAGTTTCACTTTTTAGCGCCAACTCGCTGTTGTCACAAACTGTTCACCATAATAGACCGTATCAAATAGCCGCCATTTCGTAGGGCAGTTTCTTTGTTACTTGAGGACATGCATGGTTGCACATTTTGTGCTTTCATTGTTGAACGGTTTAAGTAACAAAAGGTGCCCCACGAAATGGCGGCTATTCGATACGGTCTATTGCACCGGCGGCCATGACAGGGGTCAGGTTTCCATATTTAAATGATGTGACAATAGATCCACAAAGTGCCTACTCGTGCATGACGCACGGTACCAATGTGACTGCCCTGTCATGGCCGCCCGTGCATAGAATCTATTGACCCAACTTCAGACTGGAAAAAAAAAATTTGAAATAGTCGCCAACACGGTCATTTTATACGATTTCTGAAATTTCTCTGACATTCTGCATGATTTGTGCACACATCATAAATTTTACAACACCAAAGACGAAAATATGTACATTTGTTTTAGCTTTTTGGATTAAAAAAAGACAGGGCATGTACACTTAAACATACACAAGTTCAAATTCACGAAAGAACAATAACAGTCTATGCTATTGGTCCAATTATACATTCATTATTTTTACAGTTATTTTAAAAAAAGAAAAAAAATAGTCACATGACTATCTCCGTCCTGGCTTAAAGGCACAGGCTCGTCAATGCACACGTGAGGCCAAATTCGTGCCACGAAATACGCAGCTCCATGCCTTTGCTATGGAGCTGCGTATTTTGTGGGCAAATTTGGCCTCACGCGCGCATTGACGAGCCTCCGTCTTTAATAACTTTGTACTAAAGCTGCATGCATGTGTGTGAAAACAAACCTATACATGTACAATAGAAAATAATGTTAATTTAGTGTAAAGAATTTTGCAGAAAAGACTTTTTTTAGTACGTGGATAAAATTTCTCCAAGATTTTTACTTAAAAACTGCTGAAAGTCCCTCGAGTGGAGTCATTTCATCAGTCATGATCGATTCAGCTAATCCATCAATTGCAACGCACCCCCAATCTTTACGCAAATTCCAATGCAAAAAGGAGGGAGTGAGTACGGTGAATTCATTATCTCAATTTTTAAAAAAAATTACTGGTGGATGGCAATTTACAGTACGCGAACTTAAAAAATAAATTACAATTTTCGGCACAATATCCAACTGTACAATTCGGTGCGTGCATTATACACAATATTTGTGTAAATTCCGCAAGCATTTGTTCATATACTACAAATTAAAATCATTAATATCTTCATCAAAATGTACTTGTTAATGCTCTGAATACGAAAAAAAGTGTTTGATATTCTCATGTAATCAATAAAATCTCAAAATGTCAAATTTGTTGATAGCCAACCCCAATCAGTGAGGAACAACTGCACTACCGTGTTTCGAGATCACCAGTTGGCTTTATAGCTCAATTGGTAGGGCGTCTGCACGTTAAGCAGAAGGTCCAAGGTTCGAATCCCGGTTGCGCCAAGTTGCTTTTCACTGCATCCCCAACTCATGGACATTTATCCACATTTGTATCAAATTTATTCACCCCGGCAGTCCCTGGGTATAATCCCTAAAAATAATCACTCAGATTTAAGAATCTGTAGGACATTTTTTAGTGTGATATTTTACAAAAGATAGGCTGTAGCCACACCCATACCCCACCCTATGCAGGCAGTTACCTAAAATTGTAAGTTGTCACCCTTTTTTTTTTAAATGGACCCTGTACACACCCACCCTGTTCCAAGCCACCCCTTTTGTATCCACCCCCTTGCCCCTCTTCATAAAAGCACCGTTTTGAACTCTTTCTTAACCCTGTCCTAATAACGCACCCTTTCAACACCCCCCTCCCACCCCACCCCAAAAAAGCCAACTTTAAAACTGCATACTACAGATCATGTGACAATCAAAAATCCTAACATTCACTAAAAAAAAAATGCTTTGACAAATTCTTGGGTTCAGTACCAGAAAATATGATCTTTTTTTTTACAAACGTCCACAGTGAAATTAAGAACCCTCTTAAATAAAGGAAGGGACAACTCTGTACGCTTCATGTAAGTCAACATCTTTTGCCTTTCGGCTATCTGACTCGAGAGTAGTGCGAGTCAGGACACTTATTTTTACATACTTCACGGCGTATGGGAGTCGGGAAACAAGGGCATCAACCTTGACGTCATCCATGCAATCTTTGCATGGTTGACGTCATCATCCCTTTCAAAATTTCAAATTATGCTGACGTTAAAAACAAGATTCTCTGATTCAGGTTTATGCACCGGGCAATACATCGGTCATATTTTTGATTAAATTCGTTGATAACTTCAAACAAGTGTTGTCCCTTCCTTTAATTAAGTTCAGAGTTTAATTACTGTTTATTCGCATACTGAGTGACGAAAGAATTGTGAACAATTTCTCTACTTTTTGATTAAAAAATAATTTTTAGCACACAGAAGCTTTATGCAGTCATGCATAACAAAAATGTTATGTGGATATTTCGATGTCAACTTAATTAGAAACGAAATTTTCAAATTTTGATTACCGGTAAAAGTATTTTTGAAGAAAATTAATTGTTTCTTTTGTTTGCTTGTCGTTTTAGCAGTTGACCAATATACGGACTGAAAAGTTCACATAAACTAGGAAAATGCAGACTAACCAATACAAAAAATATGCATTTTCTTAGAATGTGAGTAAAAAATACATGAAAAATGTTTCGCGTCACTGTTCATGAAAAGATTAAAATTGAAAGAACCGTCGGAAAACGAAATGTTTCTAGAAAAAGGTTGTACAGCTATACAGAAAAGGAAATAGTTATTTCCACGTCGAAGTGTGCGCAACGCAGAAAGAAAAAACTAAACTTCCAGCCTGTTTACCCTCGATACCGAACTCGGGGTCGAACACCGAGCTCGGGGATCAGCTCCGGATCACAAACCGAGTGTAAACGCTCTCGGGACCAAATTGGCCCCGGATCAGCTAGACCCCAAGATTTTGGTCTCGCGTCGACGAAGGGTCGAACCCCGAGCTCGGATCAGTTTGCAGTTAGATAAGCAATTGATCTTACTGCATCCGTTCCATAGCCGTTGCGGGGGAAAGCCCGCGAAATTTAAGCATCCTTGTACACTGTACATGCACACGTTGTTCTGTACAAGTAGACTGCAACTTTTGGCGCTGCGCTCGAGATCAAACACAGAATGTAAATGCGACACTCCGAACCTTTGCGGTTAACACTAACGCATTCTTATCAGGGGATCAATCTTGATCCCGTGCTCGGGACCAGTGTAAATTAACACAGCGTACGAAGTCATTTTTTTTGGCCATTAATTTGTGATGTTTCCCGCTTCGTTGAAGAACAAAAAATGGCTTGAAATTCTAAAATTGTTAGCATTGAAGCTGGCCATTTGAAATATCTTACAAATTTGTGTCCGCAACATTTTTTAAAACCAGAGCACATGAAAAAACATTAAATGAGGCTTTAACCTCATTCCCGTAAAATCTACACTTTATCAACTACATTTCTTAACAAAGTTCTAAAAGTGACACATACAATTCGACATCTAAGCACCAAATGCAGTAACGTGGTCGACGTTTGGATATTACCAATCCGTATTGAAACATATAATCATATGTTCAAGTCGACAACTTGTGTTTAAAAATTTCTAAACTCTAGACTATACACGTATACAAAACAGGAAATGCGTGTGATGGAAAAATGCAACCAATTTTGCGAAGCATAGTTTGATCTCGTTTGGAATAAAAAAATTGGCGTAATTACAGAGAACATGCTGGGTACCAGCCAAATCTATCATCCATGTATAGAATATATGGAATATGGCAGGTTACCAACAAACATGGCAGCTGAGTTGCTGGTAGGCGGCAGCTAAAATTACTGCTGGGAACCAATGAAAATTGCCCTGTGAAACAATTTGCTAACTATAAAAAAAATATGGTAAAATGGCGTTATCATTTCAATGTCTAGTTCATCGACTTGTAGCCTGCAAATGCAATTGCGCCTTTTTAAGTCACCATACCAAGTTTTTATACACATGCTTTTAAACTAGATTCTATTGTCTAACGGATTTTCACAAAACACGGTCTGACATAGCCTATGTACATTTTTGTATCTTTAAAAAAACTTTGTCATAAATACATGTACACGCTGATTAGAATTCACAATTTTTGTAATGTCATTTGACAAAACAAACCCGACAACATGCATGTACATTTTTTTTTTGTATATGCACGAAACCCAAAAAAGTTGAAAGGTCAAATAATTTACACAAACAAAAATTTTAAAGTAGATAAAAGCGATATATTAAGGAGGAAATAAAACTATTTTTGGTAACAGGGAAATTCGAAACTAAAGTCCAAAACGAAAAAATGAAAATAATTTTTGCCTATGTTCACAATGTGTCGTAGTCCATTTAACGTTTTTTTACAAGTATTTGAACATTTGTTAAATGTGTTTCCATTTTTTAAATGTGTTGCATTTGTACTATCAGAAATGATGGGATAAATAGTAAGGGTTATGTTGTTTTTTTTCCTGGGAATTTTGAAAATGTATTATTTTGTTTTATTTTGGCAAAGCAAAATTGTCTTCATCTTAAAGTAACCCTGTGTTTTTAAAGGTATTGCAAGCAATACCATATGCTTGAACTGTTAAAAACTATGTTTTTAAGGTTAATAATATACTTTTAAAAAGTCAAACTTTTGCTATAATTTTACAGTGGGTGAAACAGTCACGGAAAAAGGGCCACTCAAATAAATAGAACAGCATAAATATTCTAAAAGGCACAAAATAAATAACTTTGACAGATGCTCCGTCAATTTGGAAAAGTTGATAACATGCAGCTTAAAAACAAACAGTCAGAATTTTTTAAAAATAATACTGTTTGAGCGTGTCTCAGTGAAATAGAATTAATGCAGGTTTTAATTGTTCAATAAATAGGCTTGGAATTCTTGGACAATTGAAGCAAAGAAATGCTTTTTCTGCCCTTATGTTTTCTTTCAATTTTTAGCATTTACACTACCCATCAACACCTTGAAAGTTTTAGGTTTTTTGAGAAGGAAGTATTATTTTAATTGTTTATTCATAATAAACCAAGCTATTAAAGCAAACGGAGGTGTAAGGGGTATCTGGAGAGAAAGCAGTCATCTGGAGTGCTGTCCATCACGGAATGGTCTGCCCAGTCACCTGATCTCAATCCCATTGAGCTGCTCTGGGAGGAGTTGGATCGTAAGGTCAAAAAGAAATGCCCAACCAGCCAAGAAAACCTCGAAATAGTATTTTCACTGAAACCGTATTTTCACTGAATGTTTGGAGAAACTGACAATCAGGATGCAGAGATTGTGTGTAGCTGTCATAGCTGCTAAGGGGGGATTCTTTGATGAACATCAAGTTTAGCCGTTTCTTTTTGCATGCTCTTCAATTTGTTGATAAAGCCCACTGCTGAGGCCGAAGATGGCACTAAAATTAACATGTATATATTGCTTTTTGTTAGAATACACCTACATTTGCTTTCACAAAATTAACATTCACAAAATTATACGTTTTCTTCTCAAAAACCTGAAACTTTCAAGGTGTTTTCAAAGTTTTGATGGGTAATGTAGCCACACCAGATTTTGGTGTTCTAAAACGCAGTAATTTGACAAAATATTTAGATAAAATGGAGGTTTTAAGAAAATTTAAATTTACCTTATGTTTTATAATTGCAGTTGCCCGCTGTAGGATATTCAAAACCCGCCTTTCGGCAACGGCAAGTTTTGTCGTTTAGTGGTTAAAACATCTGTCTAGTATGCAGAAGATCGTGGGTTCGAGTCCCACCCGAGCACACTATGAGCATTCAGAGCGTGTGTCTGTAAAAGCACTCAATATATAAAAGCCGATAAAATCACAAGTCCGTGACAAGTCCGTCACAAGTCCAGTAACAAGAGGAAAAGGATGAACACGCTCAAAAGAATGTCTTTGTTGGAGTTCATTTGAATAGCTTGTGACTTGAATTAAGACTCGGGGACTTGTGAAGGCTTGTGAGGACTTGTGATGGACTCGACGACAACCCGATAGAAAGAAGTTAAATGTATATTGCAATGCTTGGCAAGTTTTTGTTTAAATTCTCAAAAGAAAATAAATAAGTTAGACCCAAAATGTCGCGTAAGACTGGGAGTTAGTTTTATGTATTCGTATCAATGTCACTTTTGATGCGAACAAAATGTTAAAAGGACATAAATGGGTAGCACTATATACATAAATGGACGAAAATTGTCGTAAAAACACAATCAGTGTTTTCGTTCGTTCATTCCCCTGTAAAAATCGCAGGAAACAAATAAATAGAGAGACTTAAGAAAAAAAAGTTAAAAATATCGTACAGTACAACTCCACTGGTGGTCCAATTGCGTGTTGCTGGGAACCAGTTATTTGCTGTGTACGTCTGGGCACTGGTCTTGCGGAATACCAGCTTGCAGTGTCCGTGGTCCCCTAGAGTAGTGTGTGATTATATATACAGAGCCTTAGCTGGCTCCCTGCTCTGTCTAAGCATACGTGACTTCAGTCTTGATGGTAACCGGTGGTTCACTGGTGTCCTCTTCTTGCGGGCTACCAGCATCGTTGACCGCTTTGAGTTTTTTTATGGTGTTTTTGAGCGCTTGTCGCTTGTTGCAGAACCACACGCGAATGACCTCGCGTTCGTAGTTGATTTCGCTGGACATGGACGTCATTTCGGCGCCGGAGGGGTGCGTGTTCTTGTCGAACTGCACGGCGAGGTACTCCAGGGCCTGGGGCGTGAACGATGTGCGTCGTTTTCGCTTCTTCGTGGGTTCGCTACTGCTAGGTCATAACAACAGATTACAGAACAATTAAATTAATCGGAAAATAGAATTAAGTAACGACAAAGACATGCTAAAGCACTTTTCGACTTGCACTCAACAGAGCAAAACGCAAGAATGGCGTGGTGACGCTAATCGACAATAGTACAGGCCCGTAACCAGGAGGGATCGGACGATCCCCCCCCGCGGAACAGGGAGTTCCGCTCTACAAAAAAAAAATTCATCATTTCGAATAATTGAATTTTTCGTCGCACAATATAGCCAGTTGTTATTGTATTAAGTTTTTGTATATCACACAGTGATCATATCTGAAAGGGGGTCATCTACTTATCCATGCATTCTTCGTTATGTATGCAATGTTATGTAGAGCCGGCATTTTACTGTTTCAAAACTAGTGTCTGACGGCACTATTCGATCCCCCCCGCAAAACTCGCTGGTTACGGGCCTGTAGTATAAGGCTGAAAGCGGGAATGACGTGTTCAGAATGCTGCGCGGTGATTGGTCAGCAGGGAGCACGCTACTGCGCATGCGCAGTTAGATTACATGTAGCATGTGCACACATTCTTTCTGACGACACAACACAGGTTTTGTGAAGTGGATGTATGTAGCTTCGAGCATGTGCAGATGCATGATACTGCGTGCCCTGGCCAGTACAGTGAACTGCTGTTCGCTGTATTGTTTCGAGCACTCGGGGTGATCAAGCAAGTGTTGTCCTATACACCAATCTGTTAACTAAGGTCTCCTTCATAGCTGGGGGGCTTCCACTGAATGAACTGCATGTTTTTTGCTGTTGCTAAAGCTGCATTTGTTTACTTCGAACAAGTTGCACGTCCTTGTAGGGTTGTGTACGCGAAGGAGGGTGCGTCGCGTGTACGCGAAGGAGGGGCGTCGCGTGCATGCGGAGGGGGTGCGTTCGTGCATGTAATGGAGGAGCACTTTTCGTTCTAACAGCAACACAAAACGCACAGCCCATGCTATGGCGGATATACAGGGAAGGAGACCTTAGTTACCGGATTGGTCTATAGCAGATGTGCATTCGGGCTGTGTGGCAGCTTTGCGAGCATTAATTCAACTAAAGGTAAAATTTTCAAAGGTCTATTGGCGTCCTCCAATGTCAAGGAAACTGTCCCTGTCAGAGGTCCCTTTGCAGCTCTTAATGAGTTGCACAAAATAATCACAAGCTTTCGGCTGCAGCACGCGCTTTCTGCCACCGTCTCTAGCGATGTATCGACATTAGAGGAGGCCAAATCGAAAGTGATAGATTTTAAAATTGATATTTTTTTTTTATTATTTTTTTCGCACCGCTTTTAAACCTCACCCTCTGATTGTTTACACAATCTGAACTTTTGGTTTAAATACATTGGCAATTGACAAAGTTATTTAAAGATAGTATACATGATTGGTAAACTGTTACAAATAGTTTTATCCCCCTGTGTGATTGAAGATATGCATGATTAAAACCAACCTGAGCAAAAACCAGCTCCGTACTTCGTCTAACTTTTGAGAAAACAGTCAAAAAAGGGTTTGCAGTCATTTCGCCCCAAAACCACTTTCGCCCTGAACCACTTTGCCCTGAACCACGGCCTGTGCACGAAATGGTTTTAGGGCGAAGTGGCATTTGGGCGATGTAGTGTTTGGACGAAGTGATTTGGGGCGAAATGGCACTCGGGCGAAATGGTTTTGGGGCGAATTCAATTTTCGTCTCATGAGACGAAAAATAATTGTTTTACTCATTTCTCAAAGACTATAGCACTTCAGACAAAACCATTTAAGGGGAATTTTTCTACGGTCATCATGTTTATATTGTGTAAGTTAGGCATAAATCTGTGAACATTTCTGATTTTCGAGATACCAATCATGTATACTGCCTTTAAGTCTTGTGTTTGTCCCATTTCAGTGTTAGGGGCAAGGGCCAATTTCATGGCGCTGTTTAGCAGCCGATTTTGTGCCAACGGAGGCTCCGGCTATTTCATGGAGACCGTAACAAGCTTACTCACTGCTAAACGTTCGCTAGCTTCAGAGGCAACATTTGCTGAACGCTAGTGACACAAACATGCCCGTTTCCAAGCACGCGCATGCTTAAAGGGACACACTGGCTTACTTTTTACATAATGTAGCGATCTAGCATCCTTGACAATAATTTTTCGATGGTTGTTGTGAAAAAAAAATTATCAAAATGTCACGTAATTAACTAGAAATGTTTCAAATTAACAAAAGAGACAAATGTTGGGCTATACGCTTTACCATGCGTTTGTAAATAAAGGTGACGTTCGATATGGGTCGACAAGTATTTAACCTCGATTCCTTGTTTCCCTGACTCATCACACCTTGCATGAGCCCTCAGGTCAGCGCTGACTCGAGGAAGCAACTCGAACGCAACTTGTTGGTTTCTTTAGCGCCCTCAATAGGCCTATGCTGTTTTTTTCTTCGGACACGAAAATCTGAGAAGACACGAAAATCTGAGAGATTCTCTCGTCCATATCAACACCCAGAAACCCTTCTTATGAAATCTGTTGGCAGATTTGTGTACAAATTGGAAAATACGGTATGTATGGTGTTCGTAGGACATTATTTTCCAACAAGAAGAGAAACAAACCGCGAATTACAAAAAGCAATTCGCACCTCGCGCTGGTTTCTACGGGTGGAAATAAAACTTACTCCAAGACCACGTGATTTATCCGATTCAGAATCTGGTTCCGATAAATCACGTGATCTTTATTATTTTTTTTAAATGCTCAAAAACGGCCAATTTTTGTGGTTTCTTTTCAGGTTCTCTTCAGTCTATTTCGGAAAGACTTTCAGAATCATGTATGGGTCCATTTCGAGCCCAAAATAGCCAAACAAAGCCGGTATGTCCCTTTAAGCACACCGCAGCCGTGAAATAGTGGTAACGTTAGCACAACTTTTCTGCTACAGTAAGCACACGTTTTCAGCTAGCGCTTAAGCACGCCATGAAATAGACCAATCCAGTAAGCTCCGCCCATTTTGGAATTGACCAATCACAGCCTCAGGTTGAGGTAACAAAAAAGTGGATCTCCATTTTGGTTACCCGAGTCCTCAAAATGTTGTGCACAAAGCTACGGCGAAATGCAGCACGAGTGACGCACAAACACCATAAACATCATTTTTATCAGCGCAGAGGACCCTAGCCGGTTTAAAACGGATTGTATAAGACTATCCTAACCTACTTTTAATCCCTTCATAAATGTGTTTTTGTGTAAACGGGAAAAACTCACAAAAATTAGCTTGTCGTTTTGCTATGTTGTGCATTCACTGCATTCTAGATGTGTGTCGAGATGGTTTTGTTCGATCGCGCGTGATACGCGTATTGCAGGCGTGTTGTACGTGCACGCACACGACCGGATACTTAAGTGCACATTTTGCTTTCGAGCGTGCAGTTTCTGTGTGCGTGTGCTTGTTTCAATACGCGCTGACCAGGACGCGGACGCACGGCGCGGCCACTCGACTCTACTGCACACGTTCCTCACATGTGTGGCATGTTGCTAGGCAATTTCTAAATGGGCGGAGCTTACTGGATCGGTCTATTGGCCCCTGGTCTTCAAAAAGAAATCAAAAAGTGAAAGGGCGAAAAATACTTGTCTCCGTCCAACCTTCCAATATAGTCCGAGAGCTGACTGAGACCGTTTTTATGTCTTTCCTCGGCTTCCTGCATCCACCGTTCCAAGACTGGTTTGATCTTCTGAGCACTCTTAGGGGTAATGTCCAACTTCTCGAACCTAAACAAAAAGAGACAAGGTTTTAAGCCATGTCCGCATTGGACTTGTTTTTCAGGAGGTTTTAACGATGGTAAAATGGAAAATGGCTAAATTTTATTGCTGTCCGCATTTGGACTTGTTCAACACGGGAAATTTTACCAAGGCTGTGGGAGAGCATGCGCAGTGTCCCTTCGCAGTATGACCTTCACGGCCCGGACGTACGCTTCCAGAACGCTTTTACCGACTCGATGTGTCCGCATTGGACTTATCGTCTCGGGAAAAGTTACCTGGTTAATTTTCCTGGGCAGCAGTTGGCCAGGAAAAGTAACCGCTGGACTCGGGGAATAGCTACTGAGAGGAAAACTAAGGCTGTTCAAACAAAGACGAGGGTTCACAAATTATATTTCTCAGTACCATGGTTAACCGACGGACATGCACCGCACATAAAAATTACACGGGGACTCAAAGAGGAGAGTCCGGGAGCGCTGTACCCTGGGGCTATTTCTCTGTCAGGCCATTAGATGCAAACAGCTGTTTGTTTACATTGTGTCACTGGGCCATAAGTAGGATGATTGATAGCTTCTATTATGCAGGGTACACAAATGAATGGAGCTTGGCTGGTGTTCCAGATTTCCCAGGGTCGGCTTGACTGGTGTGAACTTAACATTAAAGGGGACTATACAAGCTTCAACAGGGGGTTTGATTGGGGATCACATGGAGTTTTAAGATAGTATACATGATTGGTAAACTGTTACAAATAGTTTTATCCCCCTGTGTGATTAAAGATATATGCAAAAACCAGCTCCGTACTTCGTCTAACTTTTGAGAAAACAGTCAAAAAAGGGTTTGCAGTCATTTCGCCCCAAAACCACTTCGCCCTGAACCATTTCGACCTGAACCACGGCCTGTGCACGAAGTGGTTTTGGGGCGAAGTGGCATTTGGGCGATGTAGTGTTTGGACGATGTAGTGTTTGGACTATAGCACTTCAGACAAAACCATTTCATCATGTTTATATTGTGTAAGTTAGGCGTAAATCTGTGAACATTTCTGATTTTCGAGATTACCAATGATATATACTGCCTTTAAGAGGCACTGGCCGTAAAAGGTGGGTTTTTTCCTGCCAAAAAATGCAGTTGTACTACTACTGTAAAATTATTTACAAAAAGAGTTGTCTTATTATTATTAATTCTTTCTGATACTGAAATTAGGGATTCCGCAAAAGGGCCCGAGGCATCTACTGTAGCTTATAATCCTGAAGAAACCTGTGAAGCGAAGACGATGAAGAAATGCTCAGTTTTAGAGGTGGGAGGAAAACACAATTCTGTATAGGGGAAAACCCTCGGAATCAAGCAGGGACTGAGAACCCAATCCACATACTGACCCGGACGGGATTCGAACCCGTGCCACAGAGGTGGAAGGCGAGGAAAGTACCACTAGGCCAAACTAAATGCTGTACACAATTCATGTATACTTTTATTAAGTTGATCACATGTTAAAAAACTTCTAACCAGAAAATTCTCCTTTTTTTTTTTCCTTGACGGAAAAATGTACCCACCTACAAATAGCCGACTGGCTGTACGCTGGCCCCTCTGTCGCACTGAGTGCCTGGCCGACTTGGGTCTGTGTCAGTCCGAGCGATAACCTCCTAATCTTAAAGGCTTTGGCAAATTCCTTGATCTCTTCCAGGTTTATCCCGTCAACCTCCGTCGTGTTCCCGAGACTGCTTACTGCTGAGGGGGCGACGATAAAATGAAGAATGGGGTTTGAGGGAAGGGGGGCGGGGGGAGGTGAGTTTGAAAAAAGTGAATATGTTTGTCAAATTAGGGGCTTTTTAGATTATCCTTATGCAAGCTTCACATGAATAGACCGTATCAAATAGCTGCCATCTTGTAGGGCAGTTTCTTTGTTCCTTGAGGACATGCATGGTTGCACATTTTGTGCTTGCATTGTTGACAAATTTAAATGTCAAAAGTTGCCCTACAAGATGGCAGCTATACGATACGGTCTATAGCATGGTTATATTGATGTACTTCATTTCACATTGCGGTAGGAGAGAATGGCATAAAGCAACCTACTTGCTACTCCCCCTGGATGGGATGCCAGTCCATCACAGGTTTACCCCCAGCAGTTAGTTGGGTTTCCCCAACAGGTCGTTAGTTTCCATGGCATGGAGTGACTAGGAGCATTGCTACTCCCCCTGGATGGGATGCCAGTCCATCACAGGTTTGCCCCCAGCAGTTAGTTGGGTTTCCCCCAACAGGTTGATAGTTTCCATGGCATGGAGTGACTAGGAGCATTGCTACTCCCCCTTCAAATTTTGTGGATGTTTTATCTTTACCACGATGCAATCAAAGTTAGTCAAATTACATTAACAACATTAATTAACAATGTTAATATGAGTGCCGTTAGCCTGTTAAAATGTGTTAATAATGCTCCGTACTGAAAACCAATAGTCGTAAGTTATTAGTGGTATGATCGGAATTGTTAAACTTAGAGAGTTAAACTTACCGAGCTGATAACCATATTAAATCCAGTGTGAACATACAAGAAAAATTTTACCCGAGTTAAGTGCAAGTATGAACACCAGTAAAATTTATCCGCAAAACAATTTACCACCATCTCAGTAAAATTTCTCCCCTTACCCAAAAAAGGCCAATCTGAACATAACTTAAGCCAGTTACATTAAAAGCAGCTATTTTTAGTGAAAACTGCTGTATGATAAATAGTTAATGACAAGTTCAAAACATTCGGTGAGGACTCATTTGGGAAAATTGTAATTAAAAGCCAAACTGTAGCCTCATAACATGTCACAAGTAACATGTTAATAAAGTTCAGTTCTGTGCTCGTCTGGGTACAAAATGACGTCAGCACGTAAATTATGTTTTTACGAACTGTCACCCAACATTTTTGTTTTCACGAACTGATACTTATTGTAAATTAACAAATTGGGGAGTGTTTCAGTCAAATTTTTACTAAACTCCTCAAAAAGAGTTCGGAAAGTCAAGTTTGACTGACGATTGATCTCTTGTTACTAAATCATTTCCCTTGAATGTGGTATCATTAGAAAGCCCCGTTATTCCTCTTTACAGTGATGTGTCATTTCCTATGATTAATCAATCGGGGGATGTGCAGTATAGCGGAATACAGGGGTGGGTGGAAAGTGAAATGTCAAAAAATTCACTGCTATTGTCATGCAGTGCATTCCCCTTTTGCTTGGAGGATGGGAATGTGTCAATGCACTTCTTGACAATAGCAATGCATTTTGTGACATTTTACTTTACACCCGCCCCCGTATTCAGCTGTGCTGCACATCCCCCAATTGCTTAATTATAACAAATGACACATCATCGTAAAGAGGAATAACAGGGCTTTCCAATGATACCAAATTCAAGGTAAATGACTTGGTAACAAGAGAGAAATTGTCAGTCAAACTTGAACTTCCGAACTTTTTTTGAGGAGTTTAGTTTATGACGTCAGGAATTCACTGAAAATGACACCAACTTTTGTGCACAAGTCAAGGAAATTATTTTGCAACAAGAGAGAAATCGTCAGTCAAACTTGACTTTCCGAACTTGTTTTGAGGAGTTTGTATTCCACAAGTATATCATTCGTGTCCAGCATTTTGAAAGCTTTTTTTTTTTCGAATAAATTTAACGCTTTCTTGGGTGTCAGTTCGTGGAAACAGAAATTCATGCGTTTTGAATCCAGTGTCTAGAGTGCGCGCGCATAATCGGATGTCAGTTCGTGAAAACTTGTGTCCCCCACTGTGCGGTTTTCACGAACTGTAACTGAAGTGCACTCGAGCGTCACTCCGTGGTGTCAGCGACGATATTGTTATTTTAAGTCACTTTAAATTCTGAAAGTCTCGTTGACAGATATTTTACGTTATTTCGACAGATATTTCATGTTATGGGCTGGACTTTTTAGCGGCGAGACCTCACATAAATGTTTTGAACCGGTGAATGATTTGTTAGTTGTGGGCAAAACCTTCCATGCGAATGATGTTTTGGATGCCTGTGCCGCATGCAGCCATGTCATGCTCCAGTGCATTGTGGGTAGGTGGCTTCCCGGTATCGTACAAAAACTATTTTTAAGGGAAATCATTTGTAACATTAAAAGTAAGGGGAAAAAAGCCATAGAAACATACAAAAATAATCAAAAACATGCACACGGACAAAAACCAAATACAAGTACAGTGGAACATTATTAAAAATAGATCCTAGACATTTCGCAGAATACCATGTATGTTGTCAAATTGGGAATTTCTTTTTCAAATGACTGTTTTCACCTATTCCTGTGACAAGGTGTGTCTGTCATGCAGATACAATTGTCTAATCATATACAAAATATAAGTTTCAGTTGTTCTGAAGAGATAATTTAGGCCCAAAAAGGGTTACAAATAGTGTGACAACATGCCTTTCTAAAAACCCTGTGTACAAATTTCAAATATACGCTCGTAACCAAGATGGACACTTGTGTTACATTTTAGGCCGTCCCGGTTACGAGCGTATATTGGAAATTTGTACACAGGGTTTTTAAAAAGGCATGTTGTCACACTATTTGTAACCCTTTTTGGGCCAAAGTTATCTCTTCAGAACAACTGAAACTTATTTCTTTTATTTTAAGACCAGACAAAGGTATTTTCAGGAAAATATGTTCTGTGTTGGCAAAATGCCCCCTTTACTGAGGAAAGACCCATATACACAGAAACAGAGACATAACCAAAAACCACATAAAAACATACAGACAACCACGACAGTATTACAATAAAATAAAAAATTAAACATTTTGAGGGTTGCTCCATAAAAATTACATTTTTGTACGATAACCGGAAAGCCACGTCCACCTCCAAAACCAAGATAATTGGAAGATTGCCTCACAGTACCTTTACCTGATGAGCTTCCGCCAACCGTCGCAGCTGTTGCGTTATTCGTCGGCGACGAGGGCGCTTTCACCTGCACAGCCGCCGTGGCGACTTGGTTCCCCGCTTGGGTGGTAACCAGCGTGCCTCCGACCACGGCTTGCGTCACTCCGATAAGCTGTTGTACTCCGACGGACTGGTTGACCGTTTGTCCGGCTCCGACGATAACGGGGTTTTGCTTCGATAAACCATGACTGGCTAGGAGTTGACCGGTGGATGATACGAGTTGGCCAGTTAGGCCATGATCGGTCGGCGCGGTGGTGGTTGCGGCAGTGATGACGCGCTGCGTGGTCAGCGCTTGCGCAGTGGTCTGTTGTTGGTTGACTGTGCCGAGTTGGCCGAGTTGCCCGACTTGGGTGAGTGGTGGGGTGCTGACCATTGTGGCAAGGCCGGCAGCAGCTAGCGCTCTGGCTGAGGAATTTAGACCTACACGAAAATAATTTATAGACAAAATGAACGAACAAAATCTTTGTCCGCATGCAGCTTTTTTGAAAAAACGATTTGTTAATTTCTTACACAAAATACCATTTTGGGCGAAAATAAGCTAATTTTTATCAATGAAATCTATGCTTTAAAACCACTCTACTCAGTTAAAGTCTTAAAAATCCTATTTGGAGCTTGCTTTGGGGGTTAAAACAAAGGTTTTTAGTTTTTATGCTAATGCCAATATGCATATTCATGACCAAGGTCACGATGTCACAAGAGGCAAACACAGGAAAATCACATTCAACTGTGCACAAAAGATTCCACTTTTTTTCTCAATTTTCATAAAACTTTTGTAATCCATGGCAGTTTGAGTTTGTTTTACATGTTGCCTGCTGTAAGCCATGACAAAACTTGAAGTCTTATGTTTTTTCTTAACTTTTCCCTTCTGTCTTCCTTACGTGATGCACTCCGAACAGCGCCCTCTGTCTGTGATTTATTGCAATGAAATCTTCAAAGTTGAAAAAGGCCACCTTTTATTGATTTTACATCCAAACGAACAATAGTATGTCTTGCTGAACAAGTAATCCGTCATTATGAAGCAAAGCTTAGGCACAAAGTTGTTTAGCATGTCACAGGCCCTTTAATGTTACAATAGACGAATCTCACATTTTCCTGGTTGGCGCTCTTCCCATTGAAACTGAGGGTCTTCGTGTCAAATCGGCAGTGCGCGTGCGCTACAAGTACAGCATTGTACAGTGACCGAGTGTGTACGTGTGCTTTTCTGCATGGCATTCAGGAGTGATTGTGCATCCACGTGCGTACATTAGTTCTTTTCAGTTACGTAACACGAAAAACCTCGTTATCAAACCCGGAAGTGCGCAGACGGGTCTGAAATGTATAGTCCCGACCTGTCAATCAACCGAACCCGTCGACCAATCACAACAGAGCTAGCAGATGTCACCCACATAGGTCAAAGTGCACTGTCTCACAACAACATGATCACGCGATATGTTCTGCCGGCCCCATACAATTTGTACAGTGTTGTATGCGATGATCCGGGTGAATTTTTGGTTTCAAGGCCGGTCGTTTCGTTCAAAGGTACGAAATCATGTATTTCATGATGATATGACATCCCTGTATTACTGGCCCTTTACTCAGTGTGTTCTAAGATAACTGTTGACCCTGAAACATGAATACCTTGGAGTTTTCCTTAATGAATCTGTGCTTTCCGTTGAAAGTCCCATTGCTTTGTGCGTTGTGTGTCGCCATTTTGACGATAGCGTGTGAGCTATAGCAACAATATCCAACAGGGCGGGGTTAACTGGGCAAAATCGGAACTATGCATTGGTTAATATGGGATTCGTCTATAAGCAGTAATTCTGCTATAGCTGATCCATTCTGCTTTACCGACCTGCATTCATGAGCATTTGTGGCAGCGGGAGTTGGCCAAGTCCCGTTTGACTGGCTAAAACCGACATGGAGGGAAGGGGCGTAGTCGCGCCGGTGGTGGCTGACGTGGGCACAGTAATGCCGACCGGACTCGTTGTGTACTGCTTGCTCAGGGACGAGACGGAGGTGGTTTGGGGCAGACCTGGCCAAACAAAAATCACACAGAGCTCGTTCAGATTTCTCCAGAAAATGTATTTCGTTCTAACCTAACAATCATATAAAATACCTCCCCAAAATACTATCCATGGGAAGAAAACAGGAAATTTGCAATCGCCAATTTTGATGTGGAAGCAAAAAGGCTGGTGTGATCACTGCACTGCTTTATGGAATGGATAAATTAGTTTACAAAACATCGGTGGTTTTGTGACGATATCCTTGAAAATATAAGAATTGAGAGCGCAAAATTTCAGAATGTAAAATATTACAAATGATATGGTATCAAAATCTCAACACCCAGGGGAAAAATGGGGGCGCTCAAAAATGCATCTGGACAACCCCCATTAATACTAAACAAACACTCACCAGAAAGGACCGACGTGACATTCGTTTGATTCGCAGCCATTGACGACGCGTTCGCCATCGTCGGCATAACGCCACCGATGTTTGCGGCCAGTAACTGGCCTCCGCTGGTGGGAATAAGGAACTGTATCCCACCAGAGCTCTGGGCTAGGCTGACGGGGATGGTTAAGATTTGTTGCTGGCCGGCTGCGTTGGTGATCGGTAGGGTTAAGACTTGCTGTTGACCGGTGGAGTTGTTGGACGGGATGGTCAGGATTTGTTGGGCCCCTGCCAACTGGGAAGAGAAAAATTTGCGTTTAAAATTTGTTTGCAGATGTTGCTTTTCACCTTGTTTACACTTTATCCCGAGCTCGGGGTCGAACACCGAGCTCAGGATCAGGCTCGGATCACAAACTGAGTGTAAACGCTCTCGGGACCAAATTGGCCCCGGATCAGACCCCAAGATTTTGGTCTCGCGTTGGCGGAGGGTTCAATCCCAGTAAACTGTCGGTAAACTTATTGTGTCACTTGGTAGTAAACCGTTTACCTGGTTGGTTAAGACTTGCTGGGGTGACGGGAGGGTCTGTATGGGGGGCGAAAGCAGAAGTTGCTGCGTTGATGCGGAGTTACAGAGGGATGCTGGGATAGTCGTCCCAAGACCTGACAAAAACAAACAAACAACTTTGAAGAATGAGCAAAATAAATCATTTTTAATGGTTAAAAATGTATTTTGCTCAGATATCCTTAAATTGTTTAGATTCTATATTAATTGATAAAATTTACAGCATGGCCTTCGTTATAAAATCAGTAAACTTTAAACTGCTCACAAAAAATACGACTCGAAGAAAAAAAAATCCCGAAATATTTAGCAAATTTTAGCAAATTGTATTCATGTTTTCTGCAGTAAATGATATCTGTATAATTATATTTTGGATGGCTTTGAGGGTGATATGAGAATATACCGCACGAGTCATGAAAATACCAAAAGGTTTTTCTTCGTTTGGTGTTGAAAAGTCTGGTTTATTTCCTCCATTTATAGACCGTATCGACTAGCCGCCATTTCGTGGGGCACCTTTTGTTACTTAAGCCGTTCAACAATGGAAGCACAATATGTGCAACCATGCATGTCCTCAAGGAACAAAGAAACTGCCCCACGAAATGGCGGCTATTCGATACAGTCTATATATTGTAACTGCATACATTTCGTGTTTTATAGTATTTTTTGAAACTGTACTCACTCCTGCGTGGCATGCATGCGGAATGTACCCGGTACTCACACGATAGTTTAATGTTCACAAGTTTCAGGCAGAATGCACTACTACACGCGTACACATGTGTTTTCGTACGCCCAGTTTGGACTCGCTTGATTAGGGGCTCTTAAAGGCAAGGCTCGTCAGCAATGCGCGCGCCAAATTCGTGCTACGAATTACGCAGCTCCATAGCAAAGGCATGGAGCTGCGTATTTCGTGGCACGATTTTAGCGCGCGCGCATTGCTGACGAGCCTGTGCAAGGTATGTGCAAAAGCTTCATTTTAATATAACATTGCGACTTATCAGATACAGTATGCCTTAATAAAGCATTTATTTAAGTTCTGCTTTAAAAAAAAAAACACAAAGCCGAGACAATTCTGCGCACCTTTGAGACTGGACTGGAGTGCCTGTTTGGTGGTTGGGTTTATGATCATGCCCCCGCTGCGCATTGCTTGCCCTCCGGTGGCGCTCTGCATGGCCAACAGGAGTTGATCGGAGGCGCTCTGGGGTTTGACGTTAGAAGTCATCTTCATTGTCATCTGGCCGGAAACCATGGGGTCCTTGAAGACAAGTTACATGATTGGAAAACGTTTTTTAAAAAAAACAGTAACAACAGCATTACATAACTAAAAAATAATGTTGATAAACTGCCTTGTAGAAATTTCAGCCGAATAGATGCAGTAATACTTCAGAAAACCTGAAAAATCAAGGCATGGTTTATGTGTTGAATGAATGGTAAACATTTTTTTTGAAGAAGCACCTTTAGTTGGCAATTTTTCCCACAAAGGTACCATTTTACACCGGAAATCCTAGAACTACCGGTATGGGGATACATGTACATATCCCCCAAAGGTACATGTAGAAGCGTGATTTATCACTGTGGTTGTGCATACTGCAGCAACTTAACAGCGGGGACAGTAAAACATGGCTTGTGCAATAACCTACAGCCCGATCTTCACCAAACTTCATCCGATAGATCTTGAGAACCTTGCCTTGCGTGTGTCTATGGATTTTTGGCAGAATATTTCCATTTAATTATCGAAAATCCATCTTTGAAGTCAAGAACAGCGGTTGCAACATGCACTTTCGATAATTAAAGGGCCCCTGAAATGCTCAATAACTTTATGCACAGTTTTTGCTGCATATAAAGGATTACTTGTGTAGAAAGACAATACTACTGTTAATTTTGATGCCCCATGAATAAAAAGTGGCATTTTTCAACTTTGAAAATTTCTTATTATTAACTCACAGAAAGAGGGCGCTGTTTGGGGCATGTCACTTTAGGAACACACAGCAGAAAAGCAAAGAAAAAACATTAGACTTCAAACTGGAATTGTGGAAAAATGCTGCCGTTTCCAGCCTTAGTTTTGTTCATGGTTTGCAAAAGGCAACATGTAAAACAAACCTACATGTAAACCGTCATGGGTTACAAAAGTTTCATCAAGTTGGAGAAAATTGTGGAAACTTTTGTGCACAGTTGAATAATATTTTCCTGTGTTTTCCTAATGTGACATCACCACTTTGCTCATGCATATGTAAATTTTTCATTAGCATAAAAATCAAATCCAAAATATGCTCGAAACCAGGACGGCCTATGTAACACAAGTGTCCATCCTGGTTACAAGCGTATATTGGAAATTTGTACACAGGGTTTTTAGAAAGGCATGTTGTCACACTATTTGTAACCCTTTTTGGGCCTAAGTAATCTCTTCAGAACAACTGAAAGTTATTTCTTTTATTTTGAGACCAGACAAAGGTATTTTCTGGAAAATATGGTCTGTGTTGCCAAAATGCCCCCTTTACTGTCGAAAGACTCACATGTAATTGAACCGTGAAAATGGCCCGAACAGAGATTTCAATCTGCGCTTCACAAACAGACAGAGAAAATCAACCTAAGCCACAGAACAATTTTCACTGAACCGGACAAATCAATATTAATTTCATCAACCAACCTGTGTGCCTGTTATGACATTAGCCACACTCACAGAGGGAAGGGCGCCGGAGATGGTAACAGCCGGATCCAGTTTGCCATTGCCAACTATGTGCTGGTTGGCTGAGTCTCCATCCATGATCATTGGATCCAGCACTGTGATTGGTCAACGGGGTGTCAGGCTCCTCCCCTTGGCAACCAGTCCTGTAAAATGATTGGATGAGACCAATTTCATTCATAATTCTGATATCATGAATATTTATAATTTTACATTGGAGAACATCTAGAAAGATCATTTAAAAAAATGTTTGTAAAATTTAGAAGCCAATGCATAGTTCCGAGATTGCCCAGTTAACCCCACACCCTTGGATATTGTTGCTATGTGCTCACAAGCCATCGCAAAAAATGGCGAGACTACGTACAAAGCAACGGGACTCGGCATAGAAAGCACAGATTCATTGGAGAAAACCCAAAGGTATTTATGTTTTGAGGTCGACAGTTACCGTAGCACACACTGAGCGAAGGGCTAGTAATGCAGAGATGCCATATATTCATAAAAATGCGCTTTCCTACCTTTGAACAGCGAATCGCCCAACATTGAAACCAAAATTCACCCGGTCACTGGCGCATACAACATACAAACTGTATGGGCAGAACATCGCGGATTGTTTGTGATGATTGCATCACTTTGACCTATGTGGGCGCCGTCTGCTAGCTCTGTTGTGATTGGTCGCGGGTTCGGCTTGATTGACAGGTCGGAACTATGCATTATGTCTAATTTTATTTGTTTGAATGTTCAAAAACGGCCAAATTTGGTGGTTTCTTTTCAGGTTCTCTTCAGTCTATTTCGGAAAGACTTTCAGAATCATGTTTGGGTCTATTTCGAGCCCAAAATAGCCCAACAAAGCCAGTTCGTCCCTTTAACCCGGGGCGGAAAGAGAGCAGTGGGAACGCTTGCGCCGCTCCGGGGTATCTCGGGGTTAAGGATTGCCGTTACCCCCGAGTTAACCCGGAGATTTTGTAGTGGGAAAGGGGTATTAATGCCAGCAACCTACGTAATTTGATTTAAAAGTAGACAAATTCTTCAAAAATAGTAGTCAAATTATTCAAAAATAACAAAAATCAGTGCCCCACCCTAAAAAACCTGCAGACCTGCCAACTTTACCGCACACATGCATTATGCACAAGGCACGGTAATGCAATCCTGTTACAAGGACGCCAAAAAAAATCCAATCCCTAAAAAAATCAATACAAATGTTCATGAATTTGGAGAGAGTCAGGTTTCTTAAAGTATCCATCGGCAAAACCGGATGTTATAAATTCTTTCGGCAGTATTTACATGAATACATGTAGGAGAAAAACGAAAGCAGTGTGCCCCCACCCTCTCCGTTTCCCCCACCCAGGGGCTGTTTCAGATTAAGCGTCAAGGCTTCAGTGTTTGATTGTCAATCATCTAGAAAAGCGGCCGAGAGATTTTGAGCCGAGGGAAATCACAAAATCAGAAACGAAAAGCGAGCATGTTCGATTGAGATGACCAAGAATTTAAACAGCTGGATTACTTGCATTTTAAAGATGTGGGTTTTTCCATAAGAACATTGAGCCAAAGTGTGACATTTTTATGCATTTGGGTCATTCCATAAATATGGGGGCCAAAGTGTGACATTTTGATGCATTGGTGAAAATGGCCTTTTCAAGTTACCAAAATATTTTGAAGAAATTTCCGTGCAATTCCTGAATAGTGTAGGATATTTGAAAAAATTTTCAAACATTTAGACATGTCTTGGTGTCTTAGTCTTGGTAATATTCGAGAAAATTGTTTAACGACAAAAGTGGGGACACCAAGGCATTGTTTAATTCTTACGATTACATTTCAAGTCTTTTTGACCAGGTTCTTTCTGGAAAAGGTAGCTTCTGGTTTTACCCACCTGTAGAACCTGTACCTTATAAATTCAAATTATATTATGAGCGAAATTTCAATAATTATTCAATATAAATTTCAAAATGTCACACTTGCATTTAGAAGATCGCACCAGTTTATTGAATCGTTCTCGTCATGTTTTGGGTAATATTAACAGGCAAAGGTGTTGTTCGATTTACGAGGCCATATATTGTTCATATGCTGAGGGTAACCGTTCTCTGAAGCCCGGTATTTATAAAAATCAACTCCGGAAGTGTCACGACGTAAAGGGGGACACTGGGTCCCGTATTTATGGAATGACCCATTTGTAAAAATGGCCTTTTCAAGTTAAAGGGCCATGACATGATTAACAACTTTTTACCTAATCCTTGCTCCATATGATGGATAACTTGTTCAGCAAGACATACTATTGTTCGTTTGGATGTAAAATCAATAAAAGGTAGCCTTTTTCAACTTTAAAGATTTCATTGCAATAAACCACAGACAGAGGGCGCTGTTTGGAGTGCATCACGTAAGGAAGACAGAAGGGAAAAGTTAAGAAAAAACATAAGACTTCAAGTTGGACTTGTGGCAAATTGCTGCAGTTTTCTCCCCCAGTTTCGTCATGGCTTACAACAGGAAACATGCAGAACAAACTCAAACAGTCATGGATTACAAAAGTTCCAGGATGTTTGAGAAAAAAGGTGGAATCTTTTGTGCACAGTTGAATGTGATTTTCCTGTGTTTGCCTCCTGTGACATCATGACCTTGTTCATATTCATACATGTATTTGCATTAGCATAAAAACTAAAAACCTTAGTTTTAACCCCAAAAACAAGCTCCAAATAAGATTTTTATAAATGTAACTGAGTATATTGGTTTTATAGCATAGATTTCATTGATAAAAATCCCAAATAAGGGGACCTTTAACAAAATTGTTTAAAGACATTTCTGTGCAATTTCTATATAATGTAGAAAATTTACAATAACTTACAAAGTGTTAGACCTGTCTTGGTACCATAGTCTTGAAAAACATTCAAGAAAATTGTTTTACGACGTAAGGGGGACTCCAAGACATTTCTCAACTCTTGCAATTACATTTCAAGTCTTTTTGACCAGTTTCTTTGTGGAAAAGGTAGTTGCTGATTTTACCCAGCTGTAGAACCTGGACTTTATCGATTCAAATAACATTATGAGCGAAATTTGTTACATTTTGAGCAAATGTTTAAAAATGTCACACTTGCATTTAGAAGATCACACTAGTTTATTGAATCGTTCTGATTATGTTTTGGGTTAGTACATTATCAACAGGTGGTGTTCGATTCATGAGGTCATATTCTTTATATGCCGAGGGTATTCGTTCTCTGAAATCTGGTAATTGTAAAAAATCAACTCCAGAAGTGTCACGTTGTATTAAAGTGTCATGGAATAACCCATATACCGTACGGTTCGTGCGTTTTGGGTGTGGCACCTCAAAAAACAATTTTTTTTTAAATTGATAATTTTCTAGAAACATAAAAGTTATTTACTTTCAAATTTGTAACCAGGACGGCCTATGTAACACAAGTGTCCATCCTGGTTACGAGCATATATTGGAAATTTGTACACGGGGTTTTTAGAAAGGCATGTTGTCACACTATTTGTAACCCTTTGGGGGCCTAAGTTATCTCTTCAGAACAACTAAAACTTATTTCTTTTATTTTGAGACCACACAAAGGTATTTTCTGGAAAATATGGTCTGTGTTGCCAAAATACCCACTTTACCGTGGAAAGACTCATTTGCATTTTAAATTTAATTCCACAAATAATGAAAATCTCACGAATCTAAAAATAGATTATCCTACTTTATTAGTTGTCTTCTTTTCTGTCATTATTTTGTTAAAGTTCTCTCGGCAAGACAAGCAGTATTATTTTATAATATTCAAGAAAAGTGATTTCATTTTGAAATTTTTTGCAATTTTAGCAAACAACTTTTAGTATTTATCTTATGAGTAAGGGGCCGGCCGTCCAAAGTTGTCAACATTTTCACGGTTCTACAGAGCGTAGTATTTTTCAAGACACCCCCTCCCTCCCCCGAATTACTACTTAAATCAACATTTGTTGTCAGTACGGAGAAATGTCAACAGTTTATGCGGCCCCCCTCCCCTTCCTACGCTCTGTAGACCCGTGAAAATTTTGACAACTTTGGACGGATCTTAAGTGGCCAGGAATTGTGAAACAGGTATTGACACAAGATTTTACCTAAATTCTAACATATAAAATTAATAGGTAGATCAAACTGCACATTTTGAATAGCTAGATTGCACAAATTTGCGTCAAGACTTTGCTACATGGCTAGATAACGATCATGAACCATGAATAATTGATATGCAATTTGGTTGGAAAACGCACAGCCCACAAGGCCAGAGGGCAAATCGGCGCATGCAACCTGTCCCTAATTGCAGTTCGACAAAAGACCTAACTGCGAAATCCCCCCACTCTCCCCCTTTGCTTTCGCTTGCCTGTGCAACATCGGACATCGAGATGCAAGTACATACGCACTCTTGTGCTATGGCCTGGCCAATATGTTGGAATTTAACACTTCGAAAGCACCGCGGGAGGCAAATTCCCCGCGAAAATTAGTGATTGCTGTCCGTCAATAAATTGGGGGGAGAACAAAATATTTTACACTTCATTTGACTTACATGTATTACACTCAAAGTATTGCTGAGATGATACAATTATATCATATTGTATTTAATGAGAATGAATGGGTGGCAACTATCCGATAAAATGTTTTCGCCCGAGAGGACAGAATTTTACTAGAAAATAATCCATGAAACGATTTACTTAGTTGGTTCGCATCTGTGCGGTCTGAAACGGGCGCAGTGTACAGGCTGCACGATTCAGGCTTCGCACACTTTCCGTAGGTAGGCTACGCTGTGCATGTGGAGTGGACTAGTCGCGGACACAACCAGTATGAAGCAAGCCACAGAGTGAATACACATACGCGACCGTCTGAGAACGAAGAGACAAATTTAGAATAAGTCGTGTTAAAACACCTCATCAAGAGCAGCAAAACGCACGTGGATTTTTCATGTTTTGGGGAAACGTAGTGCATTTGACGGAGCTGAAAAGTCTTCAGATAGGTTTTTTTATGTCCTTCTTTTGATTTATAATGGTTTTGTTCCAGAATCGCTCAAAAACAGATCATCTATAGGGCTTTAAGTGCACAGGCTCGTCAGCAATGTGCGCGCGCCAAATTCATGCTACAAAATACGCAGCTCTGTAGCAAAGGCATGGAGCTGCGTACTTCGTGGCACGAATTTGGCGCGCGCGCATCGCCGACGAGCCTGTGCCTTTAAAGAGATAATCAGAGTTTGCACTGTCCGATGACCGGGCCTCGCCAAAAATCACGATTTATTTGAACCAGTCGATAGTCTATGAATAAAAATACAAGCCTCCTAGATTTTTAGATCCATCCACTTTATGATTTTGGAGTATTTTCCCATGAAAAGTACCGGGTCGGCGGGCAATTTATATGCAAATAGCAGTAACCAGGGCGTAGCTATGCACGTGATACGTTTGGATGTGTCGACGTACGCGCAAAATCTGTTCCACAGGCCGTTTTCGAAACGCTCGATGTTTTACGGTCAGGCTCGGTATTTTGAATTTGATGTCTTCCTTTGTGTGTAGTTTACCTTCCTGGATTCTCTTGGTGTTAATAAATATGCTCAAGAGGGGTGAACGTTCAAAATTAGCATTGGCCCAAGATGTTTCTTAATCCATTAATATTGCTGGGATACACCAGGCCGGAGCAGGAGCCACAGATGAAAATGGTCGTTTTGAAACAGCCGATGTCGGAGCTGAACAACAGAGGGCGCTGCTCATCGCGCAAAGATTCACATGTTTCCGTTTGTTGTTCGCATAAATATGAAAGGTAAATTTACGATAACAATTTGTCCTTCATTTTCAACAGGGGTGGAATTTTCTTATTTTTTATTCGGAATTTGTCTCTCTAGCAATCGAAGATCAATACAATACCTTTTTATTCTCATAAAAAGCATCCTCTTGCAACAGTGCCCCTTTAACGCACTCCCTAACTCCTGCGTACAGTGGCCCTGTTGAAACAGGCCCCATTTCGCGGTGGGACAAGCGACAGAAATCTTGTCGACTCTGCTGGACCAATCAGGACGCTTGGCAGTGCATTGTAGCATGATTGCAGGCATTCAAATGTAACGCGCGCAGATTGTAAACACCGTGCATGCATGTGATACATGTACTCGGTAATGCTGGCTGTTGTCCACGTCGGCGATTGGCCGCTATTTAAAGCATACTGGGGAATCCGTTCCATTACATTCGTCAGCATGCATCCCTGTTATTAATTTGAAAAACTGCGGGGTAAATTAAGATCGTCGTTTGAAAGTTTGGTAGGAATGGGACAGTCATAAGGAACGGAACCCAATACAATTTCTGGAAAGTATAGAAATGGTTTCTTTTCTTTTCATCAAAATGACTCGGGCGTGAGTTGGCTCAAGACAACAGCCGGCTCACTCCACAGATTTGCGTGGATTCCCTCAGGGTATTGTTACGTCGCTTTGCAGAGTGGAAATTCCCTGAGATCTCAGGATGATAAAAAGCGGAGAAATAAACTCTAATTGCCCCTTTAAAACAACTTGAATTTCTTTCAATTTGAAACAAGATAAAAGCATTTGTACAAAAATATTATCGCCATTGCCAAAAGTAGGCCCTACCCTTTGTCACATAAATACACCGAATGGATGTGGAATTCCATTTTAACCTTAACGGCAACTACAATGAAAGCCTGAACTTTCATTAAAAAGCCAGGTTTTTTTCTCTCTATTAAACTGAATACAATTGTTGCCTCCAGGGGTTTGCCCATTTCACAAAGAAAGGGGGAAAAATCAATAAATCAGAAAAAGCCGTTTTTGCTTTAACAATGGCGCCACCTGTCATATGGCTGGTTGGGCCACAACTGAAAAGCTACAGTATAGTACACCAATATGTCTGATCACCATGTGGGTATCATTCCCAAAATTAGGGGTCCAAAATTTTTGGTGTCTCAATACATGTACGTAGGACACTCTCTGCTTCAAAAATCGCCCCTCCTGATCACAAATTCTCAGTAATGGACTGTGGCCTGTGATCATAGGGGGCAGCATCATTTTCTTCAATATTTTGTTCTCTGATTCCTGAAAAATATTTAAAAAAAAAGACTTTAAAAGCTTATAATTTGTTCCATGGTATTGAATAGGAGTTTGGTGTCCCGGGTTATCTACGCCAATGCAAATTTGCTGTAGAGTGAGTTTTCATTAACCTTGGTGCCACATTTACACACAAACATTACATTTAAGTTGCATTTGTTGAAATAAAAATAATTATTATCTTTCAATCACTAAAAACACTTGGAAATCTTAAAAAGGATGCCACACTTTTGGACCCCTAATTTTGGGAATGACCCTTATACATGTACCTGTATTTTACTTCAATTTTTTCAATTAAAAAAACTTAAAATAATTTAAATTTGTGTCTCTAAATTAGACACATTGCTTTGAATTGGCCGCTTTTGGGCTACAAAAATGAAATCGACATGATTGGAAAAATTATCAAAAAGTAGAATATAAAGATTCACATAAACATACCTTCAAATTGTATGGTTTGTGTTTAATTTTGTGTGAAAAGAATTTCCGCCATTTTGTACAACCAAATTTTTGACTCCACAAAATAGCGAAACGTGACCGATAGTCGTTTTCCAGTCGCATTTTGTTGAAGTCAATGCAAGCCCCCTGGCACCCGTGCACAAGGTCCGCGGCGCGCCGCTCTCACGAGTATGCTAGGGGGAGAGTAGGCTAGGGGGCGAGTCGGTCTGGGGGCGAGTTAGTGAGGGTGCGAGTTGGCGAGGGGGCGAGTTGGTAAGGAGCGAGTTGACCCGATTCCCATGTGGTCATGTGTGTGCGGACATCGTTACGTGTACCGTATGTCACAGAAAGCACCACGTTTTACGGGAATAAATTGATGTGGTGTTTGTTACAATTTATATGAATACTTTGAGTAAGGTTTTTCTTGTCAACTCATTTACATGTACTATTCGAAAAATCGGTTTTATTTTCGGTCGAATATTCGACGCTGAAACTATAGTCTTTATGTTGTAACTTGCATGTTGCAGTCTTTCGCCCGAAGAGTTTTTGCAGAAATTATCGTTGGCCCTTGTACACTGGACTTGTGTGGCTGGACGTAAATACAGTATGGCTGTTTCGAAAAAGGAAAAAGGACTTTCACTTTTTCCAAGCTAAAAGACTTGTTTGGTTTGGATTGGAAAAAGCACATACTGAATATTCGATTTGGTAAAATGCTAGTCGAATATTTGATTAACGATCGAATATTCAATTCGTTAGGCACTGCCTTAACCCACTCCCGTCTCCTCCACCTCCAACCCCCGTCTCCTCCACCTCCAACCCCCCCCCCCCCCCCCCCCCCCCCCCCCCCCCCCCCCCCCCCCCCCCCACCGCCACCCCCCCACCCCCCCCGCTCCCCACCCCCCATTTTTAATCCAAAATTGTCGTTGGTATCCTGGCAATCGAGTCATTTTGGAATTTTCAACAGACCATCAATCACGGTGCACTTAATATCGCCGAGACAGGCGCGCAAACATATTAAAACATGTGGAAATGCTGCCGTCAAAAGGACGGGTGTGCGGCTGCATTTTTGTAACCGAACGCCTGGCTTGTCCAAATACTTTCTCCGCTCGTCTCTTTGCCCCGCCAAAGCAAGCACACAATTTTTTACAAACTTTAAAGGAGCATTCGCAGTAGGTTTTATTTAGTGATACTGAAATTTCTGTGCAGTTCGTGTGTCTTTTATTAAACCCAACAAAAATATTAATTTGTTGATACACTGTGCTTTGAGATGTCAAAATTGAGAAAAAAAAATTTGGTTTTAACTAAGGTTTTTTGGACGTTTAACGCTTATTGAGAGTGACATTACAATAAATTTTCCAGGAATTACTTTCATCAAGGATGCTTGAAGAACATGTGTTTAAAATCAAACAACTTGAATATGTTAAGCACAATTCAGTAAAGTTGAAAAGAACGCACAAACAACAATCCATTTATTTTGTTTTTATCCCAAACTGCTAATTTGATGAAAGTTTACATTTGCAATTCAAAATATTGCACTCCCCAGCAAAAAAAAAATAAACAAATAAACAAAAATAAAACAATTAACAAAATTAACAAATTTAAAAATGTTGAAATTTTTAAAAATGTTTAAAAATTTAAAAAATTATAAACAAAGTTAAAACAGTAAAAACATTAACAAAATTAAAACAAACAAAAATAAATAAATAAAACTATTTATGAGACATTTTTATGTCAATGTGCTGAAATAGCAACAGTTCAAATTTGTCAACATCCTTTTTTTAAAGTTGAAAGAATCAACAGATTAATAGCAACCCCCAAAAAAGTTAATAAATAATAATCATACATCCATCATAAATATATAGAATTAATAAATATTTAATGGAATGAATTAATCATCAACATAATGATCTTTCATTACTTTTCTTCACAGGGAAAAACTTTTTGATAATAAAAATAAATTGTCTAAATATTTTTTTAAATGTACCGTAACTATATGATCAAAGCAACAAATAAATAAATTAATCGATTTTGGGGCATTTTTTAACAGTAAAACCCTAAACTAATTAGCAAGTGTACAATAAATATGTATACTTTGTACATGTTTGAAATAGCTAATTATCTCCACAAAAAAAAACAATTAATAATCGTAAAGATATCTCTAAATATTTATTTGCCCACTGTAATATATCAACACTGTGTCAACTAGCTTCACAAATTTTAAGATTGTATGCGGACAATACATAAAAATACAGTGCATTATGCGCAAGAATAATCACCACACCTCCATGTATAATGGAGCAGTCCAATTAATTTATCAGCTGTGCCTTGTGGCCAGTGGGATGGGGTCATTTGCATATGAATTGCAGGCGCATTATATATGTTGCAGTGCTTCGCATGCATTATATATACGGCATATGGCAATGTGGCTTTTGGATTATGCTGTATATTACATGTACTGTACATCAATATTAAAACTGAATTTTTTAGAGCGAGTCGAAAGCCATGTATTATTAATTTAGCCAGTTCTTCACTTATTTTAAAAACTAAAGTCTAAATTTTTGATTGGTTTTTTAGGCCAGGAAAAAAAATACCTGTGTTTCCTATTACATCAAAAAAATATTCAGGGAGGGTAGGTGGGAACAATCTTTTTAATTTGCTCCAAAAAAATTAGCCAAAAATATTAGGGTGGGAAGACGGTTAGTATTTTTTAATATGCAAATACACAAAAGTGAGCTACTTTCTCATGCTTTGAAGGGGTAAAAAATAAAGACGATGTACAAACAATTTAGGTTTCAGGTAGGCACAATAAGTTTAAATTTTGTATTGATTTTTTTAGCAAAAAAGACACATGTAGATTCTGCATGATTTTTTAGGTTGGGCGGGTAATAGGAAACACGGCTATTTTTTTTATTGGCCTTATTCAACCACCTTATTTCTCATGTTCTTAAAGACAGAGGCTCGTCAGCAATGCGTGCGCGCAAAATTTGAAATACGCAGCTCCATGCATTTGCTATGGAGCTGCGTATTTCGTGGCACGAATTTGGCGCGCGCGCATTGCTGACGAGCCTGTGCCTTTAACTTAGACTTAGTACATAATTTCATTTTTATTTTAGAGGACACGTCAGGAAATTGACTAAAACAAAATAAATTTTAAAATAGCAACGCGATATGACCAGAGAATGACTACACTGTGTAAACGTGTCGAATCAATGAAAAATGGTGCCGTTTATCGAAAAGGGATGAATTTTCTATTTATAACACACATATGACGCATGCATGCATGTGGGCCTGAACAAACAATTGGATTTTTAAGGTTTCATTCTAGTTTCTGGGTCACCAAATATTAGTCATTTCCAAGTTTGTTTTTTTTCTCTCCAGGATTTTGTTTAATTTTATTTTTGTTATCATTATCACAGACAAATTACTAGATTGTAAGGCTATTTCTTTAAGAAAATTACTTTACATATTTGCAGCATCCACAAGTCCGTTGGGTTTTATTTAAAGGAGCGTCAGATTTTGATACCATATCATGTGTCATATTTTTCTCATTACCATTCTGAAATTTTGCAATCTAAATCCGTATATTTCCAGAGATATCGTTAAAAATCCACCAAAACTTAAAAATTAAATTAATTTGAAAAACTGAATTTTATTAGTTCCGTTAATCCGTTGAGAGATGGTTTTGTGTTACAAAATGTATATAAAAATGCTGAAAATCCTAATTCCTAAGACTTTTTGCAAACTACATGTGTACATGTATATGGTCTTTCTATCAATTAGGGGTCCAAAAGTGTGACATTTAGTGTCCCCCGTTACACCTGATGTGTTATTTTTCCTACAAAAATCATTAAAATGGCTTTTAAACCATTTTGTATGAATTGTACTTTACCGGTATGTACTCACTCTTTGAGATGGAAAGTATTTAAAGAATGTGTCCTGAATTTACAAAAACAAGATGTAAATTGTAACGGGGACACCAACACTGGACCCCTAATTTATAGAAAGACCCATATGAATCCTGGGATCAATTTTGTAGTGTTATTTTAAGAGACATTTAAAAAAAAATTGTATAGATTTTAAAAGAATAGATTTAAAATAAAATGAAAATTGTGTATTCATTTTTTATTAAAGGTGATTTTATCATTTACAAATAATAATTTTTTATTTCACTAATTTCTGGAAAAACAACATTACATACATGTATCTTTAATAAGAACGTTGAATGAACCTGCAGAAATGTTGGTACCGGTAAAACTGCAGATATAGACTGTGTTTACACTGGTCCGGAGCTCGGGATTAAGATTGATCCCCTGATCAGTGTTAACTGATCCCCTGATCAGTGTTAACCGCAATGAGTCAGAGTGCAGCATTTATTTTCTGTAGTTGATCTCGAGCGAGGCGCCAGAAGTTAGAGTCAATGGTCATGCTCTACCGGTATGTGTGCATGTACATGTACCTACATGTAGGTCTTTCCACGCTAATGGGCCTGTTTGAAAAATTAGTCAATAATTCCTTTCAGATGTCTTTAGTTTATCTCAAACTTAAAGAAATCCCCTTGTACTGTTCCCAGGAGATAAACTCTGCCCAAAAAGGTAAGAAAATGCTGCCACAACATACATTTCTGAAAAGCTCGTGTACAAATTTCCCCTTATACGTACAGTATGTAACTGGACAGACAAAAATGTCACACTTTTGTCTGTCTAGTACATGTATAAGGGGAAATTTGTACGTAAGCTTTTCAGAAATGTATGCTGTGGCAGCATTTTCTTAACTTTTTGGGCAAAAGTTATCTCCTGAGAACAGTACAAGGGGATTTCTTTAAGTTTGAGATAAACCGAAGACATCTGAAAGGAATTATTGACTTATTTTTCAAATAGGCCCATTAGCGTGGAAAGACCCAAGTATGTACAGTGTGCAAGGCCACTTCAATTTCGTGGGCTTTCCCCCGCAATGGATGTGGAGCGGATGCGGTAAAGAAACTACAGATTAATTGCTTATCTAACCGCAAACTGATCCCGAGCTCGGGATCGAACCCTCCACCAACGCAAGACCAAAATCTTGGGGTCTGATCCGGGGCCAATTTGGTCCCGAGAGCGTTTACACTCTGTGATCCAGAGCTGATCCTGAGCTCGGTGTTTGATCCTGAGCTTGGTGTTCGACCCCGAGTTCGGGATCAGGTGTAAACAGGCCAATAAAGTACTAAAGTGGAAACGTCACCTTTGTGTGTTGCCAAGGTTACTGGGTCTGCACAAAAACCAGTGAACTGTTTTCCCTGTGTTTAGCAATGGACGTTTCAGATTACCAATGACCCCAGTTACCCTAGCAACTGACGTAACACTTTAGTAGTCTATTTTAGCTACGTACGTACGTACGTACATAGACACAGGAATGTTTTAGAAAACCTTTAAAATCCATGCATGTTTTTGTGTTCAGCAAGTTTTCTTTAAAGTTGTTCAAATTTTACCAGAAAATGGATTTCGTTTTAACCTAACAATCATGTAAAATACCTCCCCAAAATACTATCCATGGGAAGAATTTAACAGGAAATTTGAAATCTCCAATTTGGATGTGGAAGCAAAAAGGTTGGTGTAATCACTGCACTGTTTTATGTAACCGGATAAATTAGTTTACAAAACGTCGGTGGTTTTTTGACGATATTCTTGAAAATATGGGGATTGAAAGCGCAGAATTTCAGAATGGTAATGAGAAAAAATATGATAAATGATATGGTATCAAAATCTCAACACCCATGGGAAAAATAGGGAAGGGGGTCCAAAATGTGATCAGGACACACTCTTTTAAAGGGCCCCTTATTTAGGATTGTTATCAATGAAATCTATGCTTTAAAACCACTCTACTCAGTTAAAGTCATAAAAATCCTATTTGGAGCTTGCTTTGGGGGTTAAAACAAAGGTTTTTAGTTTTTATGCTAATGCAAATATGCATATTCATGACCAAGGTCACTATGTCACAAGAGGCAAACACAGGGAAAATCACATTCAACTGTGCACAAAAGATTCCACTTTTTTCTCAATTTTCCTGAAACTTTTGTAATCCATGGCTGTTTGAGTTTGTTTTACATGTTGCCTGCTGTAAGCCATGACAAAACTGGGGGTAGAAACTGCAGCAATTTGCCACAAGTCCAACTTGAAGTCTTATGTTTTTTCTTAACTTTTCCCTTCTGTCTTCCTTATGTGATGCACTAAAAACAGCGCCCTCTGTCTGTGATTTATTGCAATGAAATCTTCAAAGTTGAAAAAGGCCACCTTTTATTGATTTTACATCTAAACGAACAATAGTACCGGTATGTCTTGCTGGACAAGTAATCCGTCATTATGAAGCAAAGCTTAGGCACAAAGTTGTTTAGCATGTAACAGGCCCTTTAAATAGCTTACCCCGGTACATCTGGATATTAATACAAATTGCTTATGACTACGTAATCACTTTTGCTGTGGCGAAGACAATAATAAGGCATTTAATATGCATACATGTTCATTACCGCATTAATGAAGTTACGGTACATGTAGTTGGGATTTGCAAGACAAAAATGCAGAGATTGTTCGTTAAAATTGTGAAGAAAAAAAAGTGATGTACCCAACATGTTATTACTATTATTTCTCTATTTTATCCAATGGGGTGACACTTTTTGTGTAGAGAGCCCTATTAGGGCGACGCGCTTGGTTAGGGCGACAATTTGGTGTAGCCCCAATATTTTGGAAGTCAAAATCCATCTTTTTCAAATCGAGAACCATTTTTTTTTAGGTCTAGAAGCATTTTTATTAGGTGTGGAACCATTTTTGGAACCTCTGGGTAACAGAAATTTGGTGTCCAATCGATGTCTTTTAGCCAAAATTTCGGTGGTCGTCTGGCAAAGTCTTACCGGCGTGTCGTCCCTTTGAAGCATTAAGTGATATTATTTCTCTATTTTATCCAATGGGTCGACACTTTTTGCGTAGAGAGCCCTATTAGGATGACGCGCCCTATTAGGTCGACAATTTGGTGTAGGCCCAATATTTTGGAAGTCAAAATCAATTGTTTAAGGTAAAAATCCATTTTTTTAAAATCGAGAACCATTTTTATTAGGTCTAGAACCATCTCTCTTAGGTCTGGAACCATTTTGGGAACCTTTGGGTAACAGAATTTTGGTGTCCAATCGATGTCTTTTAGCCGAAATTTCGGTGGTAGTTTGGCAAAGTCTTTCCGGCGGGTCGCCCCTTTGCTGCATTAAGTGATATTCATTATTATTATTATTATTATTATTATTATTATTATTATTTGTTTCTGGTATTCATACCAAGGATTCCTCAATAGTGCTCATTGCACTGTCACTCGTAAGGGTGAGGAAACCCATGAAGAATTAGAATTAGAAATAATAAATACAGAAATAAGAAATAATAAATACAGTTAATTAACGAGTTGACAGGGAAAACCTTACTCAGAGTAAAAATTGAACTGGTAGCAACTATCCAATGAAATGTTTTCACACGATGATATAATTTTACCAGAAAATAGTCTATGAAGATTAAATTATTCAGATCGTTTGCAAACAATTTACTTCTCATCTGGGCGGTCAGAAATGGGCGCTGTGTACAACGTGTATGCTGTTCCAACGCTTGTAATGCATCGCTTGGGTCGCGCACACAGGCAGTATGACACGCGCCACAGAGTGCATGACGCGAGCAACAGAGTACGCGACCGACTGAGAACAAATATTTAAAACACCCCGCCAAGACCGGCAAAACGCATAGATGCATTTTGATGTTTTTAGAAGACGTGGTACATTTGACAGAGCAGAAATTTCTTCGGATGAGTTTGTTGATGTCTTTCTTTTGATTTATAATGGTTTTATTCCCAGAATCGCTCAAAAACAGATCATCTACAGGGCCTTTAACTGAGATGGGTATTATGTACATATAGTACAATGTAACTCATCCGAAGAAATTTCAGCTTTGTCAAATGTACCACGTTTAAAAAAACCATGAAAATCCATATGCGTTTTCCTGGTCTTGGCGAGGTGTTTCAAATATTCGTTCTCAGTGGATCGGGTATACAGTATGTGGCTTGCGTCATGCACTCTGTGGCGCACATCATATACTGCTTGTGCGCGCGATCCATAAAAATGCATCGCGTTGGAACACGCACACGCAGTACACAGCGCCCATGCATTTTGGACCGCGTAGATGCAAACCAAAAATAAGTAAATCGTTTGCAAACGATCTAAATAATTTCATCTTTACGTATTATTTTCTGGTAAAATTATATCATTTTGAGCGGAAACCTTTCATTGGGTAGTTGCTATTAATTCAATCTTTACTTTCAGAACTTTTCCCCTATAAACTCGTCGATTACTTTTTAGGGTCATTGCAAATGATCCACTGGGCCTTTAACAAGACAATTCTCAAATGTGTGCATAATACACAACTTATGCGTGTACATGAATTATATCAAAAAAATAAAATCATTTTGGAATTTATTCTAAATTTGACACTTCTGCTCAAAAACTGCATTTCTCATAATTGTGCCAAAATGAAATCAGCCAAGATTAAAAGGGATTAAATATTCATCATCTGTCTAGCTGTTGATGAGTTTAAACCTTGAAGCCCTAGAAACAAGCCCGTTAATGCTAGCAGGTTTTTAGGGGCAGCTGAATCCAGCTGTCAGGTGGAGGGAAGGTCCTTTTGATTGCTCCATGTCAATGGTGGAGCTGTGGGCCCTCCATCAAGACGGCCTGCTTTAAAGGGGCATGCCGCTTGGATGAATAAATACATGTATGTTTAATTCAAGGGTTTCACAATTGATCAAATGACGTCACTTCCTACATGTACAGATTGCCACGTGCATCAGAGTCTTGAGCGTATATTTTTGTGACGCGCATCTGCTGCGCCGTATTCCGAACAAATATAGCATAACACACACTCGTGTTTGAAACCTCAAATGACTTGACACGACTCAGACTTTTTACTCAAGTCTGCCAAAAAATAAAATAGATCATCTATGCATTTCTTGTAATTTTGGGGACCGAATTGTATTTCAGCACGAAGGTTGTTTGACTTGACTTGACTTGGGACTCGAAGGCAGTTTGACTCGACTTGATTTGGGACTCGAGGGCAGTTTGACTTGACTTGACTTGGGACTCGAAAGGAGGTTTGACTCGACTCGACTTGAGACTCGAGGGCAGTTTAACTTGACTTGACTTAGGACTCTAAGGCAGTTTGACTTGACTTGACTTGACTTGACTTGGGACTCCAAGGCAGTTTGACGTGACTTGACTCGGGACTCAAAGGCAGTTTGACGTGACTTGACTCGGGACTCAAAGGCAGTTTGACTCGACTTGACTTGGGACTCGAAGGCAGTTTGACTCGACTCGACTTGACTTGGGACTCGAAGGCAGTTTGACTCGACTTGACTTGGGACTCGAGGGCAGTTTGACTTGACTTGGGACTCAAAGGCAGTTTAACTTGACTTGGGACTCGAAGGCAGCTTGACTTGACTTGGGACTTGAGGGCAGCTTGACTTGACTTGGGACTCTAAGGCAGCTTGACTTGACTTGACTTGGGACTTGAGCAGAGGGAGACATTGTTAGTTACAACCCTACTTTCAAGTTGGCACATTTTGCATTGCTTACTGTATGGTTAAGTCTCTTTGAAACATCTAGAGTCCCAGTTAAAGGATAATCCCACTGCTTATGTTCATGCTCATGTACATGTAGCAGTGCTATGAAATTGGGTTGGGGTCTCAAACATTATATGCCAATGAAAGTCCCTTTAACGGATAAATTTATAAAGTCTGGCAAATGCACTATCTGCATTATTCAAACCCAATGGAATGGCTTGTGGTACATGTACATGTACATGTACATGTATTATGGTACATCCAATGTCAGTACATGTACATGTATAAATCACACCCACAACGTGACCCTTTTAACACCGAACAGAAATATATGCTGGAAGAATTTCAACCATTTCTTTCAGCGTGGGTGAAAATTGCAACATTTAACCGCCTCCCCTAAAACCATCACACACTACCATGCTTTGGAAGGTGTCTGTCCCTTTAATGTTCTGAACTGCCAGACCTTGCCTGGCCAGCCTAATGTAATAAAGGCAATATAAAAAGGCCAGTAGTTACTAAAAATCTAGTTGGTATTATGAAAACAACTGGAAACCGGGCAGAAAATGTGAGTAGTTTTATAAACCTACCGTACGAGTATGACCTGAAGGGGGGAATGTGCTTTGTGTAAATACTCAGCTCCGTGTCGATATTCAAAACTGTTAATTTTGCCAAAATTATGTTTACACTCAGCCCCACTGCCCCAAGTTACATGACTCAAAGATGACACAAATTGTTTTCTGACACTCTCTGATTACCAATAACGAGATTTTTTTTTGACATCATCATGGATGAAGGAAATTTGTCTCAAGAACATTGCGAGGCCAAGGTGTAGCAGATATATGTACACAGACAGACACTAGGACCGTAGGATACAGTACAGATTTTCAGGCCTATGCATGTCCAGTTTGTGGGGTACCATGGCCGAGTGGTTTGGGTCATTGACTCGCAATCATGGGTGAAAACTTGGGGATGCGGGTTCGAATCCGGCTGTGGTACCTGTGCCCTTGGGCAAAGCACTCAACCACACTTGCTCCATCCTTCGGAAGGGGTGTAAAGCTGTTGGTCTAGTGTGTTAGGTAATGGTAACACACTCTAAAGATCCTAGAGCGTTCTTTTGTGAAGAGCAAGGGGATTCTCCGGTGTCTCTGGCCATTTCTAATTCTAATTCTTCCTCACGCTTGCGAGTGACAGTGCAATGAGCACTATTGAGGAATCCTTGGTATGAATACCAGAAAGAAATAATAATAATAGAACTCTGTAGATTTCTCTCAACAAAAAATCTGTAATTCTTGACATTAAAGATACATACAGTAGGTTACGTACAGTCCGTGGTTCTCAGCAAATTTGATTTTTTTTTTCCAAACGAATTTTTAAAGCATTTACTTTATTTTAAAGGAGTGTGACCAAATCACTTTTTTTTACCCATAACTCCCCGGGACTTATCTTATGGGTCATGAGATTTTTATATCATAACATCCGTTATATTTTTCTGATTACGAAACTGAAACTCCCGCGTTTCTAGGCCGCATATTTCCGAGGATATCGTCGAAAATCCACCGATTATTTGTAAACTAATTTTCCAGTATCAACGTTTATCCACTGAAAGCCGACTCGATAGTTTTGTTCAATTTGTTACTGGAAATCGCGAATGTTTTCGGGTTTTTGGGACATGGGAGGTGTGTATGGGAGTTACTTGATAATATTGGTAAGTTACATCAAAAACTATTTTCCAGAAACTCTGGTCATGCTCCTTTAACGACAAAACATCATATTTTGTATTTTAGACATCCTGTGTAAAACGCCGTTTTTATACGGCTGTTTTTTACTCCTTTCTTATAGACTTGCCAAGGTCTGACTTTCCGTGTTTGGTCTGTGGTGCAGTGCGTGCAACGCACTTGTGGCCTACTAAATCTCTTTCTGAGGAAACAGAAGAAAACAGATTGGACAGGCCACAGGTTCAGGTTCAGAGGGCGCACTATCAGTGTGCGCTGCGCGTTGCAGACCGAGCACGGGAGGTCAGACTTGGGCAAGTCTATGCCTTGAATTATTGGCAGACCGCCAATAATAACTAAACATTGGTCGATTTTTTTCGTTGAGGTCTCATTTGAAAGGAAATAATTTTTTATGTTTCTAAAAAACTTTTTATTTTTCGAGGTGCAACACCCAAAACGCACGGACTGTATATATCTTTAATACATGAAAAAATAAAATAAATGACCCATTTCAAATAAAACTAGAAATGTGTTCGTTGAAAACGAACACATGGCTGTTCCCCTCCTTTTTATAAACATATGTGGTGTTCGGGATGACCTTTGTTAGTGATTGTATATGAATAAATCACGATCGTATGTCAAACGGTTGAGTTTTTATCGATTTTTAAATATTGAATATTATTACATGCCACTTTAATCTGACATGTAGGGAAGGTCAAAGGTGTTGCTATATGTTTGGATACCCCACCCTAGTCGAAGTGTAACACAGTTGACCCCATCGTGATATATTGTACCCCTTTCAAATGGCAAGGCAAAATCTGTTTGACCAATAGGAAACGAGGTCAAAGGTCAAGCCATGTGCGCATCTTAAAGACATTTGTTAGTGATCGTATATGCAGAAGGAATCAAATTTGTAGGTCAAACGGTAGATTTTTTATTGATTTTTGAATATTTAATTACGTAATCATCTTGTCGCTAGAGGGCGCTATTTCCTACGATGACGTCATCACTTATATTTTTGGAAAGCTTAAGGGCCTCTGGTAATAACACCATTGACCCCATCTCAATACCTCCTTTCACTTTCAAACTAAGGGCCACTTCCGGTTTCGACCGGAAGTGAGCAAGGTCAAAGGTCACAAAAATATTTTTTAGATACCCCACCCTAGTCGAAGTGTAACACAAGTGACTTTGTCCAAATATCTTGCACCACTTTCAAATGGCAAGGCAAAATCTGTTAGACCAATAGGAAACGAGGTCAAAGGTCAAGGGGTGTGCGCATCTCAAAGACCTTTGTTAGTCATCGTATATGCCGAAGGAATCAAGATCGTAGGTCAAACGGTTGATTTTTTATTGATTTTTGAATATTTAATTGATTAAACTTCATGCCCCTTTAATCTGACACGTGATGACGTCATCATGACGTCATTAGTACTGTGCACAACTTAACATAGTGACCAATGTCCATGTGAAGTTTGAAGTCAATCATGAATGTGCAAGTGCCCGAAATAGCGTGCGAAAAAAGTGGAAGAAGGAAAAGAAAAAAAAAAATAAAAAAAAAAAAAATCTTAACGAAAACAAAGGCTGTTCCCAACCGTGTTGGAACAGCCAATAATTTTGTGGCAGAGAATTCGATTTTGTCAACTTCCATTTGGACCAAATATTGTTGATTTTTTCAATCTTTTTTTAGCCCCAATATTGCTAAATAACAAAATTATACAAAATGTGATTTGACTTGAGTTACTATAGAAAATACACCAATTTTTAAAAAAAGTTTTGTTCCAAGAAAAAACACTAGCCATAAGTAAGTGTAGGTCTGATGGAAAAAGTGAAATTTACACGTACATGTAGCTCAGAAAAATACAACTACCGGTACACTGTATAGCCGTGTCCGCAGTGGACTAATTTTTGTAAAATGTTTACATTCCATCTTGGTCATGTTGGTACTGATAATTCTTCCGTGTGTCCGCACAGAATTGATTTTTGCCCCACAGAATGTCCTCCGCCACGTAAAACCTAGATGAAATGCATCACCTCATAATTCAGGTCCATACAGAAGTTACATGATCACATGTGTTCTGTTAGTTTTACATTACAATGCCCGTCAGCACGGGACTTTCCAGCTCGCCCCGTAAAAATTACAATCGGCAGTCGACACTTTCGGGCATTTTCCGGCCGTCCGCATTGAACTAAATTTTGTAAAATTTACGGAGATCTCCATAAGTTTTACAAAAATTAGTTCAATGCGGACGCGGCTTATGATGTTTTTACAAGGAGATGTTTTGTCCAAATGTTTCCTGTTTTTTAGAGTATGATATTACTAAAGTATAAAAGATGACATGCCAAATTAAAAAAATTTGATGAGCTGATAAAATTGTTGTAATTATTATCTACACTCGACCAAAAAAGTTCTGTCACCAGTAAGACATTTGTAGATATTTATTATGAAATTGGATTTAATGTAGGAAAATAATATATCAAATTTTAGCTGAACATATCCCTCAAAGGAATAGAGCTCAAGAGAGATCATGATGGCAAGCTTCACTGAACAGGAATGCAACAAAGGAGTGTGGGGTCAGAATGAAAAACACCAAAGAACAATGCAACTTGTGATTTGGGCAATTTGTGTGTAGACAATTAGGAATTGTTTTAGTGAGTTTGGATTTGTCAATGTCTTGTCAAAAACATCCAAATCCAAATGGTTAAATTGTCCAATCTGAATCATGCCATTGCATTAGGTATGGTGGAAGCAAAATACTGAACTGTAACTCCCCTTGCTTTGAGTGCAATAAAGAAGGTGTTTACACTTGATCCCGAGCTCGGGATCAAACACCGAGCTCGGGATCAGCCCCGGATCACGAATACATGTAGGTGTAAACGCTCTCGGAACCAAACTGGCCCCGGATCAGACCCCGAGATTTTGGTCTCGCGATGGCGGAGGGTTCGATCCCGAGCTCGGGCAATAAATATTCCCGACATCCTGTTGCGGGCTAAAGCGCGCGAAAATTCCAGGGAAGCCCGCGCTCGTATTATGTTCACGTGTACACGTAGTACATATACACGCACACAGCTGGGTACCACTGGTTCCATCTATTGCAGGCATATATGCCATGACAAAATGCATGATACCCCGACGCGACTCATGTGATGCAAAGCTAGCTGAGAATCTCGATCGCTGGTGTCCGTTACGAAAACACAACGTACTACAAACGTAATTGGTATCCTGCATTCAGCAATCTCTTTTGTGTGTCCGATACAAACTTCACACGTTGAGAAAAAGTGTTTCTGTATTTCCTCTACTTTCTGCAACTTCTCTACTTTCTGCAACTATCTAGCGACACTTTGTCATTATCATACAGCTTAGTTTTTAGTTGTTATATCAAGGATTTCGGAGTGTCATTCAACGATTTCCGACATAGCATAAGTTGACATTATTTCGTCGTGAAGAGAAGTTGACGAAGACGAAGTAGCCGAGTCGAGTTGTCTTCGTGTGAAAAGATGGCAAACGAAGTTCGCGGGCGCTCGTGGAGCAACGACAAACTGGCGAAGTTTTTGGACATTTGGGCCAGCGCAGAAATAATGGCTAAACTGGACGGAACATCTCGGAATTCTGCTGCGTTAGCTTGACCTTTGACTGCAACTTCTGGCTCCGCGCTCGGGATCAACAACAGATATAAACGCGGCACTCGAGACCATTGCGGTTAACCTCAACACATTCTTATCAGGGGGTCAATCTTGATCCCGAGCTCGGGACCAGTGTAAACACGGTGAAAGTTGACATCGTTGTTTTTTGGTGTTTTTCATTCTGACCCCACACTCCTTTGTTGCATTCCTGTTCAGTGAAGCTTGCCATCATGATCTCTCTTGAGCTCTATTCCTTTGAGGGATATGTTCAGCTAAAATTTGATATATTATTTTCCTACATTAAATCCAATTTAATAATAAATATCTATAAATGTCTTACTGGTGACAGAACTTTTTTTGGTCGAGTGTACTAAAGATTATGTGCATTTTGGTATGTGCTAAATGCAGAAAAATTGTATCTGTAGGCTAATAGATTTTCTGCATAGCACAAAGCTAAAAGTCATTTACTGAGTGGGCGAAAAAAAAGAAAAAAAATTGACCGCACGACCTTGAACATGTGTTTTCCAGATGATTACTAATTAAACGGTTGAAAACGTACATAAAGAGGGGTCGATTACAGCTGTGTGCAATACATTAGGGTTCTGAATCCGACATTTAGTAAAACATCAGTTTTTGTGCTTGCAGTAAAGTACTGATCAGAATTGAAAGAAAGAGACCAAAAAAAACCCTGACAACTTGCCTTTGTTTAGGTTGTGGCTTGTCTCTGTGGCTTGGTATTTACGAACATTTGAGTAAACGGTGGCAGGAGTAGGATACGGGTACTTGCATTAGGAAATAGCTGGCGAAAGCTTTGGAACACAGCCGTGGCACTTTGTGTGCGGTGGAATTCGCTATAAACCAAGTAGGCCCTTTGCTAAGGTCTGAGCTGAGGACGAGCCATGTTTTAAGATGAAGAATATCCCACAAGATGTTTCATTGTACGTATGGTCAACGAGGCTCTGTTGATTCTTGACAACAACCAAGTCACTGGTTCAAATCCTTTTCTTTTTCCTAGCCATACTGAATTGGCGCAAGCCGTGTTCCACCCGACACCCGTATTTGCCTCATATGCGGTCATGCATGAAACATAATTTAATTAAACTGCTACCAAAAGACACAGGAGAACTTATCCAAAATACATCTCCAAACATCTCATTGGTATTGGTACACTAAAACACAACAAGTAATTTCAAAAGTGTATAGGGTTTTTTACCCACACTGCACATGTATAAGTATTAAACTGAATGAAGCATTGGCCTGTTAAAATTGGCGACTCAACGAAATTTCAAAAATTAAAATAGACAAATCCCAAATTAACCAATTTGAGACCGGTCTGCGCACTTTCGGGTTTGATAACGAGGATCTTCGTGTTACGCAACTGAAGTCAACTAATGTACGCACGTTAATGCACAATCACTCCTAAATGCCACGCAGAAAAGCACACGTGGGTAATTCCCAAAATTAGGGGTCCAAAAGTGTGACATGCTTTTTATTTTTATTTGAACAAATGCCCCCCAAATTTAATGTTTGTGTGTAGATATGGCACCAAGGTTAATGCAAACTCATTCTACAGCCAATTTTCATTGGCGTAGGTAACCCGGGACACAAAACTCCTATCCAATACCATGGAACAAATTAAAAGCCTTTATGGTCTTTTGTTTTGAATATTTTTCAGGAATCAGAAAACAAAATATTGAAGAAAATGATGCTGCCCCCTATAACCACAGGCCATTACTGAGAATTTGTGGTCATAAGTGGTGATTTTTGAACAGAGAGTGTCCTACGTAACTGGGACACCAAAAATTTTGGACCCCTAATTTTGGGAATTACCCACATACGATGCGATGATACAAACTACATTGTACATGTTCCGTACATGCATACCTAGAAAATGCCATATACGGTACATGTAGCAACATACTGTACATGTTTTATACATACATACATATTTGTATGTGTTTCAAATTTGCTAAGGTCATGAAAAACCAGAATTTAATTTTCTAAGCTTCAAAGTAAAACTGACATTTAGACGGCCTAGCTTTTTCTGACAAAAAAGTCTGACGAAAATCTGAAAAGGCCATGATTGTTAATTAGGGGAGAGTGTATATTCCCCTCCTGATGAAACAAGAATTGGTTCGTCATGGCAACCGACGCTGAATGCAATTAGGTTAATTCCATGGAAACCCCAAGGACTCTTGCCAACAGAATAAAACGTAATCTGATTTTTGAGCAATCGGGGCGGAAGAAAGTAAAGGAATTATTAACATAACAGGAAAAATAGAAAATGGCAAAAGTGGCACATGAAACAGAACCCATAATTTATTTTGTAAATTCCTTTTTTCTTTTTTTGTGTGAGTTTATTTGTAGTCAGTGTTAAAAAGAAATTAGGTATTTTGACTTTCCCATAAAATGAAATTACCCCCACCCCCCAAAAAAATTAAGGCAAATTTGCAGAATTTTGAATCCAGAAATGACCAAACATGGGATGGGGAAATGTTCCCAACCAGGATATGAACCAGAGACCTCTGACACACCGTTCAGATGCTCTACCAGCTGAGCTATGAGGCGCAGTGGTATACTCCCTCTGGTTTTCCCCAAGACCTCTGACACACCGGTCAGATGCTCTACCAGCTGAGCTACATGTATGAGGCACAGTGGTATACTTCTTAAGGTTTTTCCCCCAAGACCTCTGACACAACAGGCAGATGCTCTGCCAGCTGAGCTATGAGGCACAGTGGTATACTCTCTCAGATTTCCCCAAAGACCTCTGACACACCGGTCAGATGCTCTACCAGCTGAGCTACATGTATGAGGCACAAATGTATACTCCCTCAGGTTCCCCCAAGACCTCTGATACACCAGGCAGATGCTCTCCCAGCTGAGGTATGAGGCACAGTGGTACAATGTACACTCCCTCATGTTTTCCCCAAGACCTCTGACACACCGGTCAAATGCTCTACCAGCTGAGCTACATGTATGAGGCACAGTGGTATACACCCTCAGGTTTTCCCTAAAACCTCTGACACAACAGGCAGATGCTCTACCAGCAGAGCTATGAGGCACAGTGGTATACTCCCTCAGGTTTTCCCCAAGACCTCTGACACACCAGGTACAGATGCTCTACCAGCTGAGCTACATGTACATGTATGAGGCACAATGGTATACTCCCTCAGATTTTCCCCAAAACCTCTGACACAACAGGCAGATGCTCTACCAGCTGAGCTATGAGGCACAATGGTAATACTCCCTCAGGTTTCCCCCCAAGACCTCTGACACAACAGGCAGATGCTCTACCAGCAGAGCTATGAGGCACAGCTTGTTCAGATTTTTCCAGAAAAGAGATTCCGTTCTAACCTAACAATCATGTAAAATACCTCCCCCAAATACTATCCTTGGAAAGAAAACAGGAAATTTGCAATCTCCAATTTGGATGTGGAAGCAAAATGTTTAGTGTACTATAAAAGCCAATATTTTCGCGTACAGATATTTCCGCGCATTTCAACATCACTGACATTTTCGCGAGTTGTTATTTTCGCGGATGGAAATCATGTTTTGTTTCAGGGATCGCCACAATTGTTGCAAACAATATTTTCGCCGGTTGTTATTTTCGCGGGCTCTGTCTGGTGCGCGAAAATAAAACCACCGCGAAAATTTCAGCTTTTACAGTAATTACTGCACTTCTTTACGTAACCAGATAAAGTTTAAAAAACATCGGCGGGTTTTTGACGATATCCTTAAAAATACCTGTGGATTGAGAGCGCGAAATTTCAGAATGATAATGAGAAAATATGACAAATGATACGGTATCAAAATCTGAACACCCATGGGAAAAATGGGGGTGTCAAAAATGTGATCTGGTCACCCTCCTTTAAGAGAAATAATTGTATGTGTGCGTACTTAGTCCCTATTGATTTAAGGCTACCCATTTTCTCTGAATTACAAAAACGTTGACGGTCTGCGGCAAACCATGTTCGTCACATCCCGTGAAACACTCGTTGCGGTGCAGCTAGAGTCAGCGCACCCTGAATCCACATCAGCCATTAGCGCGGGGACAGAACAGAAATTGGTAATTTTAAACCGACCCGCGGCCCGGACTCGCAGTGCAGTACGGTAAGAGTGCAGAGAGAGTTTTACCGCGCCCCAGGCAACGAACAGATAGCATCACAGCGACGAACGGGAGAAGAAAAAAAAGAGAAAAAGATGATTTTTGTTTCCCTTAATGTCTCAATCTTTAGACTGTCTGTCTACCTAGAAACACTTGCATTACGGTACATCCGCATGACATTTCCTAGTGTGTGTTGTGGGGTGGGGGTGTGTGGGTGGGGGGCGGTGGTGGGGGTTGGGGGAATATCATCAGCTGCATTAGCTCAGTGTGACCGCTTTATTTTAATATTCAGACATTTACAGCAGCTGTTTTTAAGATTAGGCACAATTTAAGAAAATTTTAGTTGATCATTAACAATTTTAACAACTTTCATTTCTGGCAGTAATTGATTTACCGTAGCTTGCGTCGGGAGAGTGAATTCATTTTTGGTAATATTTCTGGCAATGACCCAATTTTGTCTTTCATGAGTTGACAAGAAAAACATTACTCAAAGTGTTGATAGCAATGGTAACAAACACCACATGAATTCATTTCCATCCAAAATGGTATTTCATGCTGGAAATTGACAACCGAAGGTGGTTTTCTAAAATATTCCCCTGCACGGGACTTTTTTACAATTCACTTGAACACAAAATCCATATAGATTTTTAAGGTTTTCTGAAGCATCGATGCATCTAAGTAGCTAAAGTTCCTTCAGGCTGGTCTACCAACATTCTTCCTTAGATATGTTAAACCCTTATTCCACGAATCTGTAAAAAGTTTTATCTTGCAAATGATACATACATGTATTAGGGCCATTAAAGGATGTTATCATTAAAGAACTGTGCTCACGATCACAAGCAAATACAGAAATTCATACAATGTCTTTAAGGGTGCCTTTAAGGCAAAAAAATCCCTCAATTCCATTTATGCGATGGCCGCAACGCCATCGCGTGAGTGACACGGCAAACAGAGAGGAGCTTTTTCCAATTTTGTGTCGGGTTACACATTAACCCGTTTCTTGCATGGGCTCAATTAATTCATGCGCACGGACTCTCGCTTCGACGACGACGGGCAACTTGCAAGGAGGCCTTCTCGACAAAAAAGCATTTCTGAGGAATTTTAACCACGGCCAATATTAATGGTAAAAAGGACTTGGTCTTATAGCACTCTGTGGGTAATGCGACCGGCTATAAATATTAATGATTTGTGGTACCGGTATGTTAGTAATTATGGAATACCGTAGATACAAATGCGAAATGTGGTCTTGAGAGCACTCGACTGCTGCGTGAATGCACATAAATACCTGTTTAATTGAACAAATATGCACAAACTAGGTGCTTTTTAACATTATGTATTATTACAATATGTACATTTATAAAGGGGTCATTCCATGAAGTTGAGGAACAAAGTGTGACATTTCTTCATTTCCACAAAAATGGTCAATAAGAGAGCAATGAATCACCATTTACACATGTATATAACGATGTTGCATGATGTTACACTGTTTGGGGGTAATTTGGGAGTCTTCAGTGTTGACAAAGTGCTGCCATTTTGAACTACTGTACTTAACAAAGTGGTGGTTGTGGATGTAACTTGGAAACCAATACAGTTCAACTGCTTACACTTTTTTTCATGTTGAATTTGAAATAAACACACAGTTCTCAAACTAAACAATCATTTTTAATTTGAATTTGGAGGATTCTAGATTATATTTCTGTGTGATTCAAGAAAATCTGCTAAAAAGCACCAAATGTCACCTACATGTGTACATTTGAACAAAATTATATTTACCGTAGTTGACATCTAAATTTAAATGAGGATTTTGTTACAAGTAATGAATGTTTTAAATTTCTCTCATCCAACAGCTTGAATTTCTGAATAGTATTGATTCACGGGGTTATCAAGGGCAAAAAAAAAAAAAATGGTTGTGGATGTAACACGGAAACAGTGTTACTCAACTTCATGGAATGACCCATAGCGCACATTACATATGGATATTCACATACATTGCACACTACAAATAACAGTGGGTTTTATGAAACTAAGCGGTGTTCCCATTGGACTATTTTTTGTAAAACTCCCCTGGTTGTGCAGGAGAGTAACAAAATTTTGTCCAATAAGGACGCACGGAAAATTAGCGTCTCTGTAAAGTTACTGAGACCACAATGTAAAACTTACAGGGCGAGAAAGGCCGCGGAAACTTTCCGCTCAGCCGCGGGAGTTTTACAGGGCCCTCGAAAAGTCCAATGGAAACAGTTTCGCCCTGTAACATGAACACGAACCTGCAGTAAACTATGGGCCTGCAGGGCAAAGGTTTACTGCAAGGTCGCGGTAGCTTTCCGCATTGGCACTGAAAGCAATTGCAAATGGGAACGCGTGGGAAGATTACACGAAGGAATGTTACCGAAGGTCGCGGTAACTTTCCGCGAGGCAGCGAAAAAGAAAGTCCAATGGGAACATGCCTTAAAGGGCCCCTTATTTGGGATTTTTATCAATGAAATCTATGCTATAAAACCAATATACATGTACTCAGTTACATGTACATTCATAAAAATCCTATTTGGAGCTTGTTTTGGGGGTTAAAACAAAGGTTTTTAGTTTTTATGCTAATGAAAATATGCATATTCATGACCAAGGTCACGATGTCACAAGAGTCAAACACAGGAAAATCACATTCAACTGTGCACAAAAGATTCCACCTTTTTTCTCAAACATCCTAGAACTTTTGTAATCCATGACTGTTTGAGTTTGTTCTACATGTTTCCTGTTGTAAGCCATGACGAAACTGGGGGAGAAAACCGCAGCAATTTGCCACAAGTCCAACTTGAAGTCTTATGTTTTTTCTTAACTTTTCCCTTCTGTCTTCCTTACGTGATGCACTCCAAACAGCGCCCTCTGTCTGTTGCAATGAAATCTTCAAAGTTGAAAAAGGCTACCTTTTATTGATTTTACATCCAAACGAACAATAGCATGTCTTGCTGAACAAGTAATCCATGACATATGAAGCAAAGATTAGGCAAAAAGTTGTTTAGCATGTCATGGGCCCGAGACACATACATACATGTACCGGTAGGTGGGGGGCGCCATTGGCAGCCAACAGCCAGAGACACCAGGGAATCCCCTTACTCTTCACGAAAGAATGGTCTGGGATCTTTTAAGTGCATTACACAACAAACTGGACCGACGGCTTTACATCCCTTCTGAAGGATGGAGCAATTGTGTTTAAGTGCCTTGCTCAAGGGCACAGGTACCCCGGCCGGGTATCGAACCCACAACGCCAAGTTGAGAGCCAACGACCCAAACCACATGATCTCATTCATAGACATCCGAAGTGTGATGTGGGTTGCCATGGTAATTGGCTCTAAACATCATGGCCGTCAGAAAAAGTACCATTGGAAATGCACAGGGACATGGTTCAGTGAGAGACATTGCCTAGGCAACTAACAAAAGATGACATATATCACTTCGGCAGTCTATTGGCTCATGTGCAAAAATAGTGTCGGATTTGTTCGGATTTAACAGGGATGACCTGTATACACATGTGTACATACATACCATTTATTACTGTTTTAATAAAATTAAGGCTTTAATTAGTGCTGTTGTTTCAAAAAAAATAAAGCACATTTGCTATGACTTATAAAGAATTTTGTAAGCAAATTCGGTGACATTCCGTGGGAAATAAAAATGTACATTTACATGTAGCTGGATTTTTTTGTTTGTTTTTCATTTATTTATTTCACTTAAACCAATAAAATGCCCAATTTAAATTAATAAGCCACTAGACTACATGTATGTCATATCACCTGATGCCCGCCTTTTTACCGTCGTTTAATTTAACGACACTGCGTGACCTTTAGTAGAATGAGCTTTCCAAATCGCCCCATCTGGACCGAGAAATCTCGTTTAGCGCCTCCGCAGAAAATCTAATAAGACGGGTAAATATGCATAACAAGGACTAGCCAGAAATGGTGCCATAGACTTGACTAGTCCCCTGAAGTCTAATGTGCATGTTTGTTGTAAGCATTTCAGAAAACCAAATGAATGCATAGTCCCGATTTTGCCCAGTTAACCCCGCCCCCTTGGATATTGTTGCTATGGCTCACACGCTATCGTCAAAATGGCGAGACACACTGCACAAACCAATGGGACTTTCAACGGAAAGCACAGATTCATTGGAGAAAACTCAAAGGTATTCATGTTTCAGGGTCAACAGTTATCTTAGAACACACCGAGTAAAGGGCCAGTAATACAGGGATGTCATATCATGAAATACGTGCTTTCGTACCATTGAACAGCGAAACGACCGGCCTTGAAACCAAAAATTCACCCGGATCATCGCATACAACACTGTACAAATTGTATGGGGCAGAACATCGCGTGATGTTGTTGCAAACATTGCACTTTGACCTATGTGGGTGATCTCTGCTAGCTCTGTTGTGATTGGTCGGCGGGTTCGGTTGATTGACAGGTCGGAACTATGCATTGTGAGATTTTTGGGGGGAGGGGTGAGGGGGGTGGACCAGGGAGGGGGAAACTTGTAACCTGTATTAAAGGAAGACTCTATTTTATTAAACTGCATTCAAACACGTAGGCAAAAATTTTAGTACCATACACGATTTAGACCTTACCCCAATACATCATTTGCCATTACCAAAAATGCTGTATTTCACGAGTTGACAAGAAAAACCCTACTAAAAGTGTTGATAGCAATGGTAACAAACACCACATGATTTTTCCCGTGTAAAATGGTACCTTTGTGGGAGAAATTGCCAACGTGAAAAAAAATTGTCTGCAGACAACTTTTTCACCATTCATTCAACACAAAAAAACATGCATGGATTTTTAAGGTTTTCTGAAGCATTATTGCATCTACAGTATAACTTATAAGGCTCAAGTTTCTACAAGGCAGTTTATCAACATTATTCTTTAGTTATGTAATGCTGTTGTTCTGTTTATAAAAGTTTTCCAATCATTTAATCTGTCTTTAACATGTTTCTACAGTGTAGTGTGTTCACAGTACATAACATGTACGTACATACGGTACGTACGTACATGTACTACATGTACATGTATGTAGTACAGTACATGTGTACATGTATAGCTACATGTATTACATGTAAAGTATAATGTTCACCCTCTCAGCCACAAAAGGTCAAGTGTTAGTAAATGGCTTTCACTGACAGCCCACGGAAATGAACATGTACATGTACATGTATGGCACTATGTGACCCCTTCGGACAGAATGCGAATTCAAATTTTTTTTTTTACAAGTTCACAAATTATTTTGTAAACTATACATGTACGTTAATTATTTTGGGAAAAAAATCAACCTGACATTGTCACATGCACTACATACCATACATGTTCACACAGGTGCGAATCCACATACAATCACGGACGTCCCTTTGTTCCTCTTTTGTTTGGACATAGTCTATTTTTCCTTATACTCTCGTTGGTTTTGTACAGGAGCGAATCGCGGACGTTCGCTTGCCAATCGCGGACGATATTGTTCTCTTTGTTAGACCTCCCTAAAACGTCCACGATTGTTTGGGAGAACAAGCGCAGTACAGTATGTGTACATGTACATGTACATGTACATGTACATGTACATGTACATGTACATGTACATGTACATGTACCGGTACACTACCGGTATATAGGCACACTGTGTACAGTATCTATGTATGTATGTATGTGGCATACTGTCGGAAGCATAAAATATTTATGGCACAAAAACAATCTTGACTGTGCTACTAAAATATGATCAACAAAGACAATTTTTTTCTTAAAAGACATGACGCATAGTGTGCTGCTTTCATTCAGTATTTTTAATACCGTGATTCAAGACCACCCGTTGGCTTCATAGCTCAATTGGTAGGGTGTCTGCACGTTTAATAAGCAGAAGGTCCGTGGTTCGAATCCAAGTGGAGCCAAGTCGTTTTTCACTGCATCCAGATTTCCCAAACTCATGGACATTTGTCCACATTTGTATTGAGCTTTATTTTCACAAAGAATTTATGTTTTGCTGAACGACAGTTAATAGTCGTTAGTTTAAAATTGGTGGGCGACATGCTTTGTCGACTTTGCGTAAATGATCATTATATTTGTATAGGTTAATTACATAGTTCTTTTCAATGTGCCGACTACAGTACATGTAGTTAATATATGACGACCTTACAAAACGGACAACTTCCTTATTTTCCGTGGCATGATCCGGCCGTGGCATTTGCAGTGTTTACACAGGAAATAGGGATGGGGTGGGGGTAGGGGAGGGGCAAAGTGGATTGGGGGACCCAGGGGAGGGGCATGTAGATTGGGGCTGGAGGGGGGTTGGGTTAAGTTTAATCCAAAATAGAGTACTAAAGTAAAAATGTCACCCTTTGTGAATACATTGCCAAGGTTACTGGTTTCTCAGTGAACTGTTTCCCTGTGCTTTAGCAATGGACGTTTCAGATTACCAGTGAATGTTTAGACCCAGTTAACCTGGCGACTGATGTCACACTGTAGTACTTTTGGATGTCCAATTTTGGAGAATCAGGTTCGCGTAGCGGTTCTAATTTCCTCTCCTTCCACCTCTGTGGCCCTGGTTCGAATCCCGTCTTGAGTAGTACTTTTAGTAGTACATGTAGTACACTGTATGCCTATTGTACATGTGCAATGGATTGCGTTTTCAGTCCCTGCAATACGTAATTCCATGGGATTTCCCCTACACGTGTAATTTCCCCTACACGTGTAAAGCTGTGGTTACACAGACCGATTGTTGTAAGTTGGCCGTTTTTTTTTATTTGGTCGACCGATTTTGTCTGCAGATTTCGAGAAAAACAGGCAGTGGTTACAGTGCATGTTTTAAATACGGCGCTCTGTGAGTGCCATCCCACTTGTTTAGATACCGAGACTCACCAAGTTGACTTATAACGTGGAATAAGTCGACTTGGCGAGATATTTTATATTGCCAAGTCGACTTCTTGCAATCAATAAGTCGTCTTGGTGAGATAATAAAAGTCAATTCGAGTTGGCAAAAAATTATTATTCTACGAAGTTGACTTATTGAATTCAGGAGGTCGACTTGGCAACATAAATTATTTCGCCAAGTCGACTTAATATCTAGCAAAGTCTACATAACCCACGTTATGAGTCATGAGGATGGAACTCACAGAGCGCCGTATTATCGGGCAACTCGCTCGCCATGTTAACTTGACGTTGAAACACACTCAGTTAAATTGCGATTTGCACGTGCTTTGCGTAAAGTGTAGCGGCCGACGTAATCGACATCACGTTTACACAGCCCGACACCGATTTTATCGACCGACTGGAGTCTGACATGTCAGACTCAAATCGGCCACCGATTTTGTCGGCGAATCGGCCCCTAAAAGTGTTTACACAGGCCTATCACGACCAATTTTGTCGGCTGACAAAAATCGGTCTGTTAACCTATTTCTTCGTCTTCTCTTCACAGGCTTCTTCAGGCTTACAAGCTACATGTACAGTGCCTTGGTTTACAGTACCAGAAAGAAGTATTACACGTACAACTAACAACCGATGAACGTAATAATAATTTTGTTTGCAACCCGTTTTTCAAAGTACACAAATCTGAACGGCCAATTTTCAGAGATGGAAAGGTTAAACCATACCCATAGTTCCGCCCTCGCCCCTTAAAACCCTCAGTCAACACTCCTCCATCTTAATACATGTATCTGACTCCAGAAATCTCTCAACGTTTGTGCGCGAGTCTCTTGCGTCCAGGACAAAAATTGATGGGTACTCGAAAGAGAAGGCACTTGTAAGCGAACAACCAATGGTTTCAACTCTGGCGAGTTTAATCAAATGCCACAAACGTACCGGCTAATATTTACCGGGGATGACTAACAAGTGTTCGAGCTGGCCCACGTTGCGGTTTGTGCGTGCTTGTATGGTTCCTTCAAAAGGTCAAATGTGCTCTTAAGTGTATGGTACAATATGTGGCTTGCATGATGAGGCCACATGTATTGTACGAATATACATATAATATGTAGTATTTGAATATTGGCATATGGATAACAAATAGTTAAAATATTGTTGGCATTCGGAAATCAATTAAAAGCATTAGTTATAATCACACATGTCATACATTGTTTATGTTTTCAAATTTATGAAATTATGTAGTATCTTCATTTGAAGAAAATTTAATGCCTTTTAATAATTTTTTAATGCAAGATTTTATGGTATTTTTTATACATTGAACAAAGATTTTAAGGAAATTACATCCTGGAATCAACACATAATCCAATTCTAAGATATTCTTCCCACATGCACTTTTGTCGCAAATATTCCTTTTCTAAAGAAAAATCACATTTTCCTTTTTAAAAATTGCATTTAGTTAGGGCACAAGATAACCATTTACGCACACATGCAGCGCCCTCTATTGTCGCGCTTACGCATGGAGCACTCGCGCCGTGATTTTGTCCATTACTCTCTGCAGTAATTTTATCATTTCTTTATCTCAAAAATGCAACATTTCCGACAGAAGTGCAAGTGGGAAGTATATCTTAGAATTGGATTATGTGTTGATTCCAGGATGTAATTTTCTTAAAATCTTTGTTCAATGTTTACGGGAAAAAATACCGATTTTATGACCAATAAAATTGATCATAAACTTAAAATAATTCCTCTCGAATGTCCGACAGTGCAGAATGTTGTTGATCATTGATTTTTTTCTTCTTAAATTGCCGTATGACGCGTCAGTACAGTAAGTGCAGATTTGATTTAAAAAAAAAACAAAATTAAGATTTTCACAGAAAACATTTTTTTTATTTTTCATTAAAGGAGTGTGACCAGATCACTTTTTTTTACCCATAACTCCCCGGGACTTACCTTATGGGCCATGAGATTTTTATATCATAACATCCGTTATATTTTTCTGATTACGAAACTGAAACTCCCGCGCTTCTAGGCCTCATATTTCCGAGGATATCGTCGAAAATCCACCGATTATTTGTAAACTAATTTTCCAGTATCAACATTTATCCGCTGAAAGCATACTCGATACATGTAGTTTTGTTCAATTTTTTACTGGAAATTGCGAATGTTTTCGGGTTTTTGGGACATGGGAGGTGTGTTTGGGAGTTACTTGATAATATTGGTAAGTTACATCGAAAACTATTTTCCAGAAACTCTGGTCACGCTCCTTTAAGTCTCGTATGTTTTGTAGACAAGGTCTGAAGCCATGATCAACTACTCAATTATTTTCTTGGGTTTTCCTAATGGTTTAAGAAAAAATACAATTTTGATTCCTTTAAAATAAAAAAATACCTATACCGGTAATATATCATTATAAAAAATATACCAAAAACTTATTTAAATCATCAACAACAAAAATCAACTGCTTAAAATATCCTTTTTTAAAAAGAAATTTGTAAAAATGTGTTGTACAACTGGATTGTTTTTTATTTTAAAATTTTTAAAAAAATAAAATTGCAAGAATTGAAGAAAAAAGTACGTGGTCGTGCACAGGGTGTCGGGTATGAAAATCTTTTGTGGAAATCTCCAAATAATCTGTTTTTTAAAACTCACAATTTGGCTCAAAGAAAAAAAAATCATGTGACAAATGTTACCAAAGTAAAATATTTTCAAAAATGAACCACTAAATCATATTTATCTGTAAAATTCATTTTATAATGGAGTTTGGTTGTTGTTTTGTCATGCAGGCCAGTAATGTCAACACAACAACTGTCCATACTGCACTGTACAGATGCTTATCACAAAGGCTTGGCAGACAACAAAAACATGCCCACACAAAGAAATCCGAAAGTCGAACCAAATCCACCGGCCAGCGAAATACAGGAAAACCCACAATCTTCTGAAATACACGTCTGGCAAGTCCAATAACCACATTTCCCCCGAGGAATATACATTTTCCGTTATATGAGAACTAAAAGATGGGTAAAAATGGGCACGGCGACTTTTGTTTTGTCGCGAAAACGCCGCGCCTTCGCACACCGAACAAAGCACCGTGTGTGCCCGCGGCCCGTCGCCGATAAAATACGGCCAAACACCGCGCTGAATCACGCACGCAAATTCCCCCATGATCAACATTCCCGACCCAAACAATCCTACATTTCCTGATCGAAACCATCGCCATCATTATCAACGTAGTCAGAACAAGCTAAGTATATTCAGCCCAACCATGATGAGCATAAACATATCATATAATCATCATCAACAATGATATTATTACATGAGATGTCAAATTAAAAATAAATAACACGTGCGCTTATAAATTATGATAATAATTTTAATAAGACCAAAACGCACTAATTACGATTCCGTCTACTTACCGAAAAGTCGCTGGCTTGAAGTTTGGCTAAATGAGATGCAAGTTGGACCGGGAGAAATGATGATAGGTGTGCTCCAATCTGTTGATTGTCTTAAATCCCCGGGAGTTCAGGCTGAAATCATGGGAGGAAAGAAGAGACAGTAAGAAAATGCATCGTCTGATCCAGGGTCCAAGCACGGAGCGGAGCCATCGCGGCCCTGCTCAGGCCCTGTTTTTCATAAATATCCGACTTCACAATAATCCACGTGCCACGGTCAATAAATTATGCTAATTACTAACATGATTGGATCATTAATTCCGGCCCCGTTTGGTCTCCAGAATACCGCCGATCGGTTGATAAAAAGGGTGATAATTTTCGCGGCTGTACTCGCGGTAAAATTGGCGAGAAAAATCGGTAGAAAATGGGAGCCCGGTGTACGATTACAGGCATTGCATCGACTGTCTTGTGCGTTATGTTAATGAGCTATTACGTATGCAGGCTGACCAACACGTCACGGCGTTATAATAATACGCTGAATATTTAAGTAGGACTAATTAGTCTAAGAAAACCAATAGATATCACATTCATTAATAAATTAGCCCGTAGTTTATCAAAAATATAACACCAAATGCGCTAAATGTATGCCTTTCTTATGTATTCCAACTGGTGGCATAATTTGCCATCTCATGTTAAATTCTACTTGCGGATGAATAGTGTAAATTATTTACATGCAAATTTCTATAAATATTTAGAAACAAAATGGCGGAATCCAGTGAGCTGCAATCGGTTCTCGGCTGCCAGGAAGATTGGCAGGTAAACTCGGCTTTTTATGGTCTTTAGGTGGTCTTTGTGACCTTGATTGCAGATGTAAATTGAAGCTGAATGTAGTTTTTGCATGATTATCTGTAATAATGTTCGTAAAGGTTTGTACAAGTTGAAAATCGAGACTGTAAATCGAGGTGATCGTGCAGTCGCCGATTCGGGTGCGTGTGTGCAGAAACTCGGCCGGTCAACTCGGCCCCATATCCCCAATCATGTCTTTTCGTTCCCAGTTCAACTCGGTCCCAATTGTACTGCAGGTACGCAAGGGTATAATTTACTTTACACGCTTGGGTTTGTACAAAAGCAGAACTGTAGTGTATTGTGGGAAGGTTGTCAATGACCATCATGACAATGTCAGGACAGACTTTGCCCTGTTTTCCTTTCCACAATACAGTTCTGCTTATCTTATGGGGTGTAAACTCACCCAAGACAACGTAAATGTCGGCATAGTCACCAGGTCCGTGACCTCGCCATCCTATTTGTGAACAATGGCTAATGAATAGGGTGGCGGACCTGCAGCCGATTTCACGAAACTTTACGCAATTGCACAAATTATTGCGCAAGTAATGGTGTAAGTGGACTTGCGCAATTGCGTAAAGTTTCGTGAAATCGGCTGCAGGTGACTATACCAACATTTACGTTATGGCGTACCCTGGCCGAGTGGTTTGGGTCACTAGCTCGCAACACTCGGGTGAAAACTTGGGATTGCGGGTTTGATACCCAGCCGTGGCACCTGTGCCCTTGAGCAAGGCACTTAAACACACATGTTCCATCCTTCGGAAGGGATGTAAACAAAAAAGCTGTTGGTCCAGTGTGTTGTGTAATTTAAAAGATTCCAGTGCATTCTTTTGTGAAGAATACATGTAAATGGATTCCGGTGTCTCTACCCGGCCGTAGGCTGCCAATTTATGTATCTGAATAAATGTGCTGCCGCGCACTTGAACATATCAATATGGAATGTGCACTATATAAATGTAATAATTTAAATAATTTAAATTGTATTTGATAGAAACCTAAATTTAGGTGTGAAAACAATTATGATTTTCAAAAAAAAACACTTTAACCCGTCTCATAAGTTAAAAGTTCTAAAGCCATGGTCAACTACTCCATCTTTCTGACAAAATGTTTGGAGTTTTAAAAGTCCATTCAGCCTCAATCCTCCAAAGTGGCTCTTTCTTTCACCAGAAACGCAATTAATTTTACTCTTTTTGTTTTACAGGAGGAATCGGGAAGCGAGAATGAATCGGACGAGGATTCGGAAAGCGATTCGGGAGATGAGGACAGCATCGAAACAAAAGAACCCAAGCTAAAATATGAGAGAATTCGCAACACCTTGGAGGAAATACTGAGCAAAGATGCTGCTAGCTGCATGGCTGTACACACCAAAGTAATAACATTTTCAGAAATTTGTTACAAACGTGGACAAATGTCCATTAGTTTTGAAATCTGGATGCAGTGAAAAACAACTTGGCTCTACCAGGATTCTAACCGTGGACCTTCAGCTTAATGTGGTGGTTTTGAAACGGCAGAAGGCCCCGGTACGAATCCCGGTGGAGCCAAGTTATTTTTCACTGCATCCAGATTTTTAAAACTCATGGACACTTGTTCACATTTGTAACATATTAATTCACCCCGGCGGTCCCAGAGACATCACCTATTCATACAATTCCAGAAATTCTGATTTATATTTCACACCCTGTTTACACTTGATCCCGAGCTCGGGGTCGAACACTGATTAAAATTGATTTTCTGGAAAAATCTGAACAAGCAACTTTAATTTCATGTCTCCTTTAAACCTAACATCCCAAATTCAAGACTATTATCCACACGCCCTTAAGATTTAATTTTTAATTTATTTTACTCGCATAAGCGTCAAATTTAATATCTAGTATGTTATTTCTCTATTTTATCCAATGGGGCGACACTTTTTGTGTAGAGAGTCCTATTTTGGAAGTCAAAAACCATTTGTTTAGGTCAAATACCATCTTTTTAAAATCGAGAACCATTTTTATTAGGTCTAGAACCATTTTTATTAGGTGTGGAACCGTTTTTGGAACCTTAGGGTAACAAATTTGGTGTCCAATCGATGTCTTTTTACGGTGGTCGTGTGGTAAAGTCATACCGGCGGGTCGCCCCTTTGCTGCATTAATTAAGTGATATTATTATTATTATTATTATTATTATTTATTTCTGGTATTGATTTCATACCAAGAAATGGCCAGAGACACCAGGGAATCCCCTTGCTCTTCACGAAAGAATGCTCTGGGATCTTTAAAGTGCATTACCGTTACCTAACACACTGGACCAACGGCTTTACATCCCTTCCGAAGGATGGAGCAAGTGTGGTTGAGTGCCTTGCTCAAGGGCACAGGTACCGCAGCCAGGGGGAGGTTCGAACCCGCAACCCCAAGTTTTCACCTATGATTGCGAGTCAATGACCCAAACCACTCGGCCACGGTACTGGGCAATATCTTTACACTGAATATTGAATTTCATATTTAAATATATGAATAATGTGCTTATTTGATGAGGTCTTTTATGTTATTTTGTCAGTTTATGGCAGTGGGTACTCACTGGGGAATGGTACATGTTTTGGACCTGCAAGGGAACACAATTCAAGGCAAGGAATTTGGGAAGGTAAGCGTTTGTATAGACCTTATGCACGGCGGCCATGATGGGTCTATTGTCACATCATTTGAATATGAAAACCTGCCCTCTGTCATGGCCGCCATGCATAAGGTCTATACTGAACATAAAAAAAAATTATCAAGATATATATTTTATTTTTTTTTATGCATCTATGTTAAAATGTTTATGACTAAATGTCAATTTCACCTATTGAAATTTAGCGTGACTTGCTTGAGTGCCTCTCTATTTGTGAAATGCCCAATTTGACATTTCTGCCGAAAATAGAAAATATATCTTGATAATTTTCTTTTGACTTTCAGTATATGAATTTGTGAATAATATTAATGTAGCATCAAGCTTATGCCTATTACTTGTGCAAATTCACAAAGGCTAATGGAATTGCAGGTGTCGAAATTAGCACTGGTCCTGTGGTCCGAGACCAGTAAAAAATCAGAAGGACCACTAGATCTGTCGAAAATGCTGGTCCGATGGACCAGTGAAAACATTAACTAACTCATTGAAACATTCCCGATACCTAATCCACAGTAAACATTTCTTACTCAATGCGAAAATTCCTGGTTACTACAAACAATTCCTTATCACTTAAGACATTTTTTAGATAACTTCATTTCTTTCTCCGATCTCTCCAGACATCCCCCAGTGCAATGCAATGCAAAGCAATCCCATCCATCCTGCACCCAATGACCTTAAACCAGAAAGTGTTTCTCAGTATATCTCAAGCACCAGGGGCCAATCTCATAAAACATGTTACGCTTAATCAAAAATTTGGATTAAGCATAGCAGGAATATTCGCTCAAGCAAGGGCGTATTTCATAAAGCTTGTTGTTCTAAGTGCGCAAAGAGAGTGCGCGCGCAACGCTGTCGTTTGTTTTGTTCGAACGCGTTCATCGTCTGCTTTCATAAGTAAACGTCAAAATGTTCAAATACCATCATCGGTTATGTTTCCATTTTGGGATGGTTATCACTACCACAGAAGACCCTTGCCTGTCGCTGACTGGAATATTTCAACAACAGCTGAAAGTTGTGTATCTGTTGGGAAATGTGTCTCGAATTTTGCCGAGAATGGCGAAGAAAAAAGATGGCGTCACGTTAGCAAAAAATCGGTAGGTTAGCATGCCGTTTGGTTTGCTAGTGCTTAAACAGTTTTATGAAATGGAGAGAGCGCTGCTTAATCAAAAATCGGGTGCTAACATGTTTTATGAAATTGGGCCCTGTGGACCACCAAATTTTCAGCTGGTCCTTCTGACCAGCATGGAATTCAGGTTAATTTCGACCCCTGGATTGGATGACAAACATTGCCACTGAAGTGCGCGTAAACCTACAAAGTGGAGGCTAACTCGGCAACCTTTTCACTCATTTTCACGAAAACCAAAAAAAGTTCAGCTATCAATCTTTCAGCCTTTTTCAATCGAAACATATAAAACATACTGACCAACATGTCCCGAAACAGAAAGGTCGCAAATGGGAGAAATATCACTAGGATCCCTTCATAGCGGAAAGGTTAATTTACTAAAAAATACTTGGATTGTGTTTTTTTGTTACAGCACAGCACAACAGTGAATCAGATCAGCCTAGACGCAAATGGCGACTATCTTTCCAGCTGTTCGGATGATGGCCGGGTAAGTCACATGACAAGTCACATGACAAGTAACATTGGACATGTCAGAAGTTAATTAGACCTTTATCATGGTGCGGCCATCTTTCTTTTCCCTTGCAAGAAAAATAATTTGGTCCTGTGTTGAAATTGTTCATTGTGTGCATCACACGCGCAGTGTGTACAGTGATTCTCTTAAAACAAGAACGGGAGATTACACGCGCTATTGCGGGGTCGCACATGCGCACTGATCATGCCCGACACGTACTTTGGGGAACAAGACAAAGATAGATGCACCGTGGTAAAGGTCAATTGCATGACAAGTTGCATTCCACCTGTCTAAGACCGTGTTTACACTGGTCCCGAGCTCGGGATCAAGATTGATCCCCTGATAAGGATGCGTCAGTGTTAATCGCAATGATCCTGAATGCCGCGTTTACATTCTGTAGTTGATCTCGAGCGCGGTGCCAGAAGTTGTAGTCAAAGGTCATGCTCTATGTGTGTATGTACTGATCAATGTGTGCATGGGTTGTGCATGTACAGTGTACAAGGCCACTTGAATTTCGAGGGCTTTTCCCCCGCTACGGCTGTGGAGCGGATGCGGCAGGATGCGGTAAAGATTAATTGCTTATTTAACTGCAAACTGATCCCGAGCTCGAGATCGAACCCTCCGCCAACGCGAGACAAAAATCTTGGGGTCTGATCCGGGGCCAATTTGGTTCCGAGAGCGTTTACACTCAGTTGTGATCCGGGGCTGATCCCGAGCTCGGTGGTCAACCCCGAGCTCGGGATCAAGTGTAAACAGGGTGTTAGTAGCATTACGGTAAGGGAATAAAATTGTGGTTAGCCAGTCTTAAAACTCGCCAAAATTATTCCACTCTAAACTTTTCTGTTTCGCCATTTTTTATTTTTTTCTACAGGTCTAATCACACACGTCACATTCATTCAAAGTGCTGTCTATTGATCAGTTTGTTTTTCTTCGATCGTACAATCCGCCACGCATTACATGCTTTGCATACGCAATGGATGCGCTCGCTCATGACTTATCCCCACCTACGGACGTATATTCCCCCATTTTCCACTGTCGGCTATGGCCATTTTCTCCCAAGTTACTAGTTTGAGCGCCCTCAAGCATTCAGGATTATGGGCTATAGCACTTGCTGATAACAAGTAGTGTGTATTATTACTCCTCAGAGCTTTTTGGTAATGTTCCTTGTCCAGGTCAATAACAAGAGTTATCCAATAGTAGCCACCCTTACTGAACACAATAATAGACCGATCCAGTAAGCTCCGCCCATTTAGAAATTGCCTAGCAACATGCCACACATGTGAAGCACGTGTGCAGTAGAGTTGCGTGGCCGCGCCGTGCGTCAGCGTCCGCGCCCTGGTCAGCGTGTATTGAAACACGCACACGCACACAGAAACTGCACGCTCGAAAGCAAAATGTGCACTTAAGTATCCGGTCGTGTGCGTGCACGTACAACAAGCCTGCATTACGCGTAACGCGCGCGATCAAACAAAAACATCTCGACACACATCTAGAACGCAGTGAATGCAAAACATAGCAAAACGACAAGCTAATTTTGGTGAGTTTTTCCCATTTACACAAAAACACATTTATGAAGGGATTAAAAGTAGGTTAGGATAGTCTTATACAATCCGTTTTAAACAGGCTAGGGTCATCTGCGCTGATAAAACTGATGTTTATGGTGTTTTTGCGACACTCGTGCTGCATTTGCCGTAGCTCTGTGCACAAAATTTTGAGGACTCGGGTAACCAAACATTTTGGTTACCTGAACCTGAGGCTGTGATTGGTCAATTCCAAAATGGGCGGAGCTTACTGGATCGGTCTATTGAAAGAGGATGAGTCAAGCTATGAGTACATGCCTACCAATTGAGGGTGTGTTGAATTTCACTGAGTTGAACATGGAAGAAATACAGGGCGGTTTTGAGCGCATTGAAGATAAAGCTGCGAGGCAGTTTTGGGCGCGTTGAGGAATAGTTGGTTAGGACCATCCACGTGACATGCTCTCGACCAATAGGAATGCATAAACTGTCTAGTATTTATGAATGGAAATTAATGTCCTACATGTAGTACTAATAGTAAAAATGTTATTCGTATTTTTTGTTTCCGCCCGTAGGTTGCAATTACAGGTCTTTATGAAGATGAATATAACCAGGTCCAGTCGTTTGATTGCCCTGTTAAGGTACGATTAGTTGATCTAAATAGCTATTTTCACCGTTATATCATGTATATAATCCATTTTTTACTTTGTGAATTGACCAAAAACGTTCTAAAAGTGTTGATAGCAATTCTAAATTTGTACAATTTTGAAATTGTACTTTTTTTGTGGGAATTTATTAGCTGAAACCAGTGTGAACACTCAAAAACTATGCATGGATTTTTAAACAACAAAGACATGCTAAAGCACCTTTCGACTTGCACTCATCAGAGCAAAACGCAAGAATGGCGTGGTGACGCTAATGGACAATAGTATAAGGCTAAAGGCGGGAATGACGTGTTCAGAATGCTGAGCGCTAATTGGTCAGCAGCAGGGAGCACACTACAGTGCATGCGCAGTTAGATTACATGAAGCGTGTGTACAAATTCTTTCTGACGACACAGAATAGGTTTAGTGAAGTAAATGTACATGTATGTAGCCTAGAGCGTGCGCAGATGTATTATACTACGTGCTCTATACGGCCAGTACAGGGCTCGAATTTCATAAAAAATTCTGCTAGACCACAGGGTTAGTAGCTTAAATCATTTACTGGACCGACGCTATTTTTACAAGACCAAACCCACAAGGAACGTGGATTTACTGTTTAAGAATGCACTGGACCACTGGTCTAGTACGGTAGAGAAAGCACTAGACCGAGGCTTAAATTACTGGCCTCGGTCCACCGGTCCAGTGGGTATTTCGAGCCCTGCAGTACAGATAACTGCTGTTCACTGTATTGTTTCGAGCATTCAAAATGTTTCAGTCTTTATTTTTTCTATCTAGTCACTAGCGTTGGATCCCCGGTTTTCCAAACAGAGCAGCGGTAGACAATACGTCACAGGCAGCGACAAGGTAAAGAATTAGTTTTAACGCACTAAAACTAAAAAATGTTAGCGATTTTTCACTGTATACCAAAGTTCACCGCAATTTGTTAACATTGGCATTTTGCAGAATTTTTTGACATTTAAAGTTAGACAATGCCCCAAGTCTCAAACTTTTGCATAAATTTACATAAATTTGAATAAATTTAAAATAGGTTTTGTTTGTAAAAAGGGCTGCTTCTGAAACCAGGTAGCACTATAAACCTTTCAAGGAACTTCAATATTCAATCTTTTTTTCCTTTCTGTTGAAATTGTCAGGTGTCGGAATTTATATGTACAATCAAAATTGTATTTAGTAGTCACCTCGGAACCGTAAAAAACTTGCCACTACAAACATGTGGCCACTGTATAGACCTTTCCCATAACCATGGAAACCTTCCCTGTGTGTTCGCCATAGCTGGGACGCGGTCAGTGCATGAACTACATGCGTTATATGATGATGCTCATTGTGTCGTCACTTCGAACAATTCGCTGGTTTGTTGTAAATGCGATGCGCGTCGCTTTGAGACAAAGCGATGTGGAGGGAATTTTGAGTGAAACGATGCACTTAAAATCACTTAATCATGCAAACACTTTCCGTCCAATATGTCCAAGCTAATTCTGTAGTTTTTGATGCATTGTGTCACGCCAAATTCCATCCACAGAATTAGCTTCGACGGAAAGTATTTTTAAAATTTAGTTATTTTCAGTGCATCGTTTCAATCATTTAAAATTCCTCTACGTTGCTTTTTCTCAAAGCGACGCGCATGGCAATCATGCACAAAGGAGGCTCAATGTGAATTTGTGTTTGTGAAGAGCGTGTTGCGCGCGTCATGGATGCGCGGTGTTCGATTTAACGACAACATAAAACGCACAGTCTATGTACTGGAAAAAGAGCGTCCCAGCAATTGCGGACGTCTACGGGGTAGGTCTATAAAGGTCGCACTAGCATTTAATATACATATATGTCATTTGGGACCAAAGATGGGTGGCCACTATAAACAGGTGGCCTCTTTATCAAGGTGGCCTTAATAGCAGGTTTGACTCTATCTAATTAAAATTTCAGTCAAGTTTCTATAAGCTGAAAGAGGGTTTGTTTGTTTGTTTTGCAGCTTACGCTACACGAGCGAGGTTTCTTCAGCCGTAGCAAGTCGACCATCCTCCACCAGGGGGAGGGGCCTATCCGAACCATCAAATGGAGGGGGTGTTTCATAGCATGGGCAAACGACTATGTGAGTAGTAATTCTGCCTTCACGGTATTAGTAAATGTTTCATTCATTTCATGAGGGTTTTGAATACGATGCACTTCATTTAGGACCGTATCGAATAGCCGCCATTTCGTGGTGACTTTTGTTACTTAAACCGTTCAACAATGGAAGCACAATATGTGCAACCATGCATGTCCTCAAGGAACAAAGAAACTGCCCCACGAAATGGCGGCTATTCGATACGGTCGATACATGATTGGCAATGTCCCAAAATTGTTATCAACCGTTTGACCAGAAAAACCTTACTCAAACGGAAGATAGAAGTGGTTCCAACTGTCCAATGCAATGATTCCGCTTAAAGGCACAGGCTCGTCAGCAATGCGCGCCCGCCAAATGTGTGCCACGCAATACGCAGCTCCATAGCAAAGGCATGGAGCTGCGTGTTTCGAGCACGAATTTGGCGCGCGCGCATTGCTGACGAGCCTGTGCCTTTAAGAGATATCTTTTCACGAGAAAACGATAATTAAAGATGAATTTATATAAATGCGTCTGCACATGCATTTGTTTTTACAAGGGCGCCCTCATGTGAGCGAAACTAGCCCCCTGACTACCGTGGTACTATGGCCCTGGTTTCCATGCAGTATAGCCTGGGAACCAGCCTAAATAGGACAGTGGCTTTGAACAATTTCTTGAAAGCATGGATACAGTTTTTCATTGTTTTTTTGGGGGGAATGTAGATGAGGTACTGAGCTGACTTATACACAGGTTGGTTTTTATCATACACATCCTCAATCACACACGGAGATAACGCTGTTTGTAACAGTTTCCAAATCTTGTGATCTGTATTTAAAAGTCGTATGAAATAGGATTTTTAAAAATATTTTCTTACTGTTGCATTTTTCATGCAGGGAGTCAAGGTATATGACTTGTCGTCCAAGCGTCGTATAACCTTCATCAAACGCGATCACGACGAAAACCTTCGGCCGGAGATCTACCCGTGTAAACTGTGTTGGAAAGATAACGTGACGCTACTTGTGGGCTGGGCTAACACAATTAAGGTGGGTGGGGCATAAGTTTTGAGCCAAAAAAAAGTCATGAAAAATGGAATAAACACTACCCATCAAAACTTTGGAAACACTTTGAAAGTTTCAGGTTTTTTTTAAAGAAAACATATAATTTTGTGAATGTTAATTTTGTGAAAGCAAATGTACAGTTGTAGTCAGAAGTTTACATACGACTGTGTTAAAACTGGTGTGCTTAAACTTGCGTTGTCACCATTTTTGTAACAGTCTTTACTAAAGTCGAGATTTTGTGGAATTCCTCACGTGCATGCAGTACTTAAAACATAGCTTGTACACCTTGCAATGGTTCGGGTAGTCCTGTTTACCATTTTGGGTGATGATGGTAGTGGTGTATATGTATGTAAACTTCTGACTTCAACTGTAGGTGTATTCTAACAAAAAGCAATATATACATGTTAATTTTAGTGCCATCTTCGGCCTCAGCAGTGGGCTTTATCAACAATTTGGAAAGCATGCAAAAAGAAACGGCTAAACTTGATGTTCATCAAAGAATCCCCCCTTAGCAGCTATGACAGCTACACACAATCTCTGCATCCTGATTGTCAGTTTCTCCAAACATTCAGTGAAAATACGCCTCTTTTAAGAGACTCCAGAGGTTTTCTTGGCTGGTTGGGCATTTCTTTCTGACCTTACGATCCAACTCCTCCCAGAGCAGCTCAATGGGATTGAGATCAGGTGACTGGGCAGGCCATTCCATGATGGACAGCACTCCAGATGACTGCTTTCTCTCCAGATACCCCTTACACCTCCGTTTGCTTTAATAGCTTGGGTTATTATGAATAAACAAAATAATACTTCCTTCTCAAAAACCTAAAACTTTCAAGGTGTTTTCAAAAATTTGATGGGTAGTGTATCTGGTAAGATATTCTAATAAAAAAAAATGCCATTTTTAAAATATCAATTCTTGATCAGAACAGAAGTCTGTTGAATACAGTAAACTTGTGGATAACAAGACACTGATCGACCAATCACTTTGGAATCGCTTTTAAGACTGTTCTGCTTCAGTGATTTCCTCCCGGTCCAAGAGGACCTGTTTAGAACAAAGTGATTCCCACAGCAATAAAATGTGATATTTTCTGTTTCTGGGGGAATCCTTGTATTTCTTTTTTTTAATGAGTATGGATTAATTTTTTTTTTTCAATAGATTTGTGTCGTTAAAGAGAGACGACAACTTGAAGGAAAGGATATGCCAAATAGATATGTTGAAATTGGTGAGTAAACCAATATTTGAAATCAAAATGAAAATGCCTTTTTAACCATTTCAACTTCCTTTGCCAAGAGAGGGCGCCGTTTGTGTGATATCACTTTAGGAACCACTATTGAGGTCCGAGTTCGGCGGTCTGTTATTGACACCGGTTAACTTGTTCTAGCGCCCGAACGACAGGAATATGACCCGGGAACACTGCACACTCGGAACACGATCACACACCACCTATCCATCGAGAACAAGTTACCGTGTCAAGAACAGAGCGGCCGAACTCAACAGAATAGTAAAGATTTTCTTTGAAGGCAGTATACATCATTGGTAATCTCGAAAATCAGAAATGTTCACAGATTTACGACTAATTTACACAATATAAACATGATGACCGTAGAAAACTTCCCCTGAAATGGTTTTGTCTGAAGTGCTATAGTCTTTGAGAAATGAGTGAAACAATTAGTTTTCGTCTCATGAGACGAAAATTCAATTCGCCCTAAAACCATTTCGCCCAAGTGCCGTTTCGCCCCAAACCACTTCGCCCGAGTGCCATTTCGCCCAAAATTACTTCGCCCAAACGCCACTTCGCCTCAAAACCACTTCGTGCACAGGCCGTGGTTCAGGGTGAAATGATTCAGGGCGAAGTGATTTTGGGGCGAAATGACTGCAAACCCTTTTTTGACTGTTTTCTCAAAAGTTAGACGAAGTACGGAGCTGGTTTTTGCTCAGGTTGGTTTTAATCATGCATATCTTCAATCACACAGGGGGATAAAACTATTTGTAACAGTTTACCAATCATGTATACTATCTTTAACGAATAAGGAACTTTTAAACCAAGAAATAAAAAAGGATCAAAAAAGCATTAACAAACTGAAGAAAACAGAAGAGATATTTGTGCACAAAATTCCTATAGTATGGACACAGTAATGGCGGATGTGATAGTTGTTGACGTCACACGTATGGCACGCCAAAGCGGAAATAATTCAACACTTATAATTTTGCCATCAACCCTGAAAAACAAGGCCCAACATTTTTAAAAACTTGCCAACAAAAACACGGTATGCCAGTTTCAAACAGTCTATCAACATTTAAAAGTCATGCCAACCTTATTTTCCTGCGCAACATTTGCGAAAATATGCGTCAACGTTAAATTATCAGTGTTGAATTATTTTCGCTTTGGCGTGCCATAGTATGGACACAGTAATGGCGGATAGCAACCGGTTGTCAAGAAAGTGAAACCCAAGAATACCATAAAACCAAAAACATGAAATGGGCGTCAAAGTTAGTTTGATGACTAACTGAAATGAACAGTTTATACTTAGTTTATAAAAATCCTATTAAATAGGATATAATTTGGTATGATTTCTTTGCAGTTAGCCTGTTTACGACAGATTTCTATGTGTGTGGCCTTGCCCCAATGCAAGAAGACCTCATAGTCGTAGCGCACATTGCTGACGAAGAATCTGAAGACGTAAGTTACTTTTGTTGTTCACACCTGTATACTCCTTGCACACACAAATTACTCGACCTTAATTTCCAATTTTGTTCGTCCTTCATATTTTCAACAATAAATGATTTAATAAAGCATATCTGATGAGTGATAACGAGCCGGGCAGGGGTTTAGGCATCTTCCTTTCGCAAGGGTCTTTGCTGCACACGTACCTAGTTTGCCAAGACCCTTGCTGAAACGAGTTGAGCTAGGCTGTATTGAGGAATATATATGAATATTGATTAGCCAGTGACAGTGATCGCAACTGACCAATCACACGCCGCGCATGTTTCTCGGTCATCGCATGCAGTGCCGATATACTAAAGCGCGCGTGCACGTAGCACGTAGCGCGACATTCAAAATGCATCATAGCTACGGACGCTGTTTCCAACAGCAAGAGCCAATCACGCGCCTCGCTCCGTTTAGTGGTAGCGTCCACTTTTACTAGGGGGTGGGGTCTAATGTTTAAATGAACAGTCATTGTAAGGGCGTTTTTTAATAGGCCTATCTTTATTCAGATGAACTGCGTTTAGCTTTTAGCGAAATATAGTAAGTCTTCCTTCAGTTACGAACATTTATACTGCGTGCAAGATAAAATGATATACATGTACATAAAAAGATCTCCCCCACACAAATTGTGGTAATTGCAGCCACGATGTTGCGAGATAAACAACACGCGAGATGATTTTTCGAAACGGTTTATTAAAAGGTAAAACGTTCCAGGTCAAACGTTTTCCTTGTCTCTCATTGGTCGAACAGCAAGGGTCTTGGCAAACTAGGTACGTGTGCAGGAAAGACCGTTGCGAAAGGAAGATGGGGTTTAGGGTGTATCTTAATTGATCTCTGGGAGGGGTGGTTATCTCTCTGTAGGGCTTGCTAAGCTCACGTGATAGCCAATCCCAATCAGTGAGGAACAACTGCACTACCGTGATTCAAGACAACCAGTTGGCTTCATAGCTCAATTGGTAAGGCGTCTGAACGTTAAGCAGAAGGTCCGCAGTTCGAATCCCGGTGTAGCCAAGTTGCCTTTCACTGCATCCAGATTTCCCAAACTCACGGATATTGGTCCACATTTGTGTCATAACAAAACAAATTGTAAGGGCCTCATCAGGATTTGAACCCGAGACCTCTGACTCACCAGGCAGACGCTCTACCAGCTGAGCTACATGTATAAAGCACAGTTAGTATACATGTAGTCCCTAGGGAAAACCTGAGAATACAGAAGGAAAAATTCCAAACTCTGAAAAAATTGACCTTTTTTTACCTTTGACCTTTTTGACCTTTATTGACATTTGACCTTTATTGACATTTGACCTTTGACCTCAGGATGTCGAGGAAGAGGAGGGACCCCACAGACCGCAACTGAAGGTCATCACGCCGTTAGCCAACGATTATCACGTCGTGTCTAGCGACGCCATGTCGATTCGCGGCTTTCAGGAATACCGGCCCAGCGACTACCATCTTGGTAAATTCAGTACCGTCAAAAACCTGTGTATAAGACGCACTTTTTTCACCACGGCAAAACAAAATAAAAAGTTGGGGGTGCGTCTTATACATTGGTACGCCTGTGCCTTATATTTGAATCTTTCCACAGTAAAGGGGCCATTTTGGCAACACAGACCATATTTTCCAGAAAATACCTTTGTCTGGTCCCAAAATAAAAGAAATAAGTTTCAGTTGTTCTGAAGAGATAACTTAGGCCCAAAAAGGGTTAGATAGTGCGACAACATGCCTTTCTAAAAACCCTGTGTACAAATTTCCAATATACGCTCGTAACCGGGACGGCCTAAAATGTAACAAGTGTCCGTCCCGGTTACGAGCGTATATTGAACATTTGTACACAGGGTTTCTAGAAAGCCATGTTGTCACACTATTTGTAACCCTTTTTGGGCCCAAGTTATCTCTTTAGAACAACTTAAACTTATTTCTTTTATTTTGAGACCAGACAAAGGTATTTTCTGGAAAATAGGGTCTGTGTTGCCAAAATGCAACCTTTACCGTGGAAAGACTTACTTTATGTATAAGGCACATTATGCTAGCCGTATACAGTTGGAGGTGCGCCTTATACACGGGTGCACCTTTAATACACGGGATTTTACGGTAAATGGTATTCAAAGACCTGTTTAATTTCACATGTGAGTTCGAATCTGGGCCCTGCCATGATGTGTGAATTGGCTCTCTTCATTTCCTGGGTGGATAGATTTGTTTAATTCTATAGGTTTTAGGTTTGAATTCAGGCCATGACATGGTCTGTGTGTCCATGGGCAAGGCACTTTGCCACAAAATACCTCTCTCCACCCAGGACCAAATGGGTAGCTGTGAGGGTAGTGAAGATGCTGTGTGTTTGCTTAGCTCATGAGTGCAGCCGGGGCTGCGTACTCCCCAGGGAGCTGAGAAGTTTTAACAGAATGACATAATTTAATACAATAATATCAAATTCTTTATATACAGACCGTGGTTCTATTTTAATGACAAAATATCATACTTTGTATTTTAGACATCAGCAACCCTGTGAAAAACGCCGTTTTTATACGGCCGTTTTTGCGCCTTGCCTAGACTTGCCCAGGTTTGACTTCCCGTGTTTGGTCTGTGGTGCGGTGCGTGCAGCGCGCCCTCTGGACTGGTAGCCTGCAAATCTCTTTTCTTCTCAGAAGACTTTCTGAGACGGAGGAAACAGAAGAAAACAGATTGGACAGGCCACCGGTCCGGAGGGCGCACTGTGCACTGCACGTTGCAGACCAAGCAAGTTTATGCCTTGAATTATTTGCGGACCGCCAATAATAATAATAATAATAATAATAATGAAAATTTATAATGCGCCGGTATCCATCAAAAAAGATGCTCATGGCTCATAATTCAAAATATTGACAGTAATTGTTCGATAACTAAATGTTTGGTTTTTTTGCTGATGTCTCATTTGAAAGCTAATAACTTTCACATTTCTAGAAGCTTATCAATTCAAAAAATTGTTTTTGTTTTTCAAGGTGCCGTACCCAAAACACGGACTGTATATCTTGAATAAGTTGAATAAGCATTAAAGCGAACCTTTGTCTGTTTTCGTCTCTGTAGAATATTTAGAAGGCGAGGGAGTTTTCTACATTGTAAGCCCGAAAGATATTGTCGTGGCCAAAAAACGTGACAAAGATGATCATATAACGTGGCTTATGGAGAACGGCAAATTTGAGGTATATCTAAACTTCTGTCTACACTCTAAGATTTTGGTCTGACAGAAATTGGTTTGACGTCGTCCACACTATCAGACAAGTCTGATGACGTTTGATGATTTTGTTCAATCCTGTGGCCAGTCAAAGGTCACATGTTATCAAACTGTCAATTGATTGGCTGTTGTCTGTTCAATCTTTTGGCAGACAAGTTTGATCGTGTCTGACATTGTCTGACGTGCAGTCCACACTCTCAGGTTTTTGTCTGACAGACGCGACAGACGGTGTCTTTCGGACAAAATATCTGATAATGTAGACAGGCCTTAAAGATAGTATACATGATTGGTAAACTGTTACAAATAGTTTTATCCCCCTGTGTGATTGAAGATATGCATGATTAAAACCAACCTGAGCAAAAACCAGCTCCGTACTTCGTCTAACTTTTAAGAAAACAGTAAAAAAAGGGTTTGCAGTCATTTCGCCCCAAAACCACTTCGCCCTGAACCATTTCGCCCTGAACCATGGCCTGTGCACGAAGTGGTTTTGGGGCGAAGTGGCATTTGGGGCGACGTGGCATTTGGGCGATGTAGTGTTTGGACGAAGTGATTTGGGGCGAAATGGCACTTGGGCGAAGTGGTTTAGGGCGAAATGGTTTTGGGGCGAATTTAATTTTTGTGTCATGAGACGAAAAATAATTGTTTTACTCATTTCTCAAAGACTAGCACTTCAGACAAAACCATTTCAGGGGAAGTTTTCTACGGTCATCATGTTTATATTGTGTAAGTTAGGCGTAAATCTGTGAACATTTTTGATTTTCGAGATACCAATCCTGCCTTTAAGCGCCCCAAACCGTTTTTCTCTCAGTCTCAAACTAAAATCTCGTTGATATTTCCTCAGGAAGCGCTGGCCGAAGCGAAAGCTAACGCCAAGACACTTCAGCGACATCACGTCATAGACGTAGGAAGGACTTACATAAACCACCTAATTAGCAAGGGAGAATTTGACAAGGCCGCAAGGTAAAATATATATTTTTGTTTAATTCATCAGGGCAGGGAGGGGTTGTAGTCCACAGGGGTGTAAAATTTCCGACTTTTAGCAGATTTCCATTTTTTTTTTTTTTACTGAGCATAAACATAGCGCCCTCTATTGATTCATTAATTTTGTGAAGCAAACTTGCACAAGTCTCTTCGCCAAGCAAGTGCCATGGCATACCGGTACCGCGCTTGTGTATGTAGTGTATGCTTAATGTGCAGTGGTGCAACAAATGGCTAGAGAGACTTGTACAAGTCTATTCCCTAAGCAAGCGCCATCTTTGCCTGCATGCTGCATCGCAAACCAATAGCGGCCGTGCATGCATCGTGCGTGTGTGTGATGTATGGGGAGCTTAGCTGTGGCGGCCAGAGCAATCCATGCGCACGATGCATGTGGCAAGCAGCGGGCAACGAACCGATTTTACTGGCTGCTTTCAGTAGCCTGTCTTCAGCGATCGATGTTGCCTAGATTCTTTTTAATATTATCCACACTTGTACAAGGTAAATATTTAAAACAAAACTGGTTCTTGTGATAGTTAAAATGTTTTTTAACATTGCACAATTAATGATGGTGTTAATTTAAAAGATCCCAAAAGATGAAGCACTCATAGTCTGTACACGTCTCCCCCTGCCACCTCCCCCAAGTAAACCACGCCCCAAAGCCACGGCCCTTCCGATTTTTGTTAAATACTCCACTTAAACCCCTGTCACAAGCTATTTGTGACACTCCCAATTTTAAGCACAACTGTAGATGTGCTACCTTACATTTCTTATGTGGTTATTTTCGTCGTTTTACAGCATGTGCGAGCCGATTTTGGGCAGACAGAAGGATTTATGGGAGCAAGAAGTCTTCCATTTTGCCAAGTTACATAAGTTAAAGGCCATCAGTCGTTACATCCCGCGAGGCGACCTGCGACTTAGCAAAGCTATCTATGAGATGATACTTAACGACTTCTTGCAGACAGATCTAGAGGTGGGTGTTTTGGGGGGTGGTTTGGAGGGGCGAAGGAGGGGGGCGGTCCCTAAACATGTTGCACTTTAAAGTTATATTGTCCGTAATTTTCAGCAAATTCGATTTTGTTCTAACTAATTTTTTAAGCATTTCTTTATTTTAACAAAAATTCTTTGTATTTTAGATATCGCCAAACCTGTGAAAAATGCCGTTTTTATATGGCTGTTTTTTGCACCTTACCTAAACTTGCCCAAGTCTGACTTCAGGTGTTTGGTCTGTATTGCACAGCGTACAACGTGCCCTCCGGACTAGTGGCCTCTCTTTTCTTCTGTCTCGGAACATATTAGACAGGCCACTAGTCCAGAGGGCGTGCTGTACGCTGCGCATTACAGACGAAACACAGGAAGTCAGACTTGGGCAAGTCTACACCTAAGTTACCGTGAGTTGAATTATTGGTGGACTGCCAATAATTTGAAATATTGACAGTAATTGTTCGATAACTAAACCTTGGTCGATTTTTTTAAATTGATGTCAAATTAAAAGCAAATAACTTTCATGTTTCTAGAAAAATATCAATTCCAGAAAAAAAATTATTTTTCGAGGCGCCACACCCAAATCTCATGGGCAATGCATCTTTAAAGATAGTATACATGATTGGTAAACTGTTACAAATAGTTTTATCCCCCTGTGTGATTGAAGATATGCATGATTAAAACCAACCTGAGCAAAAACCAGCTCCGTACTTAGTCTAACTTTTGAGAAAACAGTCAAAAAAGGGTTTGCAGTCATTTCGCCCCAAAACCAATTCGCCCTGAACCATTTTGCCCTGAACCACGGCCTGTGCACGAAGTGGTTTTGAGGCGAAGTGGCATTTGGGCGATGTAGTTATATTTCGACAAAGTATTTTGGGGCGAAATGGCACTCGGGCGAAGTGGTTTGGGGCGAAATGGCACTTGGACGAAATGGTTTTTGGGCGAATTGAATTTTCGTCTCATGAGACGAAAACTAATTGTTTTACTCATTTCTCAAAGACTATAGCACTTCAGACAAAACCATTTCAGGGGAAGTTTTCTACCATCATCATGTTTATATTGTGTAAGTTATGTGTAAATCTGTGAACATTTCTGATTTTCGAGATTACCAATAACGTGTTCTAACTTTAAATAGTGTATCTGTAATCATTTTTGTTTGTTTATTTTGTGTGAAGGGTTTTCAAAACCTGATAAAGTTGTGGCCGTCTGACCTCTATGACTTAAAAACCCTTGTGTCGGCCGTGAAAGACCGACTGCAACGTGATCCGAACAACCGCATTCTGATGCAAACATTGGGGGAGCTCTACTCGTACGATCATCGTTACGACCAGGCGTTATCCATCTACCTCAAGTAAGACGTGAAATTTTTTACGGAGAAAATTTACTCGTCAAAAATAAAAATGCACTTTTTTTGCAACTGCTAATATTTTGCAAATTAGCCACCACGGAGCAGAGAAATTTCACACCATTCTTGTGAAGCATTGTAAATTTCATCTGCACCAATTGTCTGGGCTTGTGACCTTGTTCATCCTCTTGCAACAGTGCCCCTTTAACGCACTCCCTAACTCCTGCGTACAGTGGCCCTGTTGAAAAAGGCCCCATTTCGCGGTGGGACTAGCGACAGAAATCTTGTCGCCTCTGCTGGACCAATCAGGACGCTTGGCAGTGCATTGGAGCATGATTGCAGGCATTCAAATGTAACGCGCGCAGATTGTAAACACCGTGCATGCATGTGATACATGTACTTGGTAATGCTGGCCGTTGTCCGCGTCGACGATTGGCTGCTATTTAAAGCATACTGGGGAATCCATTCCATTACATTCGTCAGCATGCATCCCTGTTATTAATTTGAAAAACTGCGGAGTAAATTAAGATCGTCGTTTGAAAGTTTGGTAGGAATGGGACAGTCATAAGGAACGGAACCCAATACAATTTCTGTAAAGTATAGAAATCGTTTCTTTTCGGCATAACATAACCGAATTGATTAAATTACATCAAAATGACTCGGGCGTGAGTTGGCTCAAGACAACAGCCGGCTCACTCCACAGATTTGCGTGTGTTTCCTCAGGGTATTGTTACATCGCTTTGCAGAGTGGAAATTCCCTGATATCTCAGGATGGACCTTGTTGGGTCTGCCAGACATGTGTCACGTAACTTTTACGAATATCTCATAAACTTTCAGATGACAACCCCCGTTTTTCCCATGGTTGTTAAGATTTTGATATCATTTGTCATATTTTTATCATTGCCATTCTGACATTTCGCACTCTTAATGCATATATGTGAGTCGCTCCACCGAAAGTAGGCGCTTGTCGCACAGGCCTGAGGTGCGTTCAATAGCGCAATACGTATACATACCGACAATACCTTCAACGGTGAAGGTATAGGAAAATACCCAATACCGGCGTACGTATTGTGCTATTGAACTCGCCCCAGAACTGAGATAATGGCTAATTTATGCATGTATGTCAAGTAGGGCATTTTTTATCGATCGATACCAGGATTTCTGCATGAGACCACCTATTAAGTATCCATCTATCACCCAAAGAAGTTTAAGTGAATAAATACTCCCAGAAAACAGTTTTTTCAGTGTTTTTCTAAAGCATACCTTCATGAAACTAGGCTAAATATGACCGGCTCCAGCAAAACCCAACACTTGTGATGAAAATTCAAAATTTAAGTTTTGGTATCAGCTTAGTGTGCATACAAAAAGGTCTCTTTTAAAACATGTTTGAGGAAATTCTGATAATTGTTGGCGAAGTTATGACCAATTAAAGTATGACAGATCAGAAAAAGTGAAATGGAGCTATTGGTCTTTAAAGTTTGACAAACTAGTTGATTAATTAATTTTTTGTCAATAATATGAGGAATTTTGAGACAGTTCAAACAACAAAACAAATCTTGAATGTATCCCGATGTTGATTCTGCCAAATTTTCAAGTTGGTCCCAGAGGCCATTTTTTAAGGTTGTGGGCCCATATCACGTAATGGGAAATGCCGAGAAGCGTCGGGTTTTGCCAGAGTCGGTCACAAAATTACAACCTTCTACGCCATTTTTCTCTAAAGCGCTTCTTAAAACTCTTGGTCATCACGGAAATTGTCATAACTTGCTCAATTTTTGACGGATTGACACAATGTTTGTAGTTTTGTGAAGCTTATTATATACTCTATCTGATGAAGTCATTAGCTCCATTTTTATATTTTTATGCAAGAGCCTAATTTTGGTGGAGTGGCTCACATTTGTCATATGTGACCGACTCGGCATTTCCCATTACGTGATATGGGCCCACAACCTTAAAAAATTGCCTCTGGGACCAACTTGAAAATTTGGCAGAATCAACATCGGGATACATTCAAGATTTGTTTTGTTGTTTGAACTGTCTCAAAATTCCTCATATTATTGACAAAAAATTAAATAATCAACTAGTTTGTCAAACTTTAAAGACCAATAGCTCCATTTCACTTTTTCTGATCTGTCATACTTTAATTGGTCATAACTTCGCCAAAAATTATCAGAATTTCCTCAAACATGTTTTAAAAGATACCTTTTTGTATGCACACTAAGCTGATACAAAAACTTAAATTTTTGAATATTCATCACAAGTGTTAGGTTTTGCTGGAGCCGGTCACATATTTTTCTCTCTGTCATTTCGCACTTTTAATGGGTATATTTTCAAGGATATCACCGAGAACCACCAATGTTTTGTAAACTAATTTATCCGGTTACTTAAAGGAGCGTGACCAGAGTTTCTGGAAAATAGTTTTCAATGTAACTTACCAATATTATCAAGTAACTCCCATACACACCTCCCATGTCCCAAAAACCCGAAAACATTCGCAATTTCTAGTAAAAAATTGAACAAAACTATCGAGTCGGCTTTCAGCGGATAAACGTTGATACTGGAAAATTAGTTTACAAATAATCGGTGGATTTTTGACGATATCCTCGGAAATATGCGGCCTAGAAGCGCGGGAGTTTCAGTTTCGTAATCAGAAAAATATAACAGATGTTATGATATAAAAATCTCATGACCCATAAGGTAAGTCCCGGGGAGTTATGGGTAAAAAAAAGTGATCTGGTCACACTCCTTTAAGGCAGTGCAGTGATTACGCTAACCTTTTTGCTTCCACATTCAAATTGGAGATTGCAAATTTCCTGTTTTCTTTCCATGGATATTATTTTTGGGAGGTATTTTATATGATTTTTGGGTAAAATCTAGACAACTTCCTTTAGTTTGCTCATAATAATATTTTGTTCATTCTGGATTTTTGTTTTTGTTTTTCCCAGACTCGGACACATTGACGTGTTTCCCCTCATTCGCTGTTACGACCTTTTTGATTCGATTCAAGACAAAATAGTCATGCTCATGGAGTTGGACGAAAAAACAGCCGTCGACCTTCTGATTACGAACGTCAAAAAAGTTCCGGTGAGTTCCATTTTTTTGGGTCAATTTCCCCAAAAATCCCATAAAGTTGTTTCTAATTAAAGCTGCAATGCATCATTTGCAGTTACCCAAAATTTTACTTCGCAAGTTGACAAGAAAAAACAAAAAAATGCAGTATTTATAGCAATGGTAACAAACACCACATTATTTTTTTTTTTTCGTGTAAAATAGTACATTTGAGAGAATATGCATTTTTAAAAAAAATAATCTGCAGACAATTTTTTTTACCATTCATTCAACACACAAATCATGCGTGGATTTTTCAGGTATTCTGAAGTATTACTGCATATATGTGGCTGACATTTCTACAAGGCAGTTTATCAACATTATTAATTAGTTATGTAATGCTGTTCCTGTTTTTAAAAGTTTTCCAATCATGTAATGTGTGTTTAATTTGCAGGTTAAAAATGTAGTCAAGCAGTTACACGAGCACCCAAAACTCCTCTATTGTGTAAGTAATTTTTTAAAAGTTCCTGTACGTAATGGTTAAAGATAGTATACATGATTGGTAAACTGTTACAAATAGTTTTATCCCCCTGTGTGATTGAAGATAGGTATGATTAAAACCAACCTGAGCAAAAACCAGCTCCGTACTTCGTCTAACTTTTGAGAAAACAGTCAAAAAAGGGTTTGCAGTCATTTCGCCCCAAAACCACTTCGCCCTGAACCATTTCGCCCTGAACCACGGCCTGTGCACGAAGTGGTTTTGGGGCGAAGTGGCATTTGAGCGATGTAGTGTTTGGACGAAGTAATTTGGGGCGAACTGGCACTCGGGCGAAGTGGTTTGGGGTGAAATGGCACTCGGGCGAAATGGTTTTGGGGCGAATTGAATTTTCGTCTCATGAGACAAAAATTGTTTTACTCATTTCTCAAAGACTATAGCACTTCAGACAAAACCATTTCAGGGGAAGTTTTCTACGGTCATCATGTTTATATTGTGTAAGTTTGGCGTAAATCTGTGAACATTTCTGATTTTCGAGATTACCAATGATGTATACTGCCTTTAAATTATTTTAGTTGTATGTACGAAGGTTGTGCACAAGACAGTTTTAGGGCCAACTTTAGAGGTCGACATTTAGATCAATTTTAAGCCCCAGTCCCATTTGGGGGAAAGTCTTTACGACTCGTGATGATTTTAGATCGCTGGTAGTCCTCGGGTAGTTGCAAGCTATTCGTAAAGACATTCGTAATCATTCGTTAACCATCGCTTGAAGTCGTAAAACGATCGTCGCATCGCTCTGAGTCGCCCGCCAATTTCAAAATGTTCAAAAACTTCGCAAGCTGAGGTAAATATGGAATTTTTCGTAATGATTCGCAATTGTATCGTAAATAATCGTAAACATGTCGTAACTATTCGTGAATGCATCGTAATGTCGTCGTCATGTTCGTAAGATAATCGCAAGTAATCTGCAAAAGCAAAATCCACGATTACGAATCAACGTCGTCGTTCTCATGCGGAAATCCAAAACACAAATTGGCGCTGCACGTCGCCACGTGACGACAATTTTTCACAACAGTGTCTAAACAGCATCTCAAATTCTTGTGAACACGTCGTCAACCATCTCTAGTATTAACAAGCTATCGCAAGTGCTTCGCAAATAGTTGTAAGGGCATGGTAAATGCTCGTAAAGACTTCGCAAGTGTTCGAAAATCCTTCGCAACTAGTCGTAAATATTTGTAAAACTTTCAAGTTAAAAATTTGTTAAATTAGTTAAAGTTAGGCGAATCATTGCGACGCTAAGATCGCAATGATTCGTAACCGTTATCGCTCAAGTGGGACTCTAGCTTCGTTTTAGAAGTTCAATGGGTTAAGCTCCTTTTACACGTTTGAATTTACACTTTTGAATTTACGATTTTGAATTTACGATTTTGAATTGTGAGCATTCGTAAGGGCATTCGTAAACATTCATCAAGACAATCGTAAACATTCTTAAACGATCGTAAACATTCTTAAACGTTCGTAATAATTCGTGTTGGTCGCAAAGTCATTACAAACGTTACGAATTTTCGTAAACGGTCGTATCTTCGCAACCGGTCGTGAGAGATCGGAATCAAGTCTTAACAAGGTCGTAAATAATCCTAATGCATCGTGAAGGTTCTTAACCATTCCTTTTAAGATCTTTTAAGTTTTCTTTACGATTTGATACGAATGTAATTAATTCACGTGATCGTCATAATTTCCAGGAAACCGCAACAGAAAATCGTAAAGAATCGCAAGCGATCGTAATGGCATCGGATACGACAGTAAAAGATCGCAGAAAGTCATAAAGCAAGCGGGATGCATTGTAAAACGTCGCATTTTGATCGCAAACAAGTGTTGTATCAGATTCGCATCAAAATCGCATCGAGGTCATACGGTATGTGGTCGTGAGCCGTCGTAACAGAATCGCAAAACGTCTTGTTGTTTTTTCGGTCGTGTCCGTCATGGTAATTAGACATTTCCAGGCTTTTTTCATTACGACGTAATGCGATTCTTACATCGTGTTGATTCATATCGATTCGTATCCAAAATCATGTAAGTTTAAAAGGGGCTTTATTAGAAACTTCAATTCACAGCCTGTAGGCTGAATTGCATTAAGCTTACAAGCATCTTCCACCTAAACATCGAGATACATAGGTGGGTGGTGCCATTGCCAGCCAACGGCCAAAGACACTGGGGAATCCCCCTACTCTTCCTGAAAGAATGCTCTGGGATCTTTTAAGTGTGTTACACAACACACTGGACCAATGGCTTTACATCCCTTCCGAAGGATGGAGCAATTGTGGTTAAATGCCTTGCTCATGGGCACAGGTACACCAAGTTTTCATCTGAACGTTGACTTTGATACCATATCATTCTCGCGCTCTCAATCCGTATACTTTCAAAGATATCGTCAAAAAAACACCAATGTTTTGTAAACTAATTTATCTGATTCCATAAAGCAGTGCAGTGATCACACCAACCTTTTTGCTTCCACATCCAAATTGGAGATTGCAAATTTCCTGTTTTCTTCCCATGGATAGTATTTTGGTGAGGTATTTTATATGATTGTTGGGTTAGAACGAAATTCATTTTCTGGAAAAATCTTTAAATTTGGCTTTTTTTTTGGGCAGTATTTGGACGCCCTCTTCCGCACCCACCCTCACCTCACTCAAGATTTCCAAGCGCTCCTCGTCACGCTTTATGCCGAGTTTGACCGAGATAGGCTCCTACCGTTCCTGCGAAACAGCCAGCACTGCCCCATGGAAGTTGCGCTTCAAGTCTGCGAGCAGCGAAGTTTCATTCCAGAAATGGTCTTTTTGTTAGGTCAGCAAACTAACTCTTGTAACTTCAAAGCGGGGGAAACACTTGGGGCGAGTTTGTTTCACGACAGATCCGAGTTTAATACCGCGCAGAAACAAACGAAACTGCTCTCAACTGGGTAATTCCCAAAATTAGGGGTCCAAAACTGTTGGTGTCCCAGTTACGTACGACACTGTCTGCTTAAAAAATCACCACTCATGATCACAAATTCCCAGTAATGGACTGTGGCCTGTGATTATAGGGGCAGCATCATTTTTCTCAATATTTTGTTCCCTGATTCCTGAAAAATATTAAAAACAAAAGACCATAAAGGCTTATAATTTGTTCCATGGTATTGAATAGGAGTTTGGTGTCCCGGGTTACGTACGCCAATGAAAATTGGCTGTAGAATGAGTTTGCATTAATCTTGGTGCCATACCTACCTACACACAAACATTAAATTTGAGTGGCATTTGTTGAAATAAAAATAATTAGTTTCTACTGGGAAACTAAAAACACTAAAAACACTTTGAAATCTTAAAAAGCATGTCACACTTTTGGACCCCTAATTTAGGGAATTACCCAACTAGGAATTCAAGTCACGTGAATTGGATCTGCGCAGATCTGAATCTGGATCCGTCCGAAACAAACTCGCCCTTGTTTAAAATTTATCAAAACAATTATTTAAAAATGCTTTCTACAAAATGGGAAATGATAAATTTTGGGTCTTAAAGTTGCACTGTCCGTGTTTGGGTGAAAGGATTAAAATATTAATTTGCACAAGCGAACGAATTTAGAATGCTTACGTGTCTCCACCCAAAACTGAACTGATTTGCATATTAAACTCCACCCACAACTGTACTAATTTGCATAACTCCACCTCCCTCTTTGTAGGTCGAATGGGCAACACCACGCAAGCTCTGCGGCTAATTATTGAAGAGTTGCGCGATGTCAACAAAGCTATCGATTTTGCCAAGGAACACGACGATACTGCGCTGTGGGATGAGCTTATCGATGCTTCGATGGATAAGCCATGTAAGTTTTTGTGCCAACACGACGCTTTTTTTTTTTTTTCGTCACCAAACTTGGCAAATTTTGAAACACGCTAAACAGAAACCCAACTTTCAGCTGTTGTTGAAATATCCCAGTAAGCAACAGGCAAGGGTCTTCTGTGGTAGTGACCATCATCTCAAAATGGAATCATTACCGATGATGGTATTTGAAAATTTTGCATTGATAAGCAAAGCAGACGATGATCGCGCACGAACAAAACAGACGACAGCGTTGCGCGCACAATTTATTCGCGTCCTTATAACATCAAGCCTTATGAAATACACTCATGCTTGAGCCAAATTTTCGTGCTATGCTTTATGACAAAGTCCACTTAAAGGCCTATTGTATCATTTGCAATGACCCAATTTTGTTTTTCATGAGTTGACAAGAAAAACCTTACTCAAAGTGTTAATAGCAATAGTAACAAACACCACATGAATTTATTTCCGTCCAAAATGGTATTTCATGTTGGAAATTGACAACCGAAGGTGGTTTTCTAAAAAAGTCCCGTGCACAGGACTTTTTTACCATTCACTTGTACACAAAATCCATATAGATTTTCAAGGTTTTCTGAAGCATTGATGCATCCAAGTAGCTAAAATTTCTTCAGGCTAGTTTACCAACATTCTTCCTTAGATATGTTACACTCTTATTCCACGAATCTGCAAAAAAGTTGTATCTTGCAAATGATACATAGGCCTTTAAGTGTAACATGTTTTATTTTTTCAAATGTTATGAAAACAGCCCAAATCATACTTAAATTTGATAATTCAAGATTAAATTTCCCATTTTTTTAGCATTTATCACTGGTCTCCTTAACAACATCGGAACACACGTGGATCCCATTATTCTCATCAAAGTAAGTTAAAATATACTTTTCCCAAAATAAAAGAAATTTTCTTAAAATATCAATAATTGTTCAGAACAGAAGTTTGTCGAATACAGTGAACTTGTGGATAACAAGGCACTGATCGACCAATCACTTTGGATTCGCTTTCATGACTGTTCTGCTTCAGTGATTTCCTCCAGGTCCAAGAGGACCTGTTTGAACAAAGTGATTCCCACAGCAATGAAATGTGACATTTCCTGTTTCTGGGAGAATCGTTTAGTTAAGGGCTCTCAGAAAACCAATTTTGTTGCGTTATCAACCTGATTGAAACTGCATTGGATGAGCCGACCTCTGAAGCCACGCGTCTCCCAAACGGCCCTAGAAGTGCAGGAGCTCAGGGAGGCACTTCAGGCAGAGTGGCGCACCGTGCCTCAGTGGCTCTTACAGAGGCTGGTGCAGTCAGCCTTGTCACAAGAGGTGTTCATACACGTTACTGACCGACGTTACTGCCCGATCTTTCGAGTATAATTTACGTTTCCTTTTTAATTGGAAATTTCACCGACAGCGAATCAAAGAAGGGATGAATATCCCAGGTCTACGAGATTCTCTCGTCAAGATTCTGCAAGATTACAATCTTCAGATCTCGCTCCGCGAAGGATGTAAAAAGATTCTGGTCTCCGATTGTTTCGCTCTGATGGACAAGCTGAACAGAATACAAAAACGTGGAATCAAAATCGAAGGTAGGTCGCTTGACACTGCACCGGGGGTTGTAGTCAAGTCTATCACAAGTCCAGAGCCGATAAAATCACAAGTCCGTCACAAGTCCGTCACAAGTCCGTCACAAGTCCGTCACAAGTCCGTCACAAGTCCGTCACAAGTCCGTCACAAGTCCGCCACAAGTCCGCCACAAGTCCGTCACAAGTCCAGTAATAAGAAGCAAAGGATGAACACGCACAAAAGAATGCCTTTGTTGGAGTTCATTTGAATAGCTTGTCTTGAATTAAGACCCAGGGACTTAACATTTTTAAAAATTTATTTCCTTTTTTTATTTCAGAGGAACACCACTGCGGATGTTGCCATGCATCACTTTTGGTCGGCGGTAAGTATAGTATAGAGAGCTGCATTGTGATGTCATGTGGCAAAAATGCTCACTGTAAATGCACAGGGAAAAGTGCGGTGATTTTTGTACGTAGCCAGATCTTGACAACGTATAAAAATGTAAGGTTAGTTCAGACATTGTATGAATTTGTTTCTTTTGGTGTGTTTTGTTTTTGATAGTTTATCAATTTTTTTTGTAGATGGACAGACTGGTCTAGTGATCTTCTATTGCCATCACATCTTTCATGAAGAATGTCTTTTAGCTCAAAATACGGTAAGAAAATTCATTAAGTCCAGGGGCGGATTGCAATATGCGGTCTAAGACCGGTCTAAAGGCTTAGCCGGCTATCGCGGCGTCTACTAAGACCGGTCTATAATTATAGCACGCTTGCAATATCGTTGTCTTAAAGTTAGACCAGTCTTAAGATTTAAGCCCGTGGCGAGCAGGCTATAATTTTTCGACACCGTGCTACATCTCGTAATTTTGAACAAAACGCCCATTGGAGCCTTTTTAGTGCTATTTCATAACTTTCGCGGTCAGTTTCTCTGCAAAAAATGCATCACACACGCGCCATGAAGTGGCTTCGTGAGGACGTATGTTTGGCTTGAAATCACACAAGGATAGCCGGCTGTGTCACTTTCCGTTAAGATCTGCGTGTTTTTCGGCTGGCACAGCCGTACTTCAGTTAAACTGGTTTATTGCAATGGGCTAAACCAGCGACTAAGCCGAGACTGGCTAAGTTGGATAGCCGGCTATGAAAGACCGGTCTTAGACCAGTGGCTAAGTCGATTTTATTGCACTCTGCCCCAAACTTAACATACAGCCTATAAGGTTATCGCTTTATGGAGTTTACCGATTGTCTTTCATAGTAAAAACACAAGGGTGTAGCGCCTGGTCCTGCGCAAAATGCTGCATCAACTCAATGCTTGATGGGTACCAGTGACCGTGCCCTGTGGGCTGGTTCCATATGGTCGACCAGACACGACTAACCATCGTTGACTAGACTGCGTTCGGTTAGAAATAGTCGAACTATAGTTAAAGATAGTATACATGATTGGTAAACTGTTACAAATAGTTTTATCCCCCTGTGTGATTGAAGATATTTATGATAAAAACCAACCTGAGCAAAAACCAGCTCCGTACTTCGTCTAACTTTTGAGAAAACAGTCAAAAAATGGTTTACAGTCATTTCGCCCCAAAACCTCTTCGCCCTGAACCACGGCCTGTGCACGAAGTTGTTTTGGGGTGAAGTGGCTTGGGCGAAGTAGTGTTTGGACAAAGTAGTTTGGGGGCGAAATGGCACTTGGGCGAAATGGTTTTGAGGCGAACTGAATTTACCTCTCGCGAGTTGAAAAATAATTGTTTTGCTCATTTCTCAAAGACTATAGCGCTTCAGACAAAACTATTTCAGGGGAAGTTTTCTACCGTCATCATGTTTATATTGTGTAAGTTAGGTGTAAATCTGTGAACATTTCTGATTCTTCGAGATACCAATCATGTATACTGCCTTTAACTATAGTTGTGAATCGAACTTGTTACGAGTGTTCACGCCATTTTTCACCTCTACCGAAAGCCGATAACTCCGTTTTGGGGCAATAAAAATTCAACTGATTTAATAGTTATCGCCTCGGTTATCGGCCCAAAGTTATCAGCTAAATTGAGCTGATAACTGGCCTTATCGTTCCACCATCCCACACACTCCCATTACACTGCATGGTGGGTTAACGGTTTACGGTAGGATACCTGGAATTACACGGAAAATTCGTCACTCCGTTCTGTTTCTACTAGGCCCATGAACCGGTTCTACTCCGAATTACACGGCACTAGCTGGCAGAAAACATGCAGAATAAAAGCCCCTAAAATGCTCTAGATATGCAAGACTCCATTTTTATTTGGTTATTTTTGATTTTTGGCCCACCATAGGAGAACTGTATGATCTGCAACTCGCAACGCAAAGGGCTAGGAACGGCAAAGGCTGTTTTCAGATGAGGACGCCACATGGCTTTCTGCTATCACTAGAGGGCGCTGTTTCACATCCCAAATCGAACACTTGGTGTCGCACTTTATACACCTCGGTTAGAGTTCAATATTACTCTCAGTAAAAGTGTGACGTAAAAGGGGTTACTGGGTCTAAACAATCACTGGTAATCTGAAACGTCCATTGCTAAAGCACAGGGGAACAGTTCACTGGTTTTAGTGTAGACGTTTTCACTTTAGTAGTCAATAATCTAAACATTATCACCGTGCAGTTTTTGTTGTACGATTTTGATTGAAAGTTAGGCCGGGGTCACATGAGAAAAATCTCGTAATTACTCCATCATTATACGATTGTAATTGATTACTTTGCGTGACGTAGAACATCCGGGAATGTTTGGTGGTCAACGCGCCAATAGACGCACATGAACACGCGTAAAAAATACTCACCAGTGTATTTTCATTCGAAGATACGTTCAAATTATTGAGCATGAACTCAGTTTGTAAAAACGAAAGTGCTTCTATTTGATCGCGATTTTTAGCCTGGAGAAATACGTTTTTATCTTCATCGATACAACAGCCATGGCGCAACAACATAAAGCAAGGTTAAGCAACAGAGGTAAGTGCAACCAATGCGCTTTTTGACGGTTATCACTCGAGCCACGTGCGTCATGAAAAATGACAACCAAAATGGTGGATGGAAGGCGTGATGTCACCGGAAAGCAATCAGTAGTTCCAACAACGAGTGGGGTCACACGACAAACTTATCATAATCGGATTTTAATTGTATTACAATAATGTGGGGTCACACTAATTACGAGGTCGTAATCGACTTGTGGCCTGGACAAACATGCGCGTCTGCGTCGGACGCTCTGAATGCTCCGTCTGGATTGAGCGGCGCGTCAGAACAACGCTTGCCCATGCCACGCAGAACATCCCAGCGTCGTTTTCAAGCAGGGGCTTATGCGATTAATTACGAGATGGGGTCACACACGTGTTTTGCCATTCTATTGTGATACGATCACAATTGTATCACAATAGAATGATGAGAATTCTCGTCGTTGACCGATTGTGATACGATTACAATAGATTTGGGGTCACACAGACAAAATCTCGTAATCGTACTATAGTAATACTACAATAAATTGGATCTCGTAATTCGTGTGACCCGGCTTTAGACTTAAATCTTCCATCCAAAATTTCGCAGAAATGGGATAGTGCTCTGTGGTGGAATGTAGGCATCACTTGATGTGTAAAAGATTTTTATTTTCCAACGGAAGAAAAATGGCTGAAAAAGTAAGCGCAGCGCTCGCACTCACATAACTGTCATTGTGTTTGGAGAGTAGAGACGACTTTATTTTTGTCAAAAATAGCAACAGTGTCGACTTTCCGTATTGCTTTTTTAAGGATAATTTTTTTTTAAATATTTTGTTCGGCAATGTGGCATATTGTTTTGCAAGTTTGTTTTTTTCTGCTCGTAATAAAAATTGCATCGCCAAAATCTGGCAAAGAATTAAATTTACCGGTATATTGAATGGATGTAATATGCCACACACGCCATAGTATATACTAAAGTGCTCTTCCTGAAAACATGCTAAAAACGTGCTCAGCATGCTTGGGTGGAACTCGAAATAACAACCACCCGACCACGCCAAATGTTTGTCCAATAATGTAATTTGCTGGTATATGCAGTATGTACTAAGTACTACGGCTTGTGCATACAAACTATCAAAAATGTACACAATATATACTGACACACTTTGGAAACGCAAAACAGAAAATTTAGGCCTGCTTCAAACGTCACGCTTATGCCGTGTCGAATTAAATTCAACTTGATTTTTTTAATTCGACACGGCACAAGCACGACGTTTGAAGCCATTTGGCTCGGCAAAATGAGTTCGACACGGCAGAAGATTTTAGCTCGACAGGGTCTGCCGTGCTAACTCTATTTTTATTCGACACGGTATAAGCGTGACGTAGTGTAATTATTATGTAATGCAGGTAATAAGAATGATAAGGCCCAAAGAACATTTGTGAGAGGCATGCACAATCATGTTTAATGCAACGCACGTGCAACACGAGTACCTGGATGCATTAAAAGCAAGACAGAATCACGAGATGCCATGCACTCCCATCATGCTACGGTTAACGGAAGGTGAGAGAGAACGAGCTTTGGGTATGGCAGGAACATCACACAGCAAGGTTGGGAGAACATTTAATGTCTATGTGATATCATTGCATTCAAAACTCGTCTTGCGTTTCTAAAGTGTCAGTATATATAGCGCAGTGCTTTGAAAATACTAAAATGAAAATAAATCAATTAAAAGCGTGTAACCTTACATTTGATTAAACATTTATTTCTAAAACAATCGTAAAATTATTGTGCAAAACAATATTTTTTATATAAATTGCAAAAACCTTTATATGTTAAAATACATTCCTTTGGTGTAAAAAAAAATAAAATGTACATATTAAAATGAAACAGTGAAATTAAACAAATTCATGAAATACAGATTTTTGTTCCCTGTATTTTGTTGATAATACTCGGTTATGCAGTGTCCATGTGCAACTTTAGCCTCTTAATACATTTCGGCCAGTTATAGCCGTTATCTATTGCACTGCATTGGTCCTTCAGAAGTGCGCTATGTCATTTCTGACAAAAAAAATTAAGATCTTCCCTTTATATAACTTGTTTGTCCTACGCCATGTCAAGGATCGACATATATACCAAGCCAGTAGCATATCTTGAAAACTTGACCAAGCTTATCGACGTTCTCAATGCATCATGGGATTGGATGACAAATATTGCCAGTGAAGAAGCGGAGGGCAACTCAGCAAATTTGTTCACTCATTTTCACAAAAACCAAAAAGATTTCAAGAATCGACCTTTCACCACTTTTTCTCTGATATATATCAAACATGTCCTGAAACAGAAATCATTGTCGTTTCTATTTTTTTAAAGGGTTTTGGCTGTAGTGTACACCAGTGTTATTTAATATTGAGCTTGTTTCTCTGAAATCCAACAAACTACAGTTTATAATAGCCAACATATCGTGCAGCGGATGGGTAAAATTTGCTTTGAAAGAAACAAGTTTGATTTTATTTGGCTAATAGTTCAAATAATATATCGAACACTAAAAGTAAAATATTAACGAGGTGGAATGACTTGGGAAAGTGATATTTAGCACACACATTAAAAAATAAAACTGATACATGTACAATTTTTATTTACAAATAGTAAAATTTCAGAATACTTTGTGCGTATTTCATAAATTTAAGTTTTTTGTTCTTCAGCAGTTAAAGTCCTGAAAGATATATCGCAAATGCATAATACATTTTAAAGGCACAGGTTCGTCAGCAATGCGCGCGCGCTAAATTCGTGCCGCGAAATACGCAGCTCTATAGCAAAGGCATGGAGCTGTGTATTTCGTGGCACAGATTTGGCGCACTCGCATTGCGCCTGTAACTTACAAAACTAACATAATCCCAATTCATCAACATTCCTGAGTATTTTTTTAACTTTTCGGCCTTTTACAATTATTTTTTCATTGAACATTAAAAGCCCATTGTATCATTTTCAGAAAATGAATTTCTTAAAGTTGGCTGCTGTGGTGAATTAGTCTTTTTAGTCGGATCATGTCACTAATACCTGGACAATAGGTTTTGGAGTTCATTTTCTGTCGGCTTGCCTAAGAGGAGAAAAAAAAATATTTTGAGTGTAAAAAAGTTCCAAAGACCAACAGAACTTTGTTGCAACCTACCCGGGTACACAAACCAGAGGCTTGGTTTGCTTTTAATAGCAAGAAACATATTTCTGACATGATCCAACGATCAGCTTTAGAAATCAGCAACCAAAGCTGATGAGTGATTATTGGTTGAACCCGTGATCGGGGCTGCGTTCCACTTTTATAGGCCTACGCAAATGTTGCCAATGTTCGCCACTAATTTGTTAGTGTTTCCCACGGCAAACACTTAAACCCAAAGAATCGTCTCAAGGCTGCCGTTAACCCGGTAATTCGTAACCCCGAGATTTGCCGTGGGAAACAAGCCCTTAACCCGGCTAATCTCGGGGTAAAATTTTTCTGTTACCCGGGTTATCTCTGGGTTAAAGCGTCGTGGGAAAAGGCCTTTGTTATTCAAAATGCATGTTTGAATAAAATGGTCTGGTGCCTTACCTTGCACAATGCAACATTTCCACACTGACATAGGGCTGGAGTTCTGGTGGAGACTACAGGAACCAGTCTCTTCCCCACCCATCAGATATAGAAACACAGGCCACGTCCACTTGTCCTAATAAATAATGTTTAAAAATTAGAATAATAATAGAGGTTCAGGCCAAACCAGGCAACTTCATAATCTAGGTTTTCCCGGATCCCGATAGGGAATCTTCTTACATGAACAATTTTCTTTCAAGACAAGTTATGTCATTGTTTGTGCAATGAACACCCTAGTTCATGAACCTGGGGTCGATTTCACCAAACTCTTTTGATCTCTGAGCATCTGCCCACATGAATTTTCTCTCGTGCCATGTATTTCGAGCATTAAAAAAAGGGTACGCCCCCCAAAATGCATAATATGTACACAGCCACTGTCTAAAATGTTACTTTTTTACTCAAATGCTGTGGTACTTACATCTTCGTCACAACTGACTTTTTTCTGTTCCAGGCGTTTTCCTGAAAAATTTTCAGATTTTAATCCTAACGTCCGGGGTCTCTGTATATCTCCGCAGCTTTTATCGGCAAGACTTGTGATCGGCAATGTTTGTGATCGAATGTGAAGTTTAGATCTTTTGTTGTTGCACTCAGAAGATCCCAAATTGGACATTTCTTGGATTTTCACGTTTGGTGAACAGATAACTTTGCTGTATTCTTCAGCGGACATTTCCAAAATCTTGTCATTTGTGGGTTTCACAAGGATGACGTGGTGTTGAGAATCGGGTTCAAACTGCTTGGGCCGTGATTGGTGGATGAGATGATTCGCCGCGTCCGATTGGTCAGTGGTGCCATTCACAGTAAGCAACGGAGGCTGTGATTGGTTGTACGGATTGACATGTCCAGTGTGTGAATATAAGGTAGTTTCTGATTGGTTGGTTGGTTTATACACTCCATCTGATTGGTTGACAATTTTACTCTCTGTTGTGTCGAGAGTGTTGACATTACTGGCGACATTGCAGGTGAAATCTTCAAACGACGAAACAAAAGCGTTGTTTACAAAAGTGGCGAGTGGTTTTTTTTCGTTTGAATGAAGTAGCTCTTGTTTGTCCACATGCTCTCCCTCGGTTTTAATACTTGAACTCTGAGAAAAATCTCCAACTTTATTGAGATGTCCGACACGGAAAATGTCAGCTTTACTCGTGGAAGTTCGTTCTACAAGATTCTTTGGTTCTCGTGGATTTTGTTCAGTAAGGCATTCGGAAACACTAGTTTGTTCGGTATCAAAACAATTGCAGCTTTCAATGCAGGCAGAAGGGCGCTCTATAAAAGTGCTACAAAATTCACAAGAAACTTGTCCTCCGAAAATATCTCTTGGCAAACTGATTTTATTCTTGGAAATTTCTGGAAGATTGTTGCACATTTTGTCAGACTTGGAATTATCTGTTTCAAAACCGAGCAGGTCTGATGACTTACATGCACACTCTATATTTGTGCTTGTAGCAATGCGATCTGTCGTTGTTCGTACGGGCGACGGTGGCTCACTCGGAACGTCTTCAAGTATCCATTCGTGGCTACGCAAAGACGCATTAGATTTCTGCGTTTCGTGCTGACTCAATTTACTGACGTCAACTCCGTGAAAATGTTCAACGGTCGGTTTTTCGCTTGTGAGAATATTACTCGTCGTTTGATCTTTTTCGTTGCATTGCTCATGTAATGTAGAGGATAAATCTGCCCAACGGCCATTTTCAGTCCAAGTTCCATAGATTGCTGCATCCTTTGCCATGGCCCACCTCCCACCTTCCATTTTTGTTCCGGCTTCCTCATTAGTACTGTTGTCAGTATTTGTATGAGTCGACACGTCATTTTCATCACGCCCGCTTTCGGTGTTAAGTTCTTTGTTTACTGAATCAAATCCAATCTTAGGATTTGTGTCTGTATTTTCAGTAGGAGTTGGATGAACCCTGTTTGTAAAATGGTGGATTGTGTTATGTCTATCGTTAGCCATGACGGGCGGGGACGAGTGCGGTCTTAAGACGAACAAATCTGCAAGGTGTCCTTTGGGGGTCGACAGCGCTCCATTGGGTTGCTGGCTGCTGGGGTGGGCTTGGGTGGGAGCCGATTGGGGTCGGGGGTCAGGCTGGGGTCGGGGGTCAACCGCAGAGGGGTACAGTCGGGATTCTTCCATTTGGTTTGAGGGGAGAGATATTAAGACATGACGTGTGCATGAAGTGGGTGCGACTCGTCGATTCGGGGTTACGCTGTGCCAGGTACTGGAGCCTATAAAATAGAAATTTGAGACAAAATTCATCACATGGTCATCCAGGCTTATAAACACTCTGTCCTTTGAATCACGGATAGATGGAATAATTTACATTTAAAGGCAGAGGCTCGTCAGCAATGCGCGCGCGCCAAATTAGTGCTACGAAATACGCAGCTTCATAGCAAAGGCGTGGAGCTGCGTATTTCGTGGCACGAATTTGCCGCACGCGCATTGCTGACGAGCCTGTGCCTTTAATTCAACATTCAATTTTTTTTTTGTGGGCAATTCCGGAAATTCAAATTTACACTTCAGAGACTTTGAGGGCTTGTAATGCTTCACGTATTCAAGTTGTTTGATTTTAAACGCATGTTCTTCAAGCATCATTGATGGAAGTGTAATTCCTGAAAAACTGATTGTAATGCCATTCTCAGTAAGTGTGTAGGGTCCCCAAAACCCTCGGTTTCGGACGTACTCAATGAGTACGTCCGAAACCGAGATTTTTTTGGATGTACCGCGCATATTGAGAATGACATTACAATAAGTTTTTCAGGAATTACACTTCCATCAATGATGCTTGAAGAACATGTGTTTAAAATCAAACAACTTGAATACGTGTAAAATTGAATTTCCGGAATTGCCCTGTTTATTTGTTTGCTTTCTTTATAAATCTTTATTTATCTAAAAAAAGTTTTTAAATTAATCACGATCATTTCACTTCCTTACCAAAGTCAAATCTCCACAGATCTTTCCTAAATGCCCCTTCGCCGTCCTCGCCACCAAATATGACCATACTGTTGGCGACGCAAACTGCGCTATGGCCGTGCAGAAACCCAGGACTTGAACGACTTTTCACGCGGATCCACGTTCGCGACTCTAAAAAAGGAAGGCAATTGGACAATAAATATCGTGCGCATTTGTAAAGCCTCATGGGATTGAATGATGCACATTGCCAGCGAAGCGTGCGTAAGTCTATGGGGCAGAGGCCAACTCGGCAACGTTTTCGCTCATTTTTATAAAAAACAATGGTTTCAAAAAAAAAATTTTTAGGATTTTTTCTTTGAAGCAGAAAAGTGCCGAATACCGCACATGAATGCAAGTTTCAGCATTTAGACTCATTTTGAAATCAGCTTGAACAAATTTACTGTTGTGTCTACTTGACTTGACCCGACTTGATCAACATGCTTGACTTGACTCGACTTGATCAACATGCCTGACTTGACTCGACTTGACTTGACACAGTTTGACTTGACTTGGGACTCGAATGCAGTTTGACTCGACTTGGGACTCAAAGGCAGTTTAACTTGACTTGGGACTCAAAGGCAGTTTGACTCGACTTGGGACTCGAAGGCAGTTTGACACGACGTTTGACAAGACTTGGGACTCCAAGGCAGTTTGACTCGACTTGGGACTCGAAGGCAGTTTGACTTGACTTGGGACTCAAAGGGAGTTTGACTTGACTTGGGACTCGAAGGGAGTTTGACTTGACTTGGGACTCGAAGGCAGTTTGACTCGACTTGGGATTCAAAGGCAGTTTGACTTGACTTGGGACTCGAAGGCAGTTTGACTCGACTTGGGACTCAAAGGCAGTTTGACTTGACTTGGGACTCGAAGGCAGTTTGGCTTGACTTGAGACTCGAAGGCAGCTTGACTTGTCTTTGGACTCAAAGGCAGTTTGTCTTGACTTGGGACTCAAAGGCAGTTTGACTTGACTTGGGACTCGAAGGCAGTTTGACTTGACTTGGGACTCGAAGGCAGTTTGACCTGACTTGGGACTCGAAGGCAGTTTGACTTGACTTGGGATTCGAAGGCAGTTTGACTTGACTTGGGACTCAAAGGCAGTTTGACTTGACTTGAGACTCAAAGGCAGTTTGACTTGACTTGAGACTCAAAGGCAGTTTGACTTGACTTGAGACTCAAAGGCAGTTTGACTTGACTTGAGACTCGCAGACAGTTTGACTTGACTTGAGACTCGCAGACAGTTTGACTTGAGTTGGGATTCGAAGGCAGTTTGACTTGACTTGGGACTCGAAGGCAGTTTGACTTAAGACTCGAAGGCAGTTTGACTTGACTTGGGACTCGAAGGCAGTTTGACTTGACTTGAGACTCGAAGGCAGTTTGACTTGACTTGGGACTCGAAGGCAGTTTGACTTAAGACTTGAAGGCAGTTTGACTTGACTTGGGACTCGAAGGAAGTTTGACTTGACTTGGGACTCGAAGGCAGTTTGACTTGACTTGAGACTCGAAGGCAACTTGACTTTGGACTCGAAGGCAGTTTGACTTGACTTGAGACTCGAAGGCAGTTTGACTTGACTAGGGACTCGAAGGCAGTTTGACTTGACTAGGGACTCGACGGCAGTTTGACTTGACTTGGGATTCAAAGGCAGTTTGACTTGACTTGGGACTTAAAGGCAGTTTGACTTGACTGAGATTCAAAGACAGCTTGACTCTTGACTTGACTTGGGACTCGAGCAGAGGGAGAATAATTTCATGTTACTTTTAAATGCCCCACTCACCAAGATTCCATTTCCACAAGTCCCTGAGTGGTTGTAAGTTGTTTAGACCACCGTAGACCCACATGTTCGACCCATGAACCACGGCAGAATGCCAGTGTCTTGGGCAGGGGGCGTTGTTGTCGAGTTGTGCATCTACGCTCAAATGCCACCATCTGGTGTCTGGAAAGAAACATACGAAGGTTGAACATTCATCAAAAGATTTATCAATTTCATCCATTCATGAATTCAAAAATGTACTGATTTATTTTGAATAAACAAAACAGAGAAGAACAATATTTCATTGGCTGAGAGGAATGTTTTGTCGTTAAAGGAAGAAAAAACACTTGCATAAGGTCGCTTACTTCTCTAAAATATCGACGGCATAGCGAAGTTGGTTATAAAATGTGCACATGCAGGCTTATTTTTTTTCCAAACTGTATCCCCTCTGACCATTGAAGAATCACTTTTAATTTGCGTCTAAATATGCTTCATGTAGGTCGCCACGTTTTGCAATTTGGCACTCGGACTCAAGAGGGCGTGAGTCAGGTCACAGCAAATTGTTTATACTTCACGGCGTGTTGACGTCGGGAAACAAGCGTTCAATCCTGACGTCATCCATACAACTGTTGCGTGGTTGACGTCATTTTCCCTTTTAAAATTTAAACATGGCGCAGTGCATAGTTGCATTTGTTTCAAAATTTATCATCAAAATTAATTCTATTAACCCATTTTTTTTGCAACACATTTTTAGCAAAGCAAATACATTTTTGTGCTAAGGCCAAACAAAATAAATGGTGCGTTTACGGTAACAGCCTAAATAAAATCCAGGTAGGTAGGCAGGAAAATAATTGTTTTACATTTCAGTTCATGCATTTGCGTGTTGTTTTGCAATGTTTGAAACTCACTATTAACACTATTAACCATGTTCATGTACAAGTGTAGAAATTGTTATGTTCGTTGGAAATTATTGCAAATAGTGCTCATTTAAAATTATCAACTTGAAAATTGGCAATAAAAAGTTTGAGGTCGGTAATTTGGCCTAAACAATTCCAGGTAGGTCGGGTTACCGTAAACACACCATTTATTTTGTTTGGCCTAATCAAATTTGTGTGCTAAACAGCAATGCAATTCGCCGCTAGTCTTATTTGGTTTATTACCTAAATCAAGTGTCCACATTTCTCCCGATGACCCCTTAAGGTCAATGTAGCCTCCGTACACATGCATCCCGCCACGCCACACCACGGCCGTGTGACCTCTGCGCCCAGTTGGAGTCATGACCTCCGACCCTATGACAGGTTTCTCCCATTTTTGCCCGGGTATGTCGTATATCCACAGTGGGGTCTCGCCACAGCTTCCGTAGCCAAGTTCACCACCGAAGATAAACAGACACCCCTGTAGTTCAAAATGGTACGGCCCAAGGCAAAGTTTAAATATTAAAGTTGCACTGCCCGTGTTTGGGCCGATTTGGGCATACAATTTTTTTTTTAAAGTTAAATAGGTATTTTTCTAGAATAGAAAAAGTTATCAGCTTTCATTTGGTACCAAGAACGTAAAAATCCGTCAAGGATTAATGCCAGTCGATTAAAAACAAGAAATGATTAAATGGCTGGCAGGTCATTTAATCGACAGGGTTATGACGTAAATGTACATGTGCGCGTACATGTGTACATTGTACACATACTATGTACATATGAGCGTACGCGCCCATACTATGTACAACATGTGAAGCACGTTTCAAGAAAAAGGCTTGTATCTCCAATTCCCGACGTCGGAAATTTAAGTTTTTGATATTTTTCGTTACAGAGACACTTAAGCTTTCTAAATTCGTTCGCTTGTGTAAATTAATTTTTTTTAATCCTTTCACCCAAACACGGGCAATGCAACTTTAATGTAAAATTCTAACATCACATTTAAAAATCAGAGATGCCGAACTTTCCCAGATGTTTTGGAAGACGGCACAAAATTGGTTTATTATCCGACTCCTGAAGAATCTAAAAAGAAATCTCCTAGATTGCAAACCAATAATCTGGGAGACTATTTACTTGTGTTGGGAGTCAAGAAATTGGCAAACTGAGGACTTTCTGCAGTTGGCAGCTCAGCTCGGGACTCGAGTCGACTCAAGTCCCGATTTTCTCTGACTTGACTTGACTTGAGACTCGAACCTCAAATGACTTGACTTGACCCGGACTTCTTTTGACTCGAGTCTGCCAAAATAAAATTGAACTTTTATGCATTTTCGTTGGGTCATTTTGAGGACTGAATTGTATTTCAGCAACACAGAAACCTAAGTCTAAGCTTTGTTTTAACATTGGCATTCTTGGCCAGAACAACAGAATACCCTAGTACACGAATGCAAGTTTCAGTGTTTCCACTCATTTTGAAAATAGCTTGAACAAATTTACTGTCGTGACTACTTGACTTGACCCGACTCGACCAACATGCCTGACTTGACTTGACATTGGTGTCAAATTACTTGACTTGACTTGACTTGGCACTCGAAGGCAGTTTGACTTGACTTTGGACTTGGGACTCGAAGGCAGTTTGACTTGACTTTGGATTCGAGCAGAGGGAAACTTGTTACAATCCTGGTGGGATCTATAGTATGAATGGGCAGGGCCTACATTTAAGTAGGAGTGGGAGGGGTTTTGGGTGGGGTGGAGGCGGGTCTTGGGGGGAGGGGGGGATGCGTACATTCAACACCTACCCTATCTGCAACCATCGTATGTTCTTGTAACGGCGGTGGCGTTTCCCCACCGCATTCCAAACGAGTCCATATATTGGTAGCAGTGTCATAACGCCAAAAGTCGCGCAACGTCGTATTGCTGTCGCGGCCCCCGTACACGTAGATCTGGCCCCCGTATCGGCATGCCGCTTGTCTGCTGCGGTGGCACGGTCGCCGGCGCGGACTCTCGGGGAAAATACTCTGCCAGATGTAGGACTCGGTGTCCGCCATGTTTTATCCAGCCTGTCAGCTGGTTGCCGCGGTAACCCAGACCATTTTCAGGATTTTTAAGGTATTCTTTTCATTCATGACGTCATAGAATTCTACATTTATAAAACAGATTCACATTTAAGTTTTATCATAAAAAACACCAAAATGTCAAGTCACTTGATAATCGAGTTTTTCCACGGTAAAGGGGGCATTTTGGCAACACTAGACCATATTTTCCAGAAAATACCTTTGTCTGGTCTCAAAATAAAAGAAATAAGTTTCAGTTGTTCTGGGAGATAACTTGCCAAAAAGGGTTACAAATAGTGTGACAACATGCCTTTCTAAAAACCCTGTGTACAAATTTCCAATATACGCTCGTAACTGGGACGGCCTAAAATGTAACACAAGTGTTGATAGGTGCATAAGTGATACAAGTCAGTATACATCATTGGTAATCTCGAAAATCAGAAATGTTCACAGATTTACGCCTAACTTACACAATATAAACATGATGACCGTAGAAAACTTCCCCTGAAATGGTTTTGTCTGAACTATAGTCTTTGAGAAATGAGTAAAACAATTAGTTTTCGTCTCATGAGTTGAAAATTCAATTCGCCCCAAAACCATTTCGCCCAAGTGCCATTTTGTCCCAAACCACTTCGCCCGAGTGCCATTTTGCTCCAAATTACTTCGTCCAAACACTACATCGCCCAAATGCCACTTCGCCCCAAAACCACTTCGTGCACAAGCCGTGGTTCAGGGCGAAATGGTTCAGGGCGAAGTGGTTTTGTGGCAAAATGACTGCAAACCCTTTTTTGACTGTTTTCTCAAAAGTTAGACGAAGTACGGAAATGGTTTTTGCTCAGGTTGGTTTTAATCATGCATATCTTCAATCACACAGGGGGATAAAACTATTTGTAACAGTTTACCAATCATGTATACTATCTTTAAACAAGATAGATTTCTGTGTCCAAATTAACATTATTTTGTTAATTAAAAAAATGGACGGAAAACGCAGTAACTTTGAAACAGTGAAAAGATATTCAGTTGTACAACCAGTTTTAACATACCAAAATTATCGTTTCACACTGGACATTTTCAGAAATACTGCACATTATTTGTCTACTTAGCAAAATATATAATCTTGCTTCTAGAAAATTGTGCATGACATTTTGCATGCACTGTGTTCATGCTATTACATGCATACATGCGCGCGGCAATTTTACAGTGCCCTTTAAATTCTTAACAATTCCATGTGTACTTAATTCCTCATTATAAAGCTAGGTATACCAGATAATTGGCTGCACATGTCACTGTTACTATGGTTACATGCAAACAATGATCAAGCACTTATAGTGGTCATAATATAAGGCAAATAGAACAGGCAACTAATTGAATAGTCAGGCGGATGGAAATTCGTTGAGGCATGCTATAATCATTTTCCTACCTCCATGCTATAATTAGATATTATATACTGTGCATATACTGTCGAATAAACCTTATCGACGTTCTCAAAGCATCATGGGATTGGATGACAAGTGAAGCTGGCAATTTTCACACAAACCAATGGGGCTCTGGGGACATGAAAATGTTCATCGATTTCATTCTCATTTCTGTGAAGCGATTGACATCACATGTGATCTTCCCACACGTTCTTCATCAAGGAAAAATGCAATTTTTGACAAATATCATTTTTATTCTAAGTAGGCCTAACTGTAGTAAAATTAAATAAAATGAGAAAATTTAAAATAATGCACAGCACCAGTTTGTACTTTACAAAAGAACACCTGATTGGCTCTAACGTGGTAGCTCAACCCTGGCTCAACCAATCGTGACAGCCCTTCTATAATGGTACAAACTGGCGCCATTCAAAAAGTCGAGTTTTCTTGGTTTATTTCATCTAAGCTCAATTAAAATAAAAATTATATTTGTCAAAAATTGCATCTTTCCTTGATCAAAAGCGTGTGAGAAGATCACATGCTAATCGCTTCACAGAAATGAGAATGAAATCGGTGAACGTTGTCATGTCCCCAGAGCCCCATTGGTTTGTGTGAAAATTCCCTGCTTCATCTGTCATCCAATCCCATGATGCCTTGAGAACGTCAATAAGGTTTATTAGAAATTAGAAATGGCCAGAGACACCGGGGAATCCCCTTGCTCTTCACGAAAGAATGCTCTGGGATCTTTAAAGTGCGTTACCATGGTTACTGTTACTTAACACACTGGACCAACGGCTTTACATCCCTTCCGAAGGATGGAGCAAGTGTGGTTGAGTGCAATAGCATGAATGATGAGGGCGCGGGCAGAGCTAGGCCCTAGGCCTACAGGCACCGCATACGGTTGCCATGGCTGAGCACAAATTATAAAAACATATCTTCTTCAAATTATTCTTGAAACAACTTTTATATTCATGAAATGAAAGAGGATTTCTTACCGATTTCACTCTGCCGAAAAATAACAAACGTCTACCAATTTCTCCTCTCTGCGTCTACGAAATGCAAGGCGCATACGTACGATACACATACTGAAAAATGTAAATAATTGATTAGACTGGTTGCCGGACCACAAATTCCACATTATGCACACACGCACATGAATATTCGTGTTCAAACGTGAAATACGAGGTCCGGAAACCAGTTTAATAATTTATTTTCTGCAAATGGCCACAAGAGGGCGCTCTTTGCAATGACTCGCCGAATGGAAATATTTTACGGGGGACGTTTGTGATTGGCTGAAAGTAGTGTGCAAAAATAGAATGCAGACGAAAAGCAGGTGCTCGAGAGGTGAAAAGCGAGTCCCGCCTTTTTGTGAGGACTTTGAGGTAAATTTCTCTCAAAAAATCCTCCTCGGAATTAAAAATTCACGCCACATGAGTTCTTCGCGATATGTGACTTTCGCTAAGCTTGCAGAACTTACTAAAAACGGATTTCGTGGACATAACACCATTTTTGGACCTGCCAGACTTTGAAGAATAGTCTAAAGTCCGTCTAGGCCTAGGCCTACGTACCATTTGGACTCTCCCGCAGCCAGCCATTATTTGTGGACGCAGGTATGTGCCAAAATTGCAATTTTTTGAGTTATAGGCCTACAGCATATAGCGGCGACCGTCGTTTCAATATAGTCCCAAGCCTAATTATGTCAATGGAAATTAGAATAGGCCTATGCTAGACCCAGTAACCGAGTCGTTGGCTCCGTTTTTGACGATTTTTGTGGGTTTTTTCTAGGCCAAAAGAAAAAAAACCTAAATCGTTAAAAACGGAGCCAACGACTATGCGTTAAAAAGGGCAGGCCTAAACTTAATTGTGAAGTCACATACAGTTAGGCAGATTCACCAAATGTTAAACTGTTCCAATCAAATAAATTGTTATTTTGTGTTAAAAGGCTTTTAAAACCTTTAAAATGAGGAGTCTCTCATTGCCAGAGGGTTCTTAAAACTAAAGTTATTGTGGATTTTCCTCAGAAAATTTGACTCGTTTTTATACAAAATTGTACAAAAAGTGTGGCCATATCAATAATCTTCAACTTTTAAGGGCCTCTAAAACAACACTTGGCATTTACTCACTCTGATGTAATTAAGTTAATTGGTTGATTTTATATATGAACTATCCCTTTATTGATGAACTGTTCGACATAAAACTTGATACTGTTTTTGTCTCCCAAAGAAATAGTAGGTTTAAAAACTGGTCACAATTTGTAAGGTCCATCCAGTGTTGTTTAATAGCCTTTGCTATTTTAAAAGCCCAGCTGAAGGTATTTTCAAAAGGCCCATGAAATCATTTTGAAGTGCCTCAAAAACTTACTCAAAGTGTTGATAGCAATGGTAACAAAGACATGAATTTATTTCTGTCAAAGACGGTACTTTTTGTAGGCTATGTGTTGAAATTAGCAGCTGAAGATGTTTTTAATATGTCGATTTTTATCATTCAATTGACACAAAAAACAAGCAGCTATGTAGCTGAAATTTCTACAGGCTAGTTTACCAACATTCTATTATAGTGTTCAATGCCCTTATTTTAGGAATCTGTAAAAATTTCATTTTGCAAAATCCATCGCCGTTCGCGATTCTTAAACTCTATAAAATTGATTGTACACAAATGTGGACAAATGTCCGTGAGTTTGGGAAATCTGGATGCAGTGAAAATTAAAAGCAACTTGGCTCCACCGGGATTCGAACCACGGACCTTCTGCTTAACATGCAGACGCCCTACTACTAGCTATGAAGCCAAGTGGTGGTCTCGAATCACGGTAGTGCAGTTTGGGATTGGCTGATTGGGATTGGCTATCACGTGAGCTTAGCAAGTCCTACAGAGGGATAAACCCTTCAATGAGATAACCACTCCTCCCAGAGATCATTTAAGATTGATTGTGTATAAATATTCTGATGATAATAAAAATGAATTTTCCCACCCTTTCCTCCCTCACCAATTCTACGCCGCCGAACGAATATTGTGTCGAGTCTTTGAAATCCCAAATTAAAAATCGTTCAATGCTTGACATCACAATTTCCCTACAATATTTTCAACAGCATAACCTCGCTAAAAAATTAACGGTGCACTTAAATACCGCCCTCTACATGCCAAGCTGCGGTGAGCGTGGACTGTACCTTACGTATAGTTGGTGTACCGAAATTCCGCATATTGTGTGAGCAACCAAGTGTAGCACGAACTACAAGTTGTTATTCATCAATATATTTGGCGCGCCTCGGTAATCGTGCTGTGACAAGTTTCGCGCGAAAACTGCATTCGGTGTCTGGCTCGTGCGTTGTCGGGTGGTCATCATATACGTGGAGCTGGTTTTTCACAAATAGCAGGTATCATTTCTCAAAAAAGGTCTGTGCTGACGTAAAGGAACTGCATGAAGTCATAAGGAAGGTAATTCTTTGGTGGGCTGTATAAATTAACGCAAATTTAAAGTACTTTTTGTAGGATAGTTGCTTTTCAGCATGCCCAGTCTCCGGACGCGTACATTGCAAATCATGCGAACTGGCCATGCTGGAAAATTTATCATTTCAGATTCAATAATTTAGGCCTAATGGAAGTATGGGAGTAACTATAGAATACAGGGCCCACGCGACAGCACCTTTTCAAAGTTGAATGGAGACGTCGTAGACGATGTGCATGTGATCGAACATCTAGCAGAGACGGCGATACGGGAGACGGGAGATGAGCGCCCTCTGGTGGTCGAAAGCACCAATGTGCCGTGAATTCGTTATCGGGCTTTATTCTACTTTTATAAAAAAGTACAAAGTGTCCGAGAAGGGACACTCTGAAGACGGCTGTGAATGTTTTGAATTGGAGGGGCGTATCCGGTCGATAATTAAAAGAAAAACGCCCTCTCTGGACACCGAAGTACTTTGAATAAAAACGTCACTGTTTCCTGTCTTTATTTACCTTTTTAAAAACATCCCTCTCGTGCCGCCATTTTTCTTGGCAAGAGGGTCTCTGGAGACGCGGAGACGGGAGACGGCTGTGAATGTTTTGAATTCGAGGGGGGTATCCGGTCGGTAATTAAAAGAAAAGCGCCCTCTCTGGACACCAAAATACTTTGAATAAAAACGTCACTGTTTCCGGTCTTTATTTACCTTTTTAAAAACATCCCTCTCGTGCCGCCATTTTTCTGGGCAAGAGTGTCTCTGGAGACGCGGAGACGGGAGACGGCTGTGAATGTTTTGAATTCGAGGGGGGTATCCGCGGTCGGTAATTAAAAGAAAAGCGCCCTCTCTGGACACCAAAGTACTTTGAATAAAAACGTCACTGTTTCCTGTCTTTATTTACCTTTTTAAAAACATCCCTCTCGTGCCGCCATTTTTCTGGGCAAGAGTGTCTCTGGAGACGCGGAGACGCGGAGACGGGAGACGGCTGTGAATGTTTTGAATTCGAGGGGGGTATCCGCGGTCGGTAATTAAAAGAAAAGCGCCCTCTCTGGACACCAAAATACTTTGAATAAAAACGTCACTGTTTCCGGTCTTTATTTACCTTTTTTAAAACATCCCTCTCGTGCCGCCATTTTTCTGGGCAAGAGTGTCTCTGGAGACGCGGAGACGGGAGACGGCTGTGAATGTTTTGAATTCGAGGGGGGTATCCGCGGTCGGTAATTAAAAGAAAAGCGCCCTCTCTGGACACCAAAATACTTTGAATAAAAACGTCACTGTTTCCGGTCTTTATTTACCTTTTTTAAAACATCCCTCTCGTGCCGCCATTTTTCTTGGCAAGAGGGTCTCTGGAGAGGCGGAGACGGGAGACGGCTGTGAATGTTTTGAATTCGAGGGGGGTATCCACTGTGGGGGTATCCCGTCGGTAATTAAAAGAAAAGCGCCCTCTCTGGACACCGAAGTACTTAATTTGAATAAAAACGTCACTGTTTCCGGTCTTTATTTACCTTTTTAAAAACATCCCTCTCGTGCCGCCATGGGGGGGGGGGGTGGGGGGGGGATTAGTTCGTCGGTAATTAAAATAAAAGAAGTGCGCGACTCCGTCTCCGGCGACGGGATCGTTTCCGAGCGCGCCGCTTGAACAGTTCATTCCAAAGAGGGCGCAATATAGGCTTGAACAGTTCATTCTAAAGAGGGCGCAATATATGAATGTGTAAGTGCGTGACGTGTGTGACTCGATTATTCTGGGCAAGAGGGTATATCTGGTGACGCGGAGACGGGAGACGTCTGTGAATTTTTGATTTCATTCTAGAGAGGGCGCAATATATGAATGTGCATCAGTGCGTGACGGTGACTCCGTCTCCGGAGACGTTGAGATTGAAGTATAGTGGGCCCTGTATTCTATAGTTGTGCCGAAGTATGAATTCCGTTTACTGAGACACCGTGTGTTAAGTCTATGGAACAGGGCAGAATTTTTATTTTTATTTTCTGTATGAATCCAGCTAGCTAGGGCAGGCCTAGGAAAACAAAATTTTTCTTTTTGTTGGGCCATTTTTTCTGTGATTTGTAGTCCAGGTCTGTGACCTCGCTACCCGATTGTTGCAACAATAATTAACAAATAAGGTGGTGAGGTCATGAATGTTTTGTGGCTAGGCCTACAACATTTGTTGGTTTAAAGCCCAAATACAAATAGTAAATACATCATTTGCAGTAGTCAGTCAGCTTTCCTTTCATCAGGTGGATTGTTGTCATTTTGCCTCGAAATTAGAATCGCACCCAAAAATGTCCTCCTAGTTGTGTCCTGCAGTGGTTTTAGATGTCCATGATTGGAAAATGATTGGAAATAAATACTTACAACACCGTTTTTGAAGCCAAACGTTGCTCTCACATTGAAACTCAACAGCAGTTCCTGTCGTGCAAGTGTTCATGTATGTGTAAATCTCGACGTGAAATCTCGCGAGAATGTACACTAGTTGGGCCTGCCCAATGCCCAATTGCAGACAGACTGTATCAAGCCTTATCGTTAATCGGGCACAAATACATTTACACGTACGCAGTCCTTTCCGTGCCGCTAGCGCTGTACGCACTGAAGAAATTACTTGCTATGGCTGCTCTTTCCGACGGCTGTTTCATTACTTAACACTTAATGTCAACCATGTCACATTAATAACATGTGACATGGTTGACATTAAGTGTTAAGTAATGAAACAGCCGTCGGAAAGAGCAGCCAAGTCATTTCTTCAGTGCGTACAGCGCTAGCGGCACGGAAAGGACTGCGTACGTGTAAATGTATTTGTGCCCGATTAACGATAAGGCTTGATACAGTCTGTCTGCAATTGGGCATTGGGCAGGCCCAACTAGTGTACATTCTCGCGAGATTTCACGTCGAGATTTACACATACATGAACACTTGCACGACAGGAACTGCTGTTGAGTTTCAATGTGAGAGCAACGTTTGGCTTCAAAAACGGTGTTGTAAGTATTTATTTCCAATCATTTTCCAATCATGGACATCTAAAACCACTGTAGGACACAACTAGGAGGAAATATTTGGGTGTGATTCTATTTTCCAGGCAAAATGACAAAAATCCACTGTATGAAAGAGGTACCTTCTGTCCCTACGGGAAATCTCGTAGGGACAGAATTATTCTGTCTACATTTGCAGTTACCCAGAATTTTACTTCACGAGTTGACAAGAAAAAAACAACAACTAAGAGTTAATTGCAATGATATTAAACAAACACCACATTATTTTTGTCTGTGTCAAGTTGTTCCTTTGTGGGACAAATTGCCAACTGAAGGTTGGTTTTGTAAAAAGTTGTCTGCAGAATTTTTGTTTACTATTCATTCACACACAAAAAACATGCTTGGATTTTTCAGGTTTTCTGAAGTATTACTGCTTCAAGGCCGTTTTCTTGACACAGGTTTTTACGAGTTTACCAATCGTGTATTTTTAAACTTAAAGCATATTTTTCAGAAATGTAGGCCTAAGCATTCGCTTAGTCTGTTAGATTATCAGGCATGTTTATTCAATTTAATAAATGGAATTCTTTCCACCTCAAGATTTGATAAGACGACCCTTGCCATCATCAGCGAGAACTCTGTCACCAATCAGCAATGATGGTGACGGCATGTAGCAGCGACGATGACCAAGGGCAAGCGTGTCCCAAGGCTCCAGGCCTGAGCCCTCTCCTCAAGGCCTTGGAAGGGAAGGAGAATGGCCCAGTCAAGGAGAAAGTGGGTGCATACATGACCTTGGCAGAGTAAGAATATATCTGTTAAAATGTCCCTTGTAGGCATTCTTGGCAGCATCAGTTTTGTTATTTTGCCTACACGTAATTTTGACAAACAATTACCCCTTTCTGAAAAGAGAAATTGCTTAGTTTGACGAAGATTTAAAAGGCAGTATACATCATTGGTAATCTCGAAAATCAGAAATGTTCACAGATTTACGCCTTACTTACACAATATAAACATGATGACCGTAGAAAACATCCCCTGAAATGGTTTTGTCTGAAGTGCTATTGTCTTTGAGAAATGAGTAAAACAATTAGTTTTCGTCTCATGAGACGAAAATTAATTTCGCCCCAAAACCATTTCGCCCGAGTGCCATTTCGCCCTATAACACTTTGTCCGAGTGCCATTTCACCCAAAATCACTTCTTCTAAACACCCAAATGCTAATTTGCTCCAAAAACACTTCATGCACAGGCCGTGGTTCAGGGCGTAATGGTTTATGGCGAAGTGGTTTTGGGGCGAAATGACTGCAAATCCTTTTTTGACTGTTTTCTCAAAAGTTAGACAAGTACGGAGCTGGTTTTTGCTCGGGTTGGTTTTAATCACTTTTTTTGCAAATCTTCAATCACACAGGGGGATAAAACTATTTGTAACAGTTTACCAATCATGTATACTATCTTTAACGATGATTCAACGAGATTTCATGATGTGAACGCACACCTCTTCATTCAACGAAGATCAGAATTGCTTCATTCGACGAAGGGAATGCTTCTTTCAACGAAACAAAATTGTAACGTGATTGCTTTTCTTTGACGAAGTGATTTGACACGTAACGAGAATGGGGGCCGTCGCACAGCTTTATTCGATCTTCGTTAGCAGTCGCCTGATGTGAACGGTACCGCTCTTCATTCGATCTTTGTTAAGTGAGATGTAAACGCACGCTTCATTAACTAACGATGAATAACTAATCTTTGCGATTTCTCTAGTAAGAACGGGGTCAATGAAGAACATAAATTTGTCTTGTTATAAGCAGAATCTTGTACTAACAGTGCTCTTATTGTCGAGGTTAGACGGTATAAAGAACGACAAGGATTTAAATGTCATCTACCAAAACTCTAAAATTCAACAATCTCACTCGGCAGCTGTTAAGTTTTTGCCATTTTGTATTTTCCAGACGTCTTAAGAACGACAAAGATGCGACCCTGTGTCGCGAGATCTGCCAACGCACCGACAAGCTGACATGCCTCGTTAGTGTTGACATCATGAACGATGATCCAGAACTCAGTCAGGCTGCTCTGCAGGCGCTCGGATTCTGTCTGCATCTCCCAGACATATCCAGGTGAAGATGACCGGAAAACATTTAAAAACAGGAACAGCAGCATTACGTAACTAAAGAATAATGTTGATAAACTGCCTTGTAGAAATTTCAGCCACTTAGATGCAGTAATACTTCAGAAAACCTAAAAAATCCATGCATGTTTTTTGTGTGTTGAGTGAATGGTAATAAAAATAAAAGCACATTCAGGTTAGAAATTGACAACCGAATGTGGGTTTCTAAAAAAGTCCCGTGCACTACCATTAACTTGTACACAAAATCCATACATAGATTTTCAAGGTTTTCTGAAGCACTGATGAATCGATGCAGCTAAAATTTCTTCAGGCTAGTTTACCAACATTCATCCTTAGATATGTTACAACTTTTTGCAGATTCGTGGAATAAGAGTGTATCTTGCGAATGATACATAGGGTCTTTAAATGGAAGACAGAAGTGGTTCCAACTATCCAATACAAGCATCCCCCGAGATTTTTTTTTTTTACAACAGCGCCCTCGTATGATAGAAATAGGCCCCAGACTACTGTGGTACTATGGCTCCCTTTGCAATATAGCCAGGGAACCAGCCTAAACAGGATGGTGGCTTCACACAAATCTCGAAAGCACAAACATAGTTTTTCATTGTTTTCTCAGAACGTAGATGAGGTACTGAGCTGACTTATACACAGGTTGGTTTTTATCATACACACATGGAGATAACGCCGTTTGTAACATTTTTCCTATCCTGTATTTTAATTTTCTGCAACCATTTGCTATAATGTAAGAAGGCATTGAGTTTCAAAGTTAGTAACTTAGAAAATATTTTAATGGATAATTTGTTTTATTTCAGAGCTTTCACCTCCGATGATGCAAGCACCGTTGTTATAGGTGAGAACTCCATTTAACCGAAAAACTGGTTAACCATTTAACCGAAAAAAAACAATGAAAAACAGTTTCGCCAAACGTTTAAACGAAACGAAATATGCATCTATAAACATCGGTAACAATCTTTAGTGTCGGCCGAATGGTTAACCGGTTAACGGACACCTTAAAGAATTGCATACCGGTTTCTGAATTAACCGTAAATTCCCATCCTTATATAAATCCTGCATGTGGATTCGATCTTGTTAAGTTTTCAGTGATTCACGCAATTTCCTGTTAACTTATTCTTTATTTTGTGACTTTTCTTAGCTCTGTGCAACACCTTACTAAAGACAAAGGACAAAAGCACATGTACACGTGTCCTGTGGTGCCTCTCCAAGCAGAATTTCCCACCGCGGATCATCAGAAATGAGGTAAAGAAGCCATATTTGTTAGGTTGAAAAATTGGGAGACCTCGGTTAAAAAACATGCAAGTTACAGGGTAAATTTGAGGTACTCGGGGACTTTTTGCAAGAATATTGTTGAAATTTTAATATAAAGGTACATGGCTGATTGTTAAAGGCCCTGTAGATGATCTGTTTTTGAGCGATTCTGTGAATAAAATCATTATTAATCAAAAGAAAGACATCAACAAACTCATCCGAAAAAAACATGAAAATCCATATGTGTTTTCCTGGTCTTGGCGGGTTGTTTCAAATATTCGTTCTCAGTTGATCGGGTATACAGGCTTGCGTCATGCACTCTGTGGCGCACATCATATACTGCGTGTGCGCGCGATCCACAAAAATGCATCGCGTTGGAACACGCACACGCAGTACACAGCGCCCATGCATTTTGGACCGCGTAGATGCGAACCAAAAATAAGTAAATCGTTTGCAAACGATCTAAATAATTTCATCTTTACGGATTATTTTCTGGTAAAATTATATCATTTTGAGCGGAAACCTTTCATTGGATAGTTGCTATTAATTCAATCTTTACTTTCAGAACGTTTTCCCTGTAATCTCATCGATTACTTTTTGGGGTCATTGCAAATGATACACTGGGCCTTTAAAGAGTAGTGGCCATTTTGTAAAGTGTAGTTCATTAGCGCTTTTGAGGAACCCTGTACAAAAAGATAAACCATTGCGATTTAAAACTCTTGCTGGAAAAATATGAAAGCTAATTTTAGCCGTAAAACTTTATTTTCTAACTTATACCGGTCGACCTAATTTCTTTCTGTGATGAGCCGTATAATTTGTGCACATAAGCTTTCTTTATTTTCTAAAATTGTATTTGTGTATTTATTTTTAGCTGCATACTGTTCTGTGCGTTTTGGAACATGCGCTTGTGCAGGGAGAGTTCCAGTCAATGACTGTTGAATATGAAGCACTCAACGTTTTGGTCAGGTAAAGAGTGTTTTTTGTGTCTGTTATAAAGGTAAACCCGGTGTGTCGGAGCCCTTGGGGAACCTGAGGGAGTATACCACTGTGCTTCATAGCTCAGCTGGTAGACCATCTGCCCGGTGTGTCAGAGGTCTTGGAGGGGAACCTGAGGAAGTATACCACTGTGCCTCATAGCTCAGCTGGTAAAGCATCTGCCTAGTGTTTCAGAGGTCTTGGGTAAAACCTGAGTGAGTATACCACTGTGCCTCATAGCTCAGCTGGTAAAGCATCTGCCTAGTGTTTCAGAGGTCTTGGGTAAAACCTGAGTGAGTATACCACTGTGCCTCACAGCTCAATTGGTAGAGCATCTTCCTGGTGTGTCGAAGGTCTTGGGGAAACCTGAGGGAGTATACCACTGTGCACCATAGCTCAGCAGGTAGAGCACCTTCCCGGTTTGCACCGAGCATTTGAATGTTTGTTTCATCCTATGTCATTCAGATTTATCAGTCTAATTTTCCTACGTGGTTCTGTGTAATCATTCCAGGCTTTTAGAAGACTTACCAGACGACATGCCCTCCCACTCCATTCGCTGGGGGAAGCTCCTCATACCACTGGTTGTCCGTCCAGCCCATAAGATCCGGGAGCGTGCGGCTGCGGCATTAAATCTCGGCCTTCCAGCCATGCTCAAGCATCAGTCGGAGATTGCACTGAGCCTAGCGATGGACCTCAAATCAACACTTGTCCCTGAGATGACAAAACTCTTCTCGAACAAGAACGAACTTCAAGTTCTGAAAATATGGTGTCATTTTGTGACTTTGCTGGGAAAGGTAATGATTTTGTTTTTTAACTGGATTACTTACATTTCTAAAATACTTCTATTTTTATTAGTCCTGGGGGCCTATTTCACAAAGCACTAAGACACATTTTGCAGGGTTGTGAAATCTCCGATTGTTAGTGCATTTCTGCTTTTTTGTTGTGCGTTCCATATTTTATTTTCCGCTTTTTTGCCCTACCAACGGGCCATATTTGTTTACTGAGCATAAAAAGTGCGCCCTCAATTAATTCAGTAATTTCGTGAATCAAACTTGTGCAAGTCTAGTCGCCAAGCAAGTTCAATGGCCTACGGCGCTGGTGGTACTGTAGATGCTTAATCCGGTGCTGCACTACGTGCAACGAGTGCCAAAGCAGACTTGTACAAGTCTAATCCCAAAGCAAGCGCCATCTTTGCCTGCATCGCAAACAGGCAGCGCACGTGCATCGCGTGTGTGTGCATGTGCATGCTGCATGGGGTGCGCGATGCAGCATGCAGCGGGCAACAAACCGATTTTCCTGGCCGCTTTTGCTTGCTTGTCTTCAACGATCGATGTTTCCTAGATTCTTTTTTATTATCCACACTTGTACAAGGTAAATATTAAAAATCAAAACTGGTTCTTGACATTGCACGATGATAGTGTAATATAAAACGATCCCAAAAGTTGAAGCACTCGTAGTCACTACGCCTCTCCTCTGCCTCCTCCCCCAAGGAAGCCACGCCCCTTCCGATTTTTAAAAATGTTTGGGAAGGGTCAGTCTTCTTATCTTGGGACGTTGGACGGGAATTAGGACGCAATGAACTCGTCTTAACTTTTGTGAAATAGATCCCAGGTCTCAGTGGCTAGTTGATAATTTGTACTAACTGGCATGACATGTTACCTGATTTAAATACATGACCAAGTCTCAGTGGTTAGTTGACAATTTGTACTAACTGGCGACACCTGTTAATACCTGATTCAAATACATGACCAGGAGCCGATTTCACAAAGTGCTAAGACGCACAAATTGATGCTAAAAGATTGCTAAATTGGACAACCTAAGGAGCAAAGGCATGTATTTGTGGCATGATCTGACACCATTTTAATCTCATGTTTTGAGGACTGACTACAGTGTGTATTTTCTTTGTGTTAATCTTGAAGACACTCCACAAGGGAGGAAGTCTGATCAACTGTCTTCTTGGGGTGGTGGAGCAGGGTTTCAAACACTCCTCGCCCGACGTCAAGCTGGCTTCCTTCGTGGCCTGGAAAAGCCTCATCGACAACTTTGCACTAGAGCCTGGTGAGTAAAAAATTCCCGAGAAATCATGATAAATTGAAAGTTTACGACCAAACAATAGAGCAACTGTTAAAGGTGTGAACATACAATCGGTGTTTCCACTGGTCGTCAATTTGTCCGGGCAGCAACCTCGTGCGGCGAGCACTGAAGAATTCATTCCTGTTCGCCATGTGAGGATACTGATCAAAACAAATGCATGCAACTGTCTCCGCCGTTATCGGCCGCGGAAGTGATAAATATGCGTGGTAAGTGAACGATAATGACACCAGTGGTCAGCGAATCATGTTTGGTGACTTTACACCGAATTTTTGAATGACTCGGCCGTACTTCTCAAGTGTTTTAGAGGGGAAAATTTATTATTTTTGTCCGTGCGTCCAAGTTTTTGTCAGGCGACAAATTTTTGCCCTGGTGCTTACGGTACGGTACCGGAGTCTTTCCACGGTAAAGGGGGCATTTTGGCAACACGAACCATATTTTCCAGAAAATACCTTTGTCTGGTCTCAAAATAAAAGAAATTAGTCTAAAATGTAACACAAGTGTCCATCCCGGTTACGAGCGTATATTGGAAATTTGTACACGGGGTTTTTAGAAAGGCATGTTGTCACACTATTTGTAACCCTTTTCGGGTCAAAGTTATCTCTTCAGAACAACTGAAACTAATTAATTTTATTTTGAGACCAGACAAAGGTATTTCCTCGAAAAATATGGTCTGTGTTGCCAAAATGCCCCCTTTACTGTGGAAAGAACCACCTCTGATGATTTAGTCAGGGTGGCACGCCCGGATAAAAACAGCTCGCTGAGAACCCTGACAATACTTGCGTGTGTGTGTTGGTGTGTGTGTGTGGATTCAGCTTCATCTTCATTAAATTTCTTCCAAAACGATTCTAAATAAGCTAAAATAGAAATGATTCCCATCGTAAGACAATTTTGCTGATTTTGTTAATGTTTTTGGTCCACACCAGATGTGCTGTACAATGCCAAACGATTGAAGCTCCTCATGCAGCCTCTACGGGCAACCTCCGCGAAGCATGAACTGGTCGCTCAAGCTAAGCTGGACACGTGGTGGCATCTTATCTACAGGCTGGGTCCCAAAACGGCCATGAACCTTGATCAGGTAAAAATATTCAATAAATATAAAACTAAAAATATAAAAATAATTCCCAGTTTTTCTCATCGGTGCCCGCATTTGAAAATTGCAGCCGCATACATTAAAACAAAAAATTATTTATCAAAATATCAAAAACTTCAGATTTTGGCGCATCTGCATGTTTACAATGGTTTGAAAAAAAATAAGTTTTCTGTTGTGTAAAGGCAAATGCGATAGTGGAGTTAGTCCCATTTCATCTTTAAATTACTTTTTTTCTTTCCTTTAAAGGTTTGTGCGCCTCTACTTCAATTCACCCTGGGTTTGAACACTAGCGTTAATGGGCTGCAGTGTCCGGGCACCCCTCTTGCCTCAAATGGTTCAGGCCTAAGACAGGGGTTCACAACACCACTGCATAGGGCAGGTATGTACCAAGTATTCGGAAGGAGGGTGTAGGTTGTCACGTTGGAGGCGCTGTTTTGAAACTTAACATATACTGACTTTTAACATGTACTGTGAATTTGGTGGAAATGAAATACTTGTTACAAGACAATGTGTCTAAGATTCTAAATAATCGAGCATTCAGTTTAAATGCCCGCTGTATCATTTGCAATAACCCAAAATGTTAATTAACGAGTTGACAGGGAAAACCTTCCTCAAAGTAAAGATTGAACTGATAGCAACTATCCAATGAAATGGTTTCGCCCGAGATGATATAATTTTACCAGAGAAAATCCATGAAGATAACATTTATTTAGATCGTTTGCAAACAATTTACTTACAAGGTTGTAATTACTTAAGTTAGTTGGCTCGCATCTGGGCACTGTGTACAGGCTGCACGATTCAGGCTTTGCACACTTTCTGTAGGTAGGTTACACTGTGCATGTGCACTAGACTGGTCGCGCATGCCACCAGCATGACGCGAGCCACAGAGTGCATAGTACGTACGCAACCAACTGAGGACGAATTTAGAATTAGTCACGAACAACCGTTTCAAATTTTCTCGTCAAGCTCCGGAAAAACGCACATGGATTTTCATGTTTTTCGAAAAATATGAAACTTAACGTATCAAAATTAGCGCTGGGAGTTACCGTTTATTTTTCTAAACGTTTAAACGTCAATTTAACGTTCGTTTAAACTTTTAAACGAATAGTAAACATAACAAAAGGTGAAACCTATTACCGCGCTCGCAATAAAAAGTTCTTTGACCTGGTATCATGTGCGTTCGCGCAGCACCACTGACACTTTATTGAATTGGAGCATACATGATGCAGGCCACGAAAGTTCAGCTAGGCTTTGCTGTAATTAATTGGATACTTTCGAGAAGTCACTCAAACCCAAAGTCAATAACAGTTCCAACACAACTACGATCGTCGGCTCTGCAGTGTTTACAGCCCTGCTTTGAATTCAACTTGCAAGATGAAACCGAAAACCATCAGTAAAATCGCTTCCGCCCGCGAACGCAACTACAGGTACATCTTCGGCTTGAAACCACAAAGGTTACCGACCGTTGGGCTCATCACAGCGGTATGCTGCCCAATTCTTTCAGAACAAAACTGCCTCTTTAGAAATTTCCGACGGCGCAAAACGGCCATTAGATCTTTGAAAAGGGAGGATCGTTTTTTCACAAGTTGGTTTCGGATATCCGTTTAGCATTTTTCTAAACGGATAGTTACATTTCGGTCGTTTAAACGTTTAAACGTTTACACGTCGCAGCTCTAATCAAAATCGCAACACCCATGGGAAAAAATGGGGTGCTCAAAAATGTGATCTGGACACGCTTCTTTAAAAGAAACTCTAAAATTCCCAACCCCAGGTCCCGTGTTCAGCATGGCAAGCCCCGCCACACCACGCCTCCATCTTCCCCCAGGCACACCGGGCGGGGCATCTCCTCAGGTTTTCAAGTCCATCCAGCTTCAGGGAGTGGAAATTCTCGCTCGGATTCTCGGCAGACCTAGCGACATCTTTGGAAACATGCCAAAGTATCACTTTTCAATCGGTGAGTGGAAAGATTTCAAATCCATTTTAACTTTGTGATTTCCTAAGTTGTAGTGACAGTGTGAAATAATAGTGAATAATCGTGGCAAAATGAAATTAATATCTTCTAATAGACCGTATCGAATAGCCGCCATTTCGTGGGGCACCTTTTGTTACCTAAACCGTTCAACAATGGAAGCACAATATGTGCAACCATGCATGTCCTCGAGGAAAAAAGAAACTGCCCCACGAAATGGCTGCTATTCGATACGGTCTATTGCAAGTTTAGCATCTTAGAACTTTTGTTTAAAAATTTGTCGGAAATTTGCTTATAATGTCATATGCATTGATAAAGATGCAGGATTTGTAAAACCAGTAGCTACTTTTTCCCAGAAAGGAGATGAATTTAGAAACACGAGAAAATTGCAGTGCCCCGACTGGGATTCGAACCCGTCCTTGCCATACTATCTCTTCATGATAGGCCATCAGTGTAGCGAAATTGGTTAGCATGGATTTGCCCCACTGCATTGTTGGAAAAAGAGTGGCAAGCACGAGATTGTTGTGGTGCCCCGGCGGGATGCCCAGATAGCTCAGTTGGTAGAGCAGTTGGCCATCGGGGCTCGAATTTCATAAAAAAATCTGCTAGACCACAGGGTTAGTAGCTTAAATCATTTACTAGACCGATGCTATTTTTACAAGACCAAAGCTACAAGGAACGTGGATTTACTGTTCGTTAGTTTAAAAATGCACTGGACCACTGGTCTAGTACGGTAGAGAAAGCACTAGACCGAGGCTTAAATGCATAGTTCCGACCTGTCAATCAACCGAACCCGCCGACCAATCACAACAGAGCTAGCAGATATCGCCCACATAGGTCAAAGTGCACTGTCTCTCAACAACATCACGCGATGTTCTGCCCCATACAATTTGTACAGTGTTGTCTGCGATGATCCGGGTGAATTTTTGGTTTCAAGGCCGGTCGTTTCGTTGTTCATAGGTACGAAAGCACGTATTTCATGATATGACATTCCTGTATTACTGGCCCTTTACTCGGTGTGTTCTAAGATAACTGTTGACCCTGAACATGAATACCTTTGAGTTTTCTCCAATGAATCTGTGCTTTCCGTTGAAAGTCCCATTGCTTTGTGCGTTGTGTGTCGCCATTTTGACGATAGCGTGTGAGCCATAGCAACAATATCCAAGGGGGCGGAGTTAACTGGGCAAAATCGGAACTACAGTTGTATGCATTACTGGCCTCGGTCCAGTGGGTATTTCGAGCCCTGGCGATGTATGCCAAGGACCTGGGTTTGACCGGACCAGTGCTAATTCAAACGCTGCTAAGCGGCATTTTTCAAACATAAGAACAATCACCTTTTAATAATCTGCTTTTTTTTTCATAGATGCGCTCAATCATCCAGTGATTTTGTCATCTGCTACTTTCATCAAACTGGCTCCAACACTAGTCCCCACAGTGAGAGATGTCATCTGTAGCCTCGGCGACCAACTCGATGGTATGCTGATTGTTTTATTTTCTTCTGGTTTTTTTTGCTGATCGTAAGTTTAACGTTTAAAACAAGCTTGCGACCAGGGGCCAATTTCATAGAGGTGTTTAAGCACAAATATTTGCTTTAGCACAAAAACTCTTGCTTAGTAGGGAACGTTACCAGTGAAATTCTCATGTGATAGAAGTAGTGTATAACCAGTGTTAGAGGACTGTTTCATTACTATGACAATCTCATGACATTTTTGCCGGTTATCTAATTTTATCAAAGAAAGTTTTTCATGCTTAAGCAATTTTTCATGCTTGAGCAGCTCTTTGAATTTGGCCCCTGGGGTCGATTTAACAAAGACATACAACATGTCGTAGGTGTTCAAATCCAACGCAACTCGCTTAACCCTTCATAATTTTACAATGGGTTTTCAAAAAACACTTGCGACCGGTACATATCGCAAGTTGTGGACAGAACCGCTACCCAGTGCTATACAATATTTGGGCAGAACCATTTGCAAAGTTGTGATTATCCATTTTTGACCCTCTCTGAAAAAAAAGGTAGTATAAGTCGCGCAGGCTAGGTTGAGTTTTCGCGACCATTTAGCGGAACCACGCTCATTAAAATGGAAAAACACAATGGAAATTTCTGGGGGTGCCCAGATACCACCTGGAATGTCCGTGCTCCGCTTGGAATTTCCATTGTGTTTTTGTATTTTAATGAGCGTGGATCAACCACAGATTTCTACTTATGGTTGCGAAAACTCAAACTAGCCAACGCGACTTATGCTACCTTTTTCCGGAGTTGTAACTCTGACGGGTTCATCGATGCGTCCCAAATATTTGTTTTTTTAAAACAACTCTAGATACCAATAATGGGCCGAAGTAAACTTCGCCGTGTCGTAATTTTTTCTACTTTCCTACGGATCTTAATGCAAACATTGCATTCATTCATATTACTGAACACATCTGGTATGGTGCCTAATCCCCATTGAAATGAAACAACCAAACTTAGGATGAGAGATAAGGGCCTTATCGGGATTCGAACCCGAGACCTCTGACTCACTAGGCAGATGCTCTACCAGCTGAGCTATAAGGCACAGTTGGTATACTCCCTCAGGTTTTCCCTATGGACCCAATAAACTATCGGTGTTGTATGGTAGCGCAACTGGGCAAAGTAACGAACACAACGTCTGGTATGGTGCCTGATCACCATTGAAATTAAACGACCAAAAATATGGGGTTAGAGAAAAATTGAAGGCCTTATCAGGATTCGAACCCGAGACCTCCGACTCACTAGGCATATTACTGCACTTCAGAAAAATGCGTGGTACCAATGAAATTCTTCGGTACCTATAAACCACTTCAAGAAATTATTTTTCTTTTCCCGACAGAGGGCCTATTGTTCCACCTGTGGTACTCTCTTGTCAAACACGTCAGTGACATGGTTACCACGGCAACTAAAAAGGACAGCGTTGAAGTGCTTACGCAGTTCCTGACTGGTTTGCAATGCATCATGGGAGCTAGTGGGCTGACCCCCAAAATGCACCTGGTAGGAAATTAGCTATTTCACTTTGGTGGGAGACCACCTTGGAATACCAAGTGTCTTATTTTCTTCTCGCATACAGGATGTTACTGTCTTTCCGTAAATTCTCAATTCTGCAAGCTTTTTAAGGAATTGCTGAAACATAGTGCAATGTAGTATTATATTAAATTTTTGGAACAAATGTAAAACTTTATAGAAAAAATTTAAAAAAATTCAGTTTTAAAGAAATTCTTTATGAACGCATTTCACTTAAAGACAGTCCATTTTTTTGTAACTTTTTTTCAGAGATTTCTTGAAGCCGTGAGTCGACTTCCTAAGAATGTTTTAGGCTCGCCTTCCTACCACGCTGGAAATGCGGGGCTCATGCATGTAAGTTTTAGGCTATTTTTTAAAGAGGAAGAATCCCCCTTGACGAAAATCCAGCATTTAGGCTTTTTTCGATAGTCCAAACATCCCTCTTGCCGACGTGGATTTTTATTATTTAATTGTCGGTTTTAAGTGGATAAATTGCAAGCAAAAGTGCGCTTTTCGAAAATGAGATTTTCGGGATTTCTGAAACGCTCATTAGGTATTCATGATATGCGCGTGACCCCGTGACGCAATCCTGAGAAAGAGAAGTCAACACGATTGTTAGCTCCATACGTTTACACGCAAAAAACTTGGAAAACCGTCTCTGTTAGATGGTGTTTTTTGAAGAATTTTGTTGGTCCAAAAAGCCAGAGATATGCCCAGTAGCTGCGTGGTTGTATGTTTTACCAGACACTATGAAAAAAAAAAGAGCAGAAAGATTTTCTTTTCTATTACCAAGAGAGAGAAAAATGAGTCGCTCATTCTAACTTGTATCAGCCGATGTTCAAACACGTGGGAACTTCCCCGCAGTGAACCGTCCCATGCTGTACACATACTGCTGTGAATGCCGTTCGTTCCGTGACAAAACCACCCGTCGCAATGCACCAGTATTTACTTCAAAAGAGCTTCATTGTGAGCCACAATTTAACCGTTTTTTCACAAAACAGGTAATAGTAGATTGTTGTCATATTACATGAAGTGTTTTTCACGTTTGTATTTTGAATTACAAGGACAAAACAGGCATGATAAACATTCACTTCGTGTATTTCCCATTCAATACTGCACAGGCCGTTTTGTATGTTTCTCAGGATGACGTCAAAACCCTGTTGATAAACAGACCAAGTGACCTCGAGCGTTTCAGATTTCGGGTGAAGAGGTCGGAACTGCTTTACGTTTTAAGCAAAAGCCTGTCGATTTTTTTGTGAAAAACAAGTTGTGATAGTGTTGTAGACACATACACCTCCATGATAAACAGAAAAACAAAAAAATGTGGACGGGGGGGGATTCTAGCTGTTTAAAAATGTCAGAAATGTAAAATATTATTCTAAAAATGTTCCAATATCGCATCATGATATCCAAATTTGCATGAAACCCCTGAAAAATCTCCGCAAAAAAATAGAAAACCTACGAAAATGATTATTTGCGATCATAAAAACAATGCCCCATAAATTATTGTATCCGTTGAGTGCATTTTATGATCAGTAAACTACCGGACAGTTGTTAATACGTGAAGATTTTATTTGATTTTTTTTGGGCAGGGAACGCCAGCCTTATTCCTCATAGAGCTACTGTTCAGTCAGTCCCTGCTGGAAACGACTTCTGAAGAAAGGTAATTGAAATGTGTATTTCTATTGACCTTTATGACGGTGCGTACATCTTTGTCTTGTTCCCTGCTTGTGTCAGGCATGATCAGTGCGTCTGCGCGACCACGCAATTAGCGCATGTAATGTAGCATTGTTGTTTTGAGAGAATCACTGTCCGTGCTGTGCATTTTCTTGATCGCGCTACGTGTGTGTCCTTGTGATGCACACAATTAACATTTTCAACACAGGGCCAAACCATTTTTCCTGCAAGCCTCGCTTTGATTACATTCATTTGAATAGGGAAAATTAAACATGGCTGCACCGCGATAAAGGTCTATTGATTTGGTAGCAGTATATTAGACTTTCAGATGTCCTCCAATCACCGCAGAGATCTTCTTGGGTGTTATAAAACAAATAATAAATGCTTTTTATTTGTTCAATATTTTAAATATTTTCCTTCAAATATAAACTCAAACGTTTTCTAAAAAAAACCTTTTTTTCAACCAGTCTAGCATATTTTGCACACAACGTCTGAAGTCGTAACCAACTACTCAATGCATAGTTCCGAGATTGCCCAAATAACCCCGCCCCCTTGGATATTGTTGCTATGCCTCACACGCTATCGTCAAAATGTCCACACACACTGCACAAACAAATGGGATATTCAACAGAAAGCACAGATTCATTGGAGAAAACTCAACGGTATTCATGTTTCAGGGTCTACAGTTATCTTAAAACACACTGAGTAAAGGGCCAGTAATACAGGGATGTCATATCATGAAACAATGTGCTTTCTTACCTTTGAACAGCAAATCGCCGGCATTGAAACAAAAAATTCACCCGGATCACCGCATACAAGACTACAAACTGTATGTGCAGAAAATCGCGTGATGTCATTTGTGAGGCAATGCACTTTGACCTATGTGGGCGCTGTCTGCTAGCTCTGTTGTGATTGGTTGGTGGGTTCGGCTTGAATGACAGTTTGGAACTATGCATTCTTTCCACAATTTACATTATATGCATGTTTTCTCGTTCCATTTCTACACCGCGTAAAAATTGTTTTTTTTTCCAGATTTTTCTGCACTCTGGAAACATTAGTCGACTGCGGCCTGACCGTGCCAGGGACTGTTCTCGGCTTCTGTGGGTCAGTCTTGCAGCTTGTGGACAGAGCAGCCGGTGATCTCAAGAACAAGGGGGTTATCTGGAGAATGTGGAGTAATATCGTCTATCCGTTACTTGGTCACATCATTGAGGTATGCAGTTAGACCCTTTGCACTGCCGGCCATGACAGGGGGCAGGTTTTCATATTTAAATGATGTGACATTAGATCCACAAAGTGCCTACTCATGCAAGACGCACGGTGACAATGTGACTGCCCCCTGTCATGGCCGCCCGTGTAAAGGGACTATTGGGGCTGTTTGAGAGAAGAGGTGGGTAGGGGGAGTTGTACTATTTTCTGGACTTGGCACAGGCCTTGTTGTACTAAGCAAACATGAACAATTTCTCCACTTTTTGATTAAAACAAATGCAATCACTCTGAATTTTTAGCACACGGAAGCTTAATGCAGTTGTGTGCGTAACAACGTTTTATGTGACAGGGATGCCAGTCTTCCGGCTATTGCCAGAATTCCGACTTTTTCTTATTTTGGAAAAAGAAATCCGGCAAAGCCTTTTTTCCAGGCCGGAAAAAGAAACGGCCAAAAAATTGTGGAAAATGTTCTCACTTACTGATCAATGATGTCTGGATATGCCCTATGTCATGTATGTACATGATTTGCACACATGCAGTATGTCTATATCCCGGCCATAATCATTCACGGCCAAAGTACCACGAAACCAGATCAGAAATGTACATATAGAGGGTGCTGTATCCATACAACAGTGATTGCATTGCACACTGTCAATGTACATGTACATGTTTATACTATGTACAGTGTCTGTGCTGCAGGCAGGCACAGACACGTACATACGTACGTACATACAGTTATGATAGTGGATTTTTTTCCGGCCCTGAAGTTAAGAGCCACTGGCATCCCTGATGTGAATGTTTTGTCAATTTAATTAGAAAAGATATTTTAAAATTTGTATATTGACCTTGTTTCCAAAGACACTGAAAAAAAGGCTGTCAATTGGCCACACTGTTACCTTAGTAGTGATACACAATTATGTTTTTAGTTTAAACACTTCCACATTAAAATATATTAAATTATGAGGTCAATGTTCGTGATAGGTCTTTTGAGATGTTTATTAATAAATTAAAAAACCACTGAGGAACAAAGGATTAGAACAGAACATTGTATTAAAGGTACACTACATAATTGGTAAACTGTTACAAAGAGCGTTATTTACACTTTGGATTAAAAGCCCATGTTGATAAAACTGCCTTGTAGAAATTTCAGCCACATAGAGGCAGTAATACTTCAGAAAACCTGAATGGCTTTTGTGTTGAGTTGAATAGTAAAAAAGTCTTTTGCAAACGACTTTGTTATAGAAAACCACCTTCAGTTGTTAATTTCTCACACAAAATACCATTTTGGACTGAAATAAAATCATGTGGTGTTTGGTAACATCGTTATTAACATTTTTAGTAAGGTTTTTCTTGTCAACTCGTGAAAAAAAATTGGGGTCACTGCAAATGATGTGTTATACCTTTAACAATGCTCTTATTATCAGGATTTTATGTGTGTGGTTTGCACTTTTTTAGCCGAGTAGTTTTATCCATGATTTTAGGTGATATAGGTTTGGTTTTCTTTCCCAGACCAATGAAGAGAACCAGGGTGATTCACTGGACCATGATTTATCCATGATTTTAGGTGATATAGGTTTGGTTTTCTTTCCCAGACCAATGAAGAGAACCAGGGTGATTCACTGGACCATGATTTATCCATGATTTTAGGTGATATAGGTTTGGTTTTCTTTCCCAGACAATGAAGTGAACCAGGGCGATTCACTAGACCATGATTTATCCATGATTTTAGGTGATATAGGTTTGGTTTTCTTTCCCAGACCAATGAAGAGAACCAGGGTGATTCACTGGACCATGATTTATCCATGATTTTAGGTGATATAGGTTTGGTTTTCTTTCCCAGACCAATGAAGTGAACCAGGGTGATTCACTGGACCATGATTTATCCATGATTTTAGGTGATACAAGTTTGGTTTTCTTTCCCAGACCAATGAAGAGAACCAGGGCGATTCACTAGACCATGATTTATCCATGATTTTAGGTGATACAGGTTTGGTTTTCTTTCCCAGACCAATGAAGTGAACCAGGGTGATTCACTAGACCATGATTTCAGCACCATGTATGCCAGTCTGCTTATTCCCATTCAGCATATGCTGCTAAGTGGCTCTCTACCCCAGGTAAGAAGAAAACGAGTTCATGTATTCCATCCATTTTAAATGTCATTTTTGAGTGTCAACTGTTAAACCTGCAAACAGCGGCCAAGTTCCAAGTTCAGTTGACGACTTCAGGGGCCAATTTCATAGAGCTGCTTAAGCATGAACAATTGCTTAAGCATGAAAAACGTTGCTTGATAAAATTAGGTTACCAGCAAATATTTCATGAGATTGTCATGGTAATAAATGAAACAGTCCTCTTACACTCGTCATACACTACTTATATCACATGAGGATTTCACTGGTAGCATTCCCTACTCGGCAAGAGTTTTCTGTGCTTAAGCAAATATTTGTGCTTAAACACCTCTATGAAATTGGCCCCTGGTAACTACAGTTTGATTACTTTCACCCGAAATGCAATCTAATCAACGATGGTTAGTCATGTCTGGTCGACCATTTGGAACCAGCCCACAGGGCACGGACGCACTGGTCACTGGTACCCATCAGGTATTGGGTTGATGCAGCATTTTGCACGCAAAGGCATTCGCATAAAAATGTGTTTTGCCAGGATGGCGTTTAACCGGTGACTAATTCTAGTCAATTGAACTTGCTCGATGCTTTCCAAAAATGGCTGCTCTCTTATGCAGGAGGTTGTGTGTTCGAATCCTACCTGAGCACGCTATGAGTTTTTAACATGTCTCCTGGGAAAAGCACTTTGCATATATAGTGCATACCGTGTCATGTAAGTCAGTTTAAAAGCAGCTGCATTTTTGTGTCCACCATTAAAGATTGTTCTCACAGCCTAAAGGCCTATTCACACTGAAGAGCGGTAACGGAAAGCGGCAACGGAAAGCGGTTTGCCGCGCGGTATTACCCGTTCATACAGAGCGCGGAACCCGTGCGGTATATGCAAATTACTCTCATGGAACAATGGCGTCCCACGTGAAAAATCGCCGGTGCGTTGACGAAGCTCTGTTACTTCTGATATTGGCGAGAAGGTTACGTGCCAAAGAAAAGAAAAGGCGAAGAATTTGTGTTCATGAAATCCTTCAGAAAATGGCATAGGCCTATATACATGTAGTACGGTACGACTGTGCACGTGCAACGTTACTACACGTACAAAGCGAGGCATGATGTGGTACTGCAAATGATCCCAAATCCTTGTTATTTTTTACCTGGCATGTCCACTCTCACACCAACAGCCTCCCAGTTGTCTTGTTTTTTAACAGCATCTTTGTAAGCTTCCAAACTCATGTCATTACTGTGGATATTTCTGAACTTCCAGGATCAAACTCTCGGTGCTGTTGCTTGCGTATAAAAAAATGGCGTAATTTTTTTACAGCTGGCCTCGGCCAGTGCGTGACGTCATACCCAACGCGAACGCTGATTGGCCACGACACACAGTCTCAGCGCGGTATTGTTGAAAAAATCGCTCTGGTTTCTAAACGCCGCGGTTTACCGTCCAACCGCGTAGTCTATATTTTTTTACTGCGCGGAATCACGTTACCGCTCTGCAGTGTGAATAGGCCTTTAAGGGGAGTTCACACTATCGCGGAAAAATCACACTGTTCCATTGGTTTGTACACAAACTGGTCGACGCGCAAAACGTTTTGAGCTGGGTCAAAGTTCAAAATTGTTGAACTTTGACCGCGGTGCGCTGACCTTTCCAGCGCGCATCCAATGAGGTATCAGAGAAGCCCCAAGATACCAGAACTGGAATTTTCTATTTTGGAAAGATCGGCGATTGGGGGCTCATGCAATGTGGTGAGCGCAGCGCGAAAGTGTGATTTTTCCGCGACAGTGTGTATCCGCCTTAAGTCCCATTTGATAATTGATACTTTTCTCTTCAGACGACCGTGAAAACACTCCTCAAAACCTGGGCAGAGTTATACCAGGCCTTTGCACGGTGCACTGCCGTGGTTACGACTGCTGACTCCAACTTGGGCTGTGAAGAACTGTGTTGCAAAATCCTCACCTCGTTGGAAAATAAGACTATGGTAAGAATTAAGATTTTTTTTTAATGTAAGTTAACTTTTTTTGAGTCGCTGACAAAATATACTCTTCCAAGTATGAACTGTCGTTTTCTTGAAATATCAATTCTTGATCAGAACAGAAGTTTGTTGAATACAGTGATCTTGTGGATAACAAGGCACTGATCGACCAATCACTTTGGAATCGCTTTCAAGACTGTTCTGCTTCAGTGATTTCATCCAGGTCCAAGAGGACCTGTTTAAACAAAGTGATTCCCACGGGAATGAAATGTGACATTTTCTGTTTCTGGGAGAATCCTGCAGTTAAGGGCTCTCAGAAAATTAATTTTGTTGGATTATCAACCTGATTGAACCTGCATTGGATGAGCCGACCTCTAAAGCCACGCGTCTCCCAAACGGCCCTAGAAGTGCAGGAGCTCAGGGAGGCACTTCAGGCAGAGTGGCGCACCCTGCTCAGCAGCTCTTACACAGGATCGTGCAGTCAAAGTATAATTGCAAAATGCGACTCCTTGCAACTATGGGCTAGTTCGATTCAGGACTAAAGTTCGACTATTTCCAACCAAATGCAGTCTAGTCAACGATTGTTAGTCGTGTCTGGTCGACCATTTGGAGCCAGTCCACAGGGCACAGTCGCACTATTCATTGGTACCCATCAGGCATTAAGTTGACGCAGCGTTTGGCACGGAGCCAATTGACTAACCAAAGGCGTTCGCACTAGAATGTTAGCATGCATGCCTGTTGCCTAGATACTTGTGACCAGCGGTTACCTCTAGTCGTGAATCGAACCTGCTCAATATTTCTAGTGAGGTCACAACTGAAATTTCATTCTTCCAATTTTCCAGACTGCATCCTGCTTAGACTCCATGTCCCAAATCCTTCAGGTCATCGGCAACAGCATCGATTTCTCATCGTTCACCGCCAAGGCGTCCCTGAACAATCCCCTGACTCCAGGGGGAGCTACCCGCGGGCCCCTACGCGCCATGGGTAACCTGACCGCATTTGTCGCACTAATCGTTAAAGTTCTTGATGATGTGCAAGGCCTAGTGTCGGCCCAAAGGACGACGTTTGCTGGACTCGTAATGCAGGTTAGTTTTGTATGCCGACGTTTTTAGTATCGGCAATTTTTGTGGCTTTTTGAAAAATAGTAATATTGTTAGTATAGACCTTGTGCACCGGCAGCCATGACGGGGGGCAGGTTTTTATTTTTAAATGTGACAATAAATCCACAAAGTGCCTGTGTTAAAGTGAACAGGGGTCGATTTCACCGAACTCTTCGTAAATTAAGGTCCATAATAAGGCTTGCGATGGATTATAAGGCTGCAATGGATCGTGGCTGCGGTGGATTTCACCAAACCTATCGTAATCGTGATGCGTTCGATTATTGATTAGGGATTTTTGCTGAGCTGAATTATGTTTTTAATAAAACGGTCGTCGGCTACACGAGTTCAAAAAGTCTCTGTGTCTGCTCTGCGTAGTGCAAGCGCATGCGTTAAATGTGTCATGCAGCTTACAGGATGCGTACCATACATTTCGTGTTTTGCGCGTATTTAAGTCGCGTGTAGAACACAGTAGCATCATGTACATTTTTATTCCACACGTACATGTACACGACGTTGAGGCCGACGTAGACAATGGATGGCCAACTACAGCATAGCTTCCGTGTTTTTGCATGCAGCAAAAAAATCGGACACTTAACAGTTTTGAAGCGACACTTTTTGTCCTCTGCTAAAATCGTATGTACAAATATTTTTACATTTTCTCTCGTTTATATCGCTTAGCATAGAATCTACCAAGAGTGGCAATCAGTTTTTTAGGGTGCCAGAGTTTGTCTCGTCATCAAAAAACGGCAAAAATCACGACCATCGCTGGTCAAAACGTACGCTACGATGACCCATTGCCTCATCGTAGCTTACAGTACGTTGCCATGGCAGATATGCATCGTTAAACTCATCGCTGTTTCTTGAAATCGTTCTTAGGATGCAACACATGTTACGGAGCGGTAACCCATCGCATCTCGAGTTACAAAGTGAAATCGACCCCAGGATACAGTATAATAGTTAGGAGTAATACTGATGTTTACTATAGACCGTATCGAATAGCTGCCATCTTGTAGGGCAACCTTTGTCAATTAAATTGGTCAACAATGTAAGCACAATATGTGCAACCATGCATGTCCTCGAGGAACAAAAACTGCCCCACAAGATGGCAGCCATTTGATACGGTTTATTGCAGACCGATCATTATTGTGGTGTTTTTTGTACAAAATTAAATGCACATGTTCAACCTTATTTTCCCCATACAGTCCAACTCCATTTTGTCCTCGCCATCCATCAGTAACCTAGCTAGCGTTGTGAGCACGCTTTTCACAAACATCTCCCAACCCATCATTATAGAAGCACTCTTGGCTAAGCTGGCTAAGCCAGTCTCCTGTTTCTATGACGACTCGGGGTAAGGTTAACACTAAATTTTCCTCTTTTATTTAATAATTTTATTCTAATAATTTTGACTATTTGTAATTCTTGACGTTTTATTTTTTGATTTGGTATGTCACAAAACTTGACCCAACTTCGTAGGCACACCCCAAAAAGTAAACGCACATCTATTGTCATCATGGGCAATTCCGGAAATTCAAATTTACACTTCAGAGACTTTGAGGGCTTGTAATTCTTCACGTATTCAAGTTGTTTGATTTTAAACGCATGTTCTTCAAGCATCATTGATGGAAGTATAATTCCTGAAAAACTGATTGTAATGCCATTCTCAGTAAGTGTGTAGGGTCCCCAAAACCCTTGGTTTCGGATGTACTCAATGAGTACTTCCGAAACCGAGATATTTTTGGATGTACCACGCGTATTGAGAATGGCATTACAATCAGATTTTCAGGAATTACACTTCCATCAATGATGCTTTAAGAACATGTGTTTAAAATCAAACAACTTGAATACCAGTGTTTGCCCTTAACTTTTTTTCCCAACAGGGCCAGTTGGCTTAAATCTTCACTGGCCCGTCGCCATTTCAAGTGGCCCGGTTTAATACCGTTAACATTTCTGGTCGACCATTCAAACAGTCGACCATTAATGTTTGCAAAAACCACATTTGAGTGAATAAAGTAGGAAAATTTGGTAGTCATAAGGTTCTCCCCATTAAAAGTTTGAAAATGTGTGGTACATTTTAGAGCTTTCTGGTGAATTTTATCCTGGAATCTTGAAAGGCTCTTTTGTTATAAATTCTCAAGGATGCATGTTTTTGTGCACATTAACCCCTTCGCGACAGGGAACTGCATATGCAGTTCCAAGTGTGAGTGTACGTCTTGGGGGTGGTTTTACAGAATTAGCCCATAGTACTACCCGGGCAGAGCTGGTCTCTCAACCTGTTGGCTTGGGGTCAAGTCAGTTTTTGGTTTTTGACATGTGACTTGACTCTGGAGAAAATGACTTGTGACTGGTCTTGGGAAATAAGATTGATTTACGACTTGAAATAAAAACTAGTCATCAAATCTCCAGCCCCAGAGACATACATGTATGTACTGTATAACCAAAACTGCAAGAATTTTTTTCATCACTCCTTTACGTAGTCCTTTTATATGAAAGAAACTTTAGTACGGTGTGGGTCTGTTTTATTTCAACTGGACAGCCGGACCATTTGGGAAGGCTTTCCAGCTGGCCCTAAACGATTTCAACTGTCATTTGGCCAACGGACCAGTGCTAATTCAAACGCTGATAATACGTGAAGCATTACAAGCCCTCAAAGTCTCTGAAGTGTAAATTTGAATTTCCGGAATTGCCCTAATTTCAATTCAATTTCATAAAAGGTATGTAACACATGCCTGGCAGACCCAACAAGGTCACAAGCCTATAGACAATTGGTGCAGATGAAATATACAATGCTTCACATGAATGGTGTGAAATTTCGCTGCTCCGTGTTGGCTAATTTGTAAAATATTGGCAGTTGCAAAAATGTGCATTTCGTTTTTTGTCAAGGTGATTCTTTAGCTTTCATATTCACATTTCAGATGGTTCAAATCGAGCGCCTACCCAACCCCAACATGGCAGAAACTCGAGAAACTATGGACAGACCTACTGACGTCAATCCAAACGCGACACGGCGATCCCTACACCTCCCCTGTCCTAGCCACGGTTTCCCCGTTACTGGAGGCCGGACTGACGCACCCGAAACGAGTCATTAAGAATCACGCCCTCGTCTTCTGGAATGCCACGTTTGCGACCGCTGAGTCGTTGGAATATCCAGACTCGCTCAAGTGAGTTTGCACGTGTAGAGTTTTATTTTTGGTTAAGCGGTGTTGTGTTTTGTGAAAGGGCACTTTCTTAGAAAATTAAGATTGCAGGACATCTTAGCTAACGATTATTGCAGCAGTCTTGGATTTTTCCCAACAGTCGATTTATATAACACTGTTTATATACTGAGGGTAATTATTTTCTGAAGCCCGGTACATGTAAAAACAAAAAAACATACTCTTCCGGAAAATATATATATATATATTTTTTTAATATCGATTCTTGATCAAAACAGAAGTTTGTTGAATACCGTGAACTTGTGGATAACAAGGCACTGATCAAGCAATCACTTTGGAATCGCTTTCAAGATCATTCGACTTCATTGATTTCTTCCAGGTCCAAGAGGACCTGTTTGAACAAAGTGATTCCCACAGTAATGAAATGTGACATTTCCTGTTTCTGAGAGAATCCTGCCGTTAAGGGCTTTCAGAAAACCAATTTTGTTGGGTTTTCAACCTGATTGAACCTGCGTGGAATGAGCCAACTTCTGGAGCCACGCGTCTCCTAAACAGCCCTAGTAGTGTAGAAGCTCATGGAAGCACTTCAGGCAGAGTGGCACACCCTGCCTCAGTAGCTCTTACAGAGGCTGATGCAGTCTGCCTTACCACAAGAGGTGGCCATACACGTTACTGACCGACAATGTTTTATATAACGCCCAAGTAGATCCTCGTCATCTGATTGGACTATAGCAGGTCACGTGTCCTTAAATATTTAGTCCATTTAATGCTACGTCATGAAACGTGCAATTTTGTTCTATTTGCCGTGCAATTTTGTTTCATACGTTTTTTTTCCATTGCATGGTGCGCCCACCTTATTAATTTAGTGCATGCATGTGTAAGCACGCACGCACGAACATTTACACACACGACACAAAAGGCCATGCAGTATATGTATGTGCGGACACAAAAACGTTTTTACACTCACAAGAAACTCAAAACAGTAAGCCTGAATAATTTGTAAAAAAAAAAAGTAGTATGACAAGAATCTACTTGGGTGTTTAAATAAAAAAATTAGGAATAAATATTTTCATTTGGTGAAAGATGGAATGTTCCATTCAACTCGGCTTCGCCACGTTTAATGGAACATTCCATCTTTCACCTCATGAAAATATTCGTCCTACTCGTACACATCCATTACATGTATTTGTATAACATCTCTAGGCCTCTTTAATCTTTCGGTCAGAGTGTAAAGCCGGCCGTACACTTTGCGTTTCGTCTGTGATCCGATCACGAAAGCGCATGTTGTGCAGTCGCATCACAAGGTGTTTGGATTTTGTAATGCAATCGCAGAATTTCGAGCATGCTCGAAATTTGGCGTGTCTGTGCAATCGCAACGGAGTCGGAACGCAAGGTGTACGGCCGGCTCAACTTGCAAGGGTTAAATTGTTTTCCTTCCAGGGTGTGTTTGGCCAAAGTGAATAAGAAGACGCCATTGGTTCTGCCGGGCTGGCTGGACACAGACCAACAAGTTGTCTCAGAGACACCACTCAGCCAATTTCCTGAGGTATGTATATATTTGTTCTTTTCATTCTGGATTTAAAATCTTATTTTAATCCCATGTTAATGGGTCAACTACTTAACTAGTGCAATTTACAATCTACGTGCTCGGTAATTATCTGCATACCAGTAGACCCTACATGGCTTAGATAAGTGTGCCATTTAGGGGGGATAACGTATGCTACATTATCACGCATGGTACATAGCAAGGACCAGTGTCAAATCACTGGGACTGCTGTTAACAGCATGCAACATTTATTTTATCACAAGGATTGTTGAGTTTCAACTGCTATATGGTATATTTATTCAATATATTTTACTCACAGACATTTGTCCAAATTTGTATCAAACTAATTCACCCTGGCAGTTCGTGTGTCATTATAAAAATAACCTATTCATACTTAATAAGCCAGGCAGGGGTTTTGGGGCGTATCTGGGAGGGGTGGTTTTCTCATTGAAGGGTCTATCTCTCTGTAGGGCTTGCTAAGCTCGCGTGATAGTCAATCCCAATCAGTGAGGAGCAACTGCACTGCCGTGATTCGAGACCACCAGTTGGCTTCATAGCTCAATTTGTAGGCCGTCTGCAGTTCGAATCCCGGTGATTTGTATCCAATATTTTTCCTTTGTGTATGTTTTAATGTCGTCTGCTTGTGAATTTTAAAGACTAAAAATTGTATTATTCACAATGCTGCATGTGTGGGGGGAAAAATCAGTGCTTAATTGTCCTTATTAAATTTAAATTTTTCTTTTTCGATTGTCAGAGTGAAGCTTCTCAAAGCCTAATTCCGCCTCCCCCAATCCCCACCCTCCCAAACTTCGGCGCCCACTCACCGCAAAAGGTACACGGTAGCTTCTTGAAGCGTACCGCACAGGCTGAGCGTCTTTTTACTGCGACATCCCCAGAGAGATACAAAAACCCCTCCCCTACATCTACCGGCAAGTGGAACAGCTCCCCGGGGAGGGGTGTGTTGGGGGGTCTGTCGTCTCCCTCGGGGGGTAAAGCGAAGAGAGATGGATCGCCTGCCGTGACTGGTGCCGCGGCCAGGAGACGTTTGCATGTTGATGAAGAAAGTATGGGGGTAAGTGGCTCTTGACCACTTGATGCCGAAGGCATGTAAACACGTTCTGGCAATGTATAGTCACAGGGGCAGTTGACGAGTCAAAACGTCAGCTTTGCCGCTGTCTCCTATGGTTGACATGTAAACATGTCCATTGTCCACCATTCATTTGTACACACCGTGTTTTGAACTTGATGGCTGTGGACGGCCTGTCAGTGTAGAAAATCTTGCTCCGTGGCGGCCGCCTCGGATTATTGCAAAGTATGATGTTTTGGTGAGAAGATTCATACAATAAATGTAGAAATGACTCAAGAGTCAGTATTTGTGGTGCTTGACCTGGTCTTAACTTTTAGCCAATCACATGTGCCTTTTTAAAAAAATTGTATTTTTTGCCAAAAATAATCCCGACATTAACTGGTTAAAGATAGATTACATGATTGGAAAACTGTTACAAACGGTGTTATCTCCATGTGTGATTGAGGATGTGTATGATAAAAACCAACCTGTGTATAAGTCAGCTCAGTACCTCATCTACATTAGATAGATTACAAGATTGGAAAACTGTTACAAACGGCGTTATCTCCATGTGTGATTGAGGATGTGTATGATAAAAACCAACCTGTGTATAAGTCAGCTCAGTACCTCATCTACATTAGATAGATTCCACGATTGGAAAACTGTTACAAACGGCGTTATCTCCATGTGTGATTGAGGATGTGTATGATAAAAACCAACCTGTGTATAAGTCAGCACAGTACCTCATCTACATTAGATAGATTACAGGATTGGAAAACTGTTACAAACGGCGTTATCTCCATGTGTGATTGAGGATGTGTATGATAAAAACCAACCTGTGTATAAGTCGGCACAGTACCTCATCTACATTAGATAGATTACAGGATTGGAAAACTGTTACAAACGGCGTTATCTCCATGTGTGATTGAGGATGTGTATGATAAAAACCAACCTGTGTATAAGTCGGCACAGTACCTCATCTACATTAGATAGATTACAGGATTGGAAAACTGTTACAAACGGCGTTATCTCCATGTGTGATTGAGGATGTGTATGATAAAAACCAACCTGTGTATAAGTCGGCACAGTACCTCATCTACATTAGATAGATTACAGGATTGGAAAACTGTTACAAACGGCGTTATCTCCATGTGTGATTGAGGATGTGTATGATAAAAACCAACCTGTGTATAAGTCGGCACAGTACCTCATCTACATTAGATAGATTACAGGATTGGAAAACTGTTACAAACGGCGTTATCTCCATGTGTGATTGAGGATGTGTATGATAAAAACCAACCTGTGTATAAGTCGGCACAGTACCTCATCTACATTAGATAGATTACAGGATTGGAAAACTGTTACAAACGGCGTTATCTCCATGTGTGATTGAGGATGTGTATGATAAAAACCAACCTGTGTATAAGTCAGCACAGTACCTCATCTACATTATATTACAGTATTGTAAAACTGTTACAAATGGCGTTATCTCCATGTGTGATTGAGGATGTGTATGATAAAAACCAACCTGTGTATAAGTCAGCTCAGTACCTCATCTATGTTAGATAGATTACATGATTGGAAAACTGTTACAAACGGCGTTATCTCCATGTGTGATTGAGGATGTGTATGATAAAAACCAACCTGTGTATAAGTCAGCTCAGTACCTCATCTATGTTAGATAGATTACATGATTGGAAAACTGTTTACAAACGGCGTTATCTCCATGTGTGATTGAGGATGTGTCTGATAAAAACCAACCTGTGTATAAGTCAGCTCAGTACCTCATCTACATTAGATAGATTACATGATTGGAAAACTGTTTACAAACGGCGTTATCTCCATGTGTGATTGAGGATGTGTCTGATAAAAACCAACCTGTGTATAAGTCAGCTCAGTACCTCATCTACATTAGATAGATTACAAGATTGGAAAACTGTTTACAAACGGCGTTATCTCCATGTGTGATTGAGGATGTGTCTGATAAAAACCAACCTGTGTATAAGTCAGCTCAGTACCTCATCTACATTAGATAGATTACAGGATTGGAAAACTGTTTACAAACGGCGTTATCTCCATGTGTGATTGAGGATGTGTATGATAAAAACCAACCTGTGTATAAGTCGGCTCAGTACCTTATCTACATTAGATTACAGGATTGGAAAACTGTTTACAAACGGCGTTATCTCCATGTGTGATTGAGGATGTGTATGATAAAAACCAACCTGTGTATAAGTCAGCTCAGTACCTCATCTACGTTAGATAGATTACATGATTGGAAAACTGTTACAAACGGCGTTATCTCCATGTGTGATTGAGGATGTGTATGATAAAAACCAACCTGTGTATAAGTCAGCTCAGTACCTCATCTATGTTAGATAGATTACATGATTGGAAAACTGTTACAAACGGCGTTATCTCCATATGTGATTGAGGATGTGTATGATAAAAACCAACCTGTGTATAAGTCAGCTCAGTACCTCATCTACATTAGATAGATTACATGATTGGAAAACTGTTACAAACGGCGTTATCTCCATGTGTGATTGAGGATGTGTATGATAAAAACCAACCTGTGTATAAGTCAGCTCAGTACCTCATCTATGTTAGATAGATTACAGGATTGGAAAACTGTTACAAAGGGCGTTATCTCCATATGTGATTGAGGATGTGTATGATAAAAACCAACCTGTGTATAAGTCGGCTCAGTACCTCATCTACATAGATTACATGATTGGAAAACTGTTACAAACGGCGTTATCTCCATATGTGATTGAGGATGTGTATGATAAAAACCAACCTGTGTATAAGTCGGCTCGGTACCTCATCTACGTTCTGAAAAAAACCACAAAAAACTGTGTTCATGCTTTCAAGAAATTTTGCGGAATCATTGTATTGGAACCACTTTTATCTTCCACTTCAGTAAGTTTTTTTTCCAGTCAAATGGTTGTTTAAGATTTTGGGAAGGCACATTTTTGTACGTTAAAACCTGAAGCACAATTCTGCTCAAACTCCATGTAATCCTTAACCTTCAATGTTGAGTTTACTCACCAGTCAGGCGGACCCTGGGAAATCTTGTCCTCTGGCCAAGCCCCAATTATTTGTGTACCCTGCATAGTAGAGAGCTATCAATCATCCTACTTCTGGCCCAGTGACACGATGTAAACAGCTGTTTGCAACCAATGGCCTGACAGAGAAATAGCCCCAGGGTACAGCACTTCTAGAGTCTCCCCTTTGAGTCCATGTGTAATTTTATGTGCAGTGCATGTCAGAGGTTTAAGCCTGGATAATCAAGTTTCCCCCCTCCCCCTCTTTAACACACAGGGGTTTGTTTTCATCGCACCATCTCCCAAGAACACTCGCGCCTTGACGGACCACCAGAAGGAAATGCTGCAAACACGTCGCGTCCTACCGGCGCTTTACAACGACTTGGAGCAGTCGCAAGATACGCAGACGTTTTCTGCCGTCGTGAGCCAGACGACCGAGGCCACCCAAGAGTAAGTTGTAAAATTGTCAACCAAACACATTTTGTGTCCTTGAACAAAAGACACAAAAAATCTATGATGTCTTAGCGATGTCAGAGTAAGCAGATCCTAACTTCCTTTATTGCAATCCACCCTTAATGACTAACGTTCACTTGAAGTTGTAAATCAATTTTACTAAGTCAAGTCACAAGTCTAAGTCAAGTCACATTAATTTCTCCAGAGTCAACTCTCGAGTCAAAAATAAAAGATCGCCGGACGGTTTAATCTTGTCCCCTGAATCACTCCTATTGACAATTTTCCAAATTAGCACTGGCAGCCTCGTTTCAGATGCTGACCGTGCCAGAATTTATTTTCCGCTTTTTCGTTTTGCCCTCCATATTTGATTTTCCGTTTTTTGCCCTACCAACGGGCCATACTTTACTGAGCATAAACAGCGCCCTTAATTGATTCATTAATTTTGTAAAGCAAACTTGTGCAAGTCTAGTCGCCAAGCAAGTGCCATGGCATATGGCGCTTGTGTGTGTAGTGTATGCTAAATGTGCAGTGGTGCCGCGTGTGTGACTGCAGCGAGTGGCTCAAACAGACTTGTACAACTCTAATCCCTCAGCAAGCGCCATCTTTTTCTGCATCGCAAAACAGCAGTGGCTGTGTGTGCATCGTGTGTGTGCGTGGTGTGATGCTGGGGTACTATACACCGCGCTTCGGTTTGCGTACCATCCGTCTGTGTAAATAGGGTCTATTAGAGTTAGCAGTAACACAAATCTTTAGTTAAATTAATATGAAATTTATCTATTTTATTTTTGTAGATCACTACCAGTGATGGAGGATCAAATGTCAACGACGTCGGAAGAAAGCCCCTCGTTGCTCAACCATGCAAGAGGCGAGACTAGTCCCTCCAAAGAATTTCAAACCAAGCAAGACGACCAACTCTCTGAAATTGGGGGTTACCCTGAGACTGCCAGGGATGTTACCAATTCAGCAGTCGAAGATTTAGAATCTACATCTGAAACCAAGAAAACTGATTCCGATTCAGAAAACAAAACCTTGACCTTTGCGGGTATTGTGAGCAAAATGAAGAAGTCGGACGACTTTTCGGCGGAAGTATCTTGTGAAAGCACTTTGGAAAAGAATGATTGTCTTCAAAATACATGTGCAGAAGTTAAAAGCTCTACTGGTTTGAAGGAAAATTTGTCGGGTCATCGGGACGGCAAAGCTAAACCGGAGTTGTGTGTTTCTGATAAGAAAGCGGCGGATTCTATTTCAACGCGTGAAGATAATTTGGAAGTTTGCGTGAAAGAGGGGGAGGCGGAAACTATTCGCAAGGAGCTTGAAGGAGATGTTTTAAATGAGAGAGAGGTTTGCAGTGCGGAGAAAAATGAGAAAGAAATGCTGGAAGGTACTAAAGAACAAAAGGTCTTGGTGAAAGATTCTACGGATGAGGAAAGCGGAAATGAAGGAAAAAACCTGTCCGCCAAAACGTCAGATGATGATTTTGCCATTCCAGAAACTCAGCCCTCACCGAATGGCTATTCGTCTAAAGACAAAGAAAAGATTGTTTCACCCGTGGAGTCTTCAAAACCGTCGGCAATGAAGTTAAATCTTACTCCGATTATTAAACTTCAAAAACTGAACAGAGACGATATCGTGAGGTTAAGCCCCAATCCCTCAAGATGCTCATTTGGTAAACTGGACATTAACAGCAGTCCTAAAGTTTTCACGAGCAGCGAAGAAGAGGCAACTCCGAATCAATTCACGTCTCGGTTGATGCAGCTCGATGAGAGGTCCAAAGCCAAGAAATCTTTCACCGAGCCTAAAGCGAAACCAAAAAGGGTGGCTTTAAAGAAGACGGCAAGAGGAAAAAGCCAAAGTTCGGGACGGAAAAGTCTGCAGAGCTCGCAAGCTGATTTAGCCGAGCTGGCTGAAAAATTTGAGTTGGACGGCATCGAGCCATTGGCTGATGAAACTGACTTGGACCAATCAGTTGACCTGATGGATACGGACGACCAATCAAAAGGGGTCTTACAAGAGCCTGAAATCAGAGATGAGAAGACGTCAAAGGGTTGTCCAGATAAAGATGTAGATGAGAATGGTCGTAAAGAACCAAGGATTGAATCGGAAAGTCTAGCGACATCTGCTATATTTATTCAAGATGATGCAATGGACCACAACCAATCCGAGTCTTATGCAGCTGACGAATCAGCTCTGGAAACTACAGTTGATGCAAAACTTCAAAACCAAAACCAAAACTTACAAAATCTTCCAGAATCTACAAATAGCCAGGTAGCTAGAAATAAAGTGCCAAAAAGAAGACTGTCCAGGAAATTAATGGCTGCATCCTCATCTAAGGATAATGCCAATTCTTCACCTCAAACTGCTCACAGACAGAATTCTGACAAATGTTCGAGTCAAAGGCCAAAGAGAACGAGCTCTAAGAGAACAAAGACATCAAAAGAATTAAAAATACAAAAGGAGGCCCTTGATAAGCAACAATTAAAGGATGTTCAGCAAAGCGATCAGTCTGTAGAATTGAAAAAGGAGAAAAGTCAATCTCTTAAAGAAGATGCAAAAGAGAAACTTCAGCCAGGAACATTGAGCAACATTCCCGAATCACAAGATGAGGAGAAAGAGATAAATAGTTGTGATGACCTCTTCGAGAGCTGCCCGCAAGAAGTCTCGGAAGACACAGCAACTAAGACAATGCAGATTGCAGCCAAGAAAGCACCATCCAAGACCAAGTCCAAGCTTGGTTCGAGGAAAAGAACGTCTCGCAGTTGGGAAAATGCAGAGGAAAGTGAGGACGACATCCCTCTCGCTAAAATCAAACATTGTTACCTCGATGTCGAAAGTCAAACTTCAGACTCCGAAGTTGATTTTCCAAAGAAAAAGTTGAACCAAACTTTATCAAGTCTGCCCGAGAAGAGTTGTGATGAAATCGAAAACAAAACTGACACCAAGGAAGAGACGCCAACAGAGACTAAGAAAATCCAAGAAATGCTGCCTGGGAAACGTAACATCAGTCCAAAAACCAGTCCCAATGTGGCTTCTGCAAGGAGAATCTTAAAACGAGCCAAGAAGTCACCAAACGGCAACAAAACGTCGCCAGGCAAAGCGCGTAATGTTAAGGTCGCTGCGAAAATATCTCCCATAGCTACGAGGCAACGAACAAGTAAACATCTGCAGTCCTTGAGTGCCAGCGTGCCGTGTAAACTTGGCAAAAAGCCAAGGAAGAAATCTAGCAAGGAAGAAGAAAAAAGACAAGATAAACCTCGAAAGAGGTTCAAGTTCGAAGAGAAGCTGGAACAAGCGGACCTTAACGAGACAATCGAGGATCTTTTCCCGTGGGAATTGGAGAGTGAATGGGGCAATCTGTCCCCCGTTGCCGGCCTGTCAACCAGTTTACCAATTCCAGACAGTAACAGTCTTTTATCACCAAGCCCCATCAGTTTCATCGAAGAGGACATCCACGAAAAAGATCTAGGACTCGGAGAGGAAGCGTTGTTCCTTCTTGAAGTGATCCCATCTTCTGCCACCAGTTTGGACAAAAACTCAGAACCAGCTTCTTCAAACACTGTGACGCCAGAAACAGATGCGGTCGCGGATGAAACCCTCGTAAGCAATAGTCTCGAGCTCCAAGTAATCGCCGATCAAAACAAGAGAAGAGATTCTCCTCTTAAGTCACAAACCTGTTCTGAAAATATCCCTGCCTCGGATTCAACGAAAAAAGACGATACTTTGCAAGAGCTTCCATCGACCGAAAATGCACCTCCCAACGAACGCCTCTCTGTCGATGACAATTCCACAATGGTGCCACAGTCGCCCGTACTTCCCCTAAAGTTCGCTCCATCCTGCCACAGTTCACCTAATGTCAGAGCTTCTAAGAGCGAACCGACCCCTCAAAGTTCTCCCTCAAGCTCCATTCTTCCAGTATACTCTCCATCGGGGTCTCCGAGCGGTGGGATTCTGAAGCGAAGGGAAACTGCGTCACCTTCACCGAGCAATAAGGTGAGTGACGTTTGTTAAAGGCTTGTTGATAAAGGCAGCTGCATAAATATGCCAAGTGTATTATATAAATCCACGTATAATTTGAGGCACCCAAACAAATTCATGAAGATATCTTGAAGATTAACCACTTGATGAGGACGTGTAAACACATTCTGGCAATGTATAGTCACAGGGGTGGTTGACGAGTTAAAACGTCAGCTTTGCTACTGTCTTCCACGGTTGACGTGTAAACAAGTCCATTCATTTGTACACACTGTGTTTTGAACTTGAACTTGACGGCTGTGGACAGCCTGTCAGTGGAGCACTTCATGACGACCGCCTCGGAGTGTTCTAAAATATGATCTTTTGGTGAGAAGATTCATACAATGAATGTGGAAATGACTCGAGAGTCGGTGTTTGTGGTGCTTTATTTAGTCTTAACAATTGGCCAATTGCCTTTTTTTTTAAATTAGTATTTGCCAAAAATAATCCCAGCCTCAACTGGTTAACCAAGATGTGACCTTCCAAAGATATCTTAATGTCGTGGTTCAGAAAAGCATGTTATTGAAAATTTTACCAACAAGATTTGACAAAATTGAAATGTGTTTCATATTGCTTAGATTCTTTTGGGACATAAGTCAGGGTTCGACCTTAGCGGTCGCCCACTCGCCAAATGCGAGTGAAAACAGCAGCGGGCGAGTCAAAACCCTTCTCCGGCGGGCGAGTAAAAAGGTTGAAAGGTCCATATTTCAGAAAGGCATGATGTACGGTGGATTTAACACAAAACTTTAGTCCCCATTAAGAGAGATTAAGCCATTGCATTAAATTTGCCAAAACACTTGGTAAAAACATTCGCACTTCTTCCTTGTTGCCTCCAACCAGATTTGAGAACCATGGTAGACGTCTTAGAAACAGTCACACAATTTCTCAGCTTTCTGTCAGAACCACACGGTTTAAGAAAAGTCCCATTCCCTTTTTTATTGATATTCTGAATAAGTAAATTTCAGCACTTTTAAACTTTGAATAGGGATTACCCTTGTCAGGTTATTATTATTATCTTAGGATGTGATGTGGTTATATGGTGTCTTATCTTCTGATGTATTATTTCTGTAACATACATGTAATTTGGCCGTTTGGCCACGAGGTGTATGAAATAAAATACCAATACCCATGTGTATTTAATTTAGAAATTTCTCCTGTTGATATCCATATAATTTTGGGGCCTCTAGTCCGGCGCATTTGCCACCGATTTCCACAAGGCCGCTCGCGATCGCGCACGCAATTTCAGCATTAAAAATGTGTTCATGCCAACGCGATCGTACTGACACCCCGTACGTACGTCCGTATAAAACAGTCTCGTGTGGCACTATTTCTCCGGCGCCGAGGATCGTCGAATATTTCCATAAAAATGACGATCAAGCGAAACACGGTCGCTGAGATGCACGAAAAAACGATCACAAAAAATTCGATCGACAACCCAGCTACATGTATGTCATGTAGGAAATGTATAAAAGTCGGAGGTAGATGTTTTTGCTAACGTGTAGTTGGTGCGTTGACGGTGGCTCCGGAGCTACGTGTATTAAAATAACAAGCCGGAGGTAGGTTGTAGCATGTACTACACGGTAACAAACGATTCTACCCGGGTCACCTCTGGGTTACTCCGTTAGCTCCGGACCGACCTCCGGGTTTCAACCACACCCCGTGCACGTGCAGGGGATTTCACATGCGGGGGATTTCCCGATCAGAGTAAGAGGCCAACTCGTGTTGTAAAACGCATGCTGATCGGCTGATAAAAATAATATGACCTGTTGCTAGTAAATTCTGGCCAATGACGTTCAAGTTAACAAAATGGTGATCGGCATGAGTTGGACTGGTTACCGCCCCACTGAAGCCGGGAATCTTTTGTCCGGAAACCAGACTAGGCACGTTCCGGTGCCCGGTGGACCGGGACCAGGCCGTCTGTACCGTATCGAGAGCTGTTTTTGGTCGGGCCGATACGCACGTGGGGAGAACCTCAACGTTGGCCAACAACAGGTACCAGGCTTTCCATAGACGCGTGCACGAAAGCATCGAAACCAGTGGCGGACGTTGGGCCAACGTTTGTGTGTTTGGAATGCAACCCATGTGTACGGCCATAATGCATGGGGAAGAAACAATAGCACATGTATCGATACATGTACATGCAGTGGGTACATGCATGTCCGGACATTCATCCTGTTTGTTTACACATGTGTACACACGCACATTAACCACGATGCTAACCACGTGCGCACGGCCAGCACGGGGTGTTCGTAAACGGAATTTTCGGAACGATTAGAAGCTTTTCAAAGTAATAGATGAAAAAGAAATGGAAAACTACCCGTTTATTTTTACATTTGGAAAGAATTTAATACTTGGCAATTACCAGACCTTTACAAAACACATGAGAACAGAGTTTTTCCTAGTAAAGTTATTCCTGCTACATGTTGTTTCTGTTTGTTTCTATAGTAAAATCTTCAAGTTTTTTTTTTCACTATTATTTTTTTCCTCATCAAATGTGCACCTACTGATGCTTTGATAAGTCGTTCTGTACCGCTGAAAATAAAACCAAAGCCTTTTCTTTGCAAAATTCCACACTCGATAGATGTTGGTACAAAATGAAGAAATTTAGAAAAAAATGGGTAAAAACATGCGGGCTAGTAAAACAGCTTGCGGACTACCTAAATTGTTGGTTTACTAGTCCGGCGGGCGAGTAAAAAAATAAGTAAAGGGAAACCCCTGTAAGTCGGGTATCAAATTGAAGCTTATGATCCCAGCTTTCGGGTGATGTATTGTCAAAATAGCAGAAAATTCAATCTTTACCTACACACTTTGAACAGAAATTACTCTAAACAATAGCCGGGAAGTTTGGACGAGAGAGGGTGATCTTATTCCTTGGGGTGGATTAACACTGAGCTTTTTCGCATATAAATGCAATGCGCGTCGCTTTGAGAACAAGCGGCGTGGAGGGAATTTGGGATGAAATGATAGGGCCTACATTGAAAACCACAGAATTGACTTGGGCGGACAAGCTGTTTTGGAATTCTGTGATTTTCACCTAAAATTGACACCCTTATATTTTGTCCAGTCTCGCAGAGTAAGTTTTGCCGAGCCGATTTCCGAGCACTCTCCAGTGAAACGCTTTGCTGCAGAGCTTGCTTTTAGCGACCCCTCGGAGACCCAACCAACAACAAGCAAGATTCAGCAACGTTCGGCGTACCCGCCCTCGCCTCTTGTCACCACCACGCCTTCCAAGGTTGTCAATGTTCACTCCAAGTTTATCACTACACCTTCCAGGTAAGGCCGGAAAGAAGAACCCAGTTATCCAATAGAGGTTTCACAAGCCATAGAAACGGACAGCGCGATGGATACGTCACAGGTTTCTGCGCTTGTGTGACGTCATACGTGACTCGCTATCCGCTACGTGTTTGCACGGCACGGATATCAAGCTCGCTATGCGTAAGCACTAAACGCGTATTAAAATTTAGTGTTTTTCCTAATTTTTCGTTTCGTTTATGTATACAGCTAGTATGAATTATGAATGTCCACAAACTTTTTGTGCATTTCAAAGCTTTGAATTGAAAGTAAAATAAAAAGTAATGCATCAGGACAACCTGACAAGTTAACATGACTGCCAGAATTACTAAAGAATTGTAAGGAATGGCCAAGATTTAATAGGATATGCAAAACCCGAGCGACAAAAAAGTTTGCCTAACTTTTTAAAAGTTTTGCTGCGCATGCGCAAACCGTAAAACCGCCCCTTTAATCCGTCACTGAAATCATATTTGTTACGTCTTCTGTTCCCTAAACAGGCGATCATCTAGCAGTGGGTTTGGGACTAGGATTAGTCCGAGTTCAAGAAGGATCAGCCCAGGGTCTGCCCGGAGGCGAACGGCCAGACACGAGAACTTTGTTACACCTCTGTCGGGGAGAAAGGTCAGAAACAAATATACTGTAAAACAAACTGTATTGGGCTTTTTGGTATTTGGGAGTCGGAATTAAGGCATCTCATAGGTGTTTTGCTGTGCGTCTGCGTTTAAAAAGGCGCAACACATGCTTAATGCATTGTGACGTTTCATTTGACTTCCAAAACAGCACAGAAAACGCACGTGTAATCGGCAAGAACTTAATTAAGCACACTTTTTTTTTACGCGGCAAAAAATCAAAGTTGGGAGTGCACCTTACACACAGAGTGTTTGTAACTTGTGTGTAGTGCGTACTTTTTCTCTCTGCACCAGACGTCGGTAGTTATGGGTGCACCTTGTACACTGGTGCACCCTATATAAGGGATTTTACAGCAGTTTTCCCGAGCAGTACACATCAATCCTTAACCAGTTTAAATAAGGGAAATTTGTTAATTTGACAAAGATGAATCGTTTCTTCAAATGAAGGTTGCGTAAATATTATAAATTTGCAATCTCTTCGTCAAATGAAGCTATTTGCTTCATTTGACGAACTGATTTTAATCTTCGTCGAATGCGTTCACTTCAGGAAATCTTTGATGTGAATTGAGAATTTGTCACTAATAATTTTTATTTTTTTCAACAGATAAAACACGTGAAGCAGAGCTCACAAATCTCCCAGGGGACCCCATCCTCTCAAGCAACTCAGCAAAATACGCTTGACAACAGCATAGACAGTGACTATGATAATCAAGAGAGTGTGTTCCCGGATCTTGCTGATTGTGGCACCCCTGTTGAAAGGGTTCTCCCACAGCTGACATCTTCGATGTGGTAACTTGGAGAAGATTTTTTTAAATTAAATTTAATTTTTTTTCTTTTACACTTTTTTAAAATATAGATTATAAGATTGCAAAATTGTTACAAATGGCGTTATCACATGTTTTTTTTTTCAGGTCTAGGGGTCTTGGCCAGCTGATCCGGGCACGGAACATTCTCACGGTGGGGCATCTGTGCTCTCTGTCGCCCTCGGAGGTCCGATCGCTTCCCATTCGCTCCCCGAAAATCGGCAACCTACGCAAGGTCATGGCAAACTTTCAGAAACAGCAGGCCGCAAAAAGCGGTACGCCATTGACAAGCGAGGGCGCTGTAAGAGAAAAAGTCGGTGGAGAAAAAGGAATGCAAGCGAAAACGTTTGAAAAGAGAATTGACAAAGATTCTGTGGAGAAACAAGGTATTAAGATGCCGTCCAAAGGAACATTTTCCAGCTTTTATGATCGTCAAAAAGTTGAAAATATTTCCAAAATGAACCTATATTTACTTGGTTTTCATCATTTACACTTAAAATGAATGTAAAAATCCCAAAACAATTTTGCTTTGTCAATATTTTCACGGTTCTTCAAAGCGTGGGAAGGGGGGAGGGGGGTCGAGGGCCGCGTAGGACTTTACATGCACTGTAAAATGTTGACATTTCATGGTACTGACAAAAACAATATTGATAAGTAGTATTTCGGGGGAGGGAGGGGCGTCTTGAAAAATACTACGCTCTGTAGAACTGAAAATGTTGAAAACTTTGGACAGCACCCAAGTCTTGAAGAATATTGAGGGTTTATTTGGTCGTAGTAAATTTGTGAAATATCGTGGAAAATTTGTGGAATTTTATTTAATGCAATATCTGGACTCTGGTGCCTAATCACCATTGAAATGAAACGACCAAATCTGGGATGAGAGAAAAATTACTCATCTGCCCGGTGAGTCGGAGGTCTCAGGTTCAAATCCTGATAAGGCCCTGACAATTTCTCTCATCTCGAGTTTGGTTGGAATTTTATTTGAAATTGGAATTGAAAGTTATGGTATAGTTGTGGAATTGTGCACAACCCAAATAACTGTAGAAAATAAAACATTTTGGGGAAAAATTTGATTCTAATTTTTTGTGAGCATTTTATTTTTTACGGTTCCCATGGAAATCTTAACATGAAATTCCGTGACTTTTCCACGACAATTTGGATTTTCCCCAATAATTTTTACTTGAAATTTATACCACTATTTTGTAATTTTGTAAATCTTGTAACTTTTGTCAATTTTTCGAGCAAATTATCTAAAAGGGGATAGTCAACTCATGTTGATACAAAATAAATTTGTTTTGTTCCACAGATACCAAAATATCTACTCCATCTGAACCCACATCTTCAGAAATTCCTTCCACGAGTAAAACCATGCCCTCCCAGGGAACAAAACGAAAACACGACGCCCTTGAAAGAGGCCCCCAAACTCGAGATGAGGAATCACCGAAACCTAAGCAGCCCAAACTCGTGGACAAACTGGAACAACTCGTGGGTGAATTTGCCCACGAGTCCCTGGCCGATTTGCCCTCGGACCGACTCTTCAAAGCACATCAACACGTCAACAGTATGATGGAGTCTATTATGGCTGCGTTGAAAGTCAAGGTAAAATCGCCAAGTTTAAGCAGTTGATTGAGTCTGAATAATTAGTATTCCATTTAAAAACTGCCAGAAAATGTGATGTGCTCAAGCAAAATTAGTCGGAACTCGATAATCCTTGTTTTGGGATATGGCGAAAATACGTTCATATGGGCAGAAAAATGAAATGGATTTTATTTTTACGAAAACAAAATGTAATTTTTTTTTTTCATGTGAAAATATTTTTTTGGACAATTCAGAAGGGAAGTCCAACTTTTATGATTGTCAAAAAGTTGAAAATATTTCCAAAATGAACCTATATTTACTTGGTTTTCATCATTTACACTTAAAGTGAATGTAAAAATCCCAAAACAATTTTGCTTGATTTTATCACAAATGCATGTAAAAAATATTAAAGATGTCTTATATACTGAAGGATAATTTGGGGATTACTAATCTGCATTTGTATACACAAATCACTAAGCATTTTGTATTCTCTTTCCAAAAGCCTGTAACTCTTTTTTTATTCTAGTTATGGGGTGTAGAGAACTAGCCTTAAAGGCACAGGCTCGTCAGCAATACGCGCGTGCCAAATTCGCGCCACGAAATACGCAGCTCCATAGCAAAGGCATGGAGCCGTGTATTTCGTGGCACGAATTTGGCATGCGTGCATTGCTGACGAGCCTCTGCCTTTAAGAAATGTATTTTTAATCTCATGCTAACGTGAGAATGTTTAACAAACGGACAAATTTGATTCTCAAAATACGATAATTTTTACTCGTTTTGTCAAACTGTCGACATTCAACTTGTTTGAATTTTAACAAACGGTTAGGTCTGTAAGTATAAACTTAGTGTAAAGCGAAAGTGTGATTTTGTTAATATTGTTAACTTTTTTGAGCGGCATTTTGTATAAAAGAAATAGAGACTCAAATATACATGTAAGATCAGAAAAACTGCGACTGATGTTACTTTTATTATTCAATGGTGTTTAACCCGGGGTAATGCTGTAGTTGCGGCATCAATGTTTAAATTGTTAATCCTTTTGTGAACATGGCTCAATTCACTTGTAAAGTGTCCTAATCTTGTGAGAAATACAGTGCGAATGCAGTTTTGCAGACAAAACGTTTTGTGGCATTTTTGTTTGTGTTCTCTTTAGCGAGAGATTATGCTAAAACAATTGGTATGTTCATTACTTTTGTATGATGTACTTTAGTTTATAAAATTGTCAAATACATGTATAACCAAAAAACAAATCATTATTTTGTAATTATTTTTTACATTTCTGTACATGAGGTGACTGAGTACTAAATAATTACCTTTGGTCGGGTGCATTTTCCAATAGAACTGCAAGCTGTATGGTTCCCTGAGGGTCGCATAGTAAAACCCATGTAAACAGGGCGACACCGTTAGTACACAGACTTATTACGGCTCACGATAACAGTAATAACATTTTGTCCAAAATATTTTTTTGTACAGTTTTGTCGGTTTTTGGTCGCACACTTGTACCTGTCAGTTGATCATCGCATTTTGATTACACCTCAGTTTAATCGGTGAAAGCAAAATAACAAAATTTGAAGAAACGGGCCTACTTTTCAGTAGGGTTGTACTAATGCAGTCTAGTCTATCACAAGTCCAGAAACGAGATGCAAAGGATAAACACGCACAAAAGAATGCCTTTGTTGGAGTTCAATTGAATAGCTTGTGACTTGAATTAAGACCCGGGACTTGTGGTGGACTCGTCTCAACCCAGCTTTTCAGCGAACAAGTTTGATGTTAATAGAAGAAGTGTCTCAAAAGTAGGGTTTTTTAGTCTGATTGTATTTATGTACAAGATGCACAGGTAACTCTCTCACTTTTAAGTGTTCAATTTTAAAGTGAATAAATGTACAAGAAATTCACATTTATTTATCAAGAAATTAAAAAAGATTAGTGGATTGTTTTTGCCAGTCATCAAGGATTTAATATTTGTTCATAAAAGTTGCTTTCGCAGGAAACTGTTCATCAGCACCAGTGTTTATGCATACAAAACTTTGTACTTTTTAAAATAAAGAATCACTTGTTTCACTAAATAAGTGAACAGTTTGTCTGTGTTTTTTTGTGCCCTTGAGCAAGGCACTTTGCCGTAAGTTGCCTCTCCCCACCCAGGAGTAAATGGATACCTGCAAAGGTCACAGCCGTTGAGCGCTTGTGTTGGGCTGCATACTCCCCAGGGAGTTGTGCCCAATGACCAGGGTAATAATGTGTAAAGTGCCATTGTCACAAACAGTATCCCGGTGTATCAAATTTGAGGCCTTGGTTGATTCTAGAGGTTGTGGGTTCACATCAAAACGTCTATGGTGTGTCGGGGTTGTAGTGAAGTCCATCACAAGCCTTCGCAAGTCCCCTGAGTCTTAATTCAAGTCACAAGCTACAGCTATCATATGCTTCTTGTTACTGGATTTGTGCGGAACTTGTCACAGACTTGTGATGGCAGTCTGCCGGTAAGAGTTGGGAAGTTGATCAGAAATTGTTCTCTTTAAAATGACTCATCTAGCAGACTAGCATTGAATGTGCAGATTTGATGGGAAAAAAACAATTTCGAGTGGGAAAAATTTAAGATTGTGTGGAAACACTGTCTCGTATGTTTTGCACACCAGGTCCGAAGCCATGATCAACTCCCAATTCTTTCCCGTCTGCCCTTGGGCAAGGCACTTTACCATAAATTGCCTCTCTCCACTTGTGAGGGTAGTGAAGGTGGTGTGTGTTTGATTAGCTCATGAGTGCCTATGGGCAGCCAGGGCTGCATGCTCCGCAGGGAGCTGATAAATAAGGAATGCTATTAAGAGCCGAATGGCCAGGGGTAATAATGAGGCAAATGTGCACTTTCGACTATCAAGAAGCTGCCATCTTGTAGGGCAGTTTCTTTGTTCTTTGAGGACATCCATGGTTGCACATTTTGTGCTTACATTGATGACCAAGTTTCCTTACATTAAAACCAACACATTTTGGTTTTGACGAATTTTGTTCAGTGGAGCTGACCAAGTGGTAATAGAGCCTTTGCACTGCCGCCATGACAGGGGGCAATCACATTGTTACCATGTGTCATGCATGAGTAGGTGCTTTGTGGTTCTATTGTTACATCATTTAAATAAGAGAACCTGCCCCCTGTCATGGCCGCCGCCGGTGCAGAAGCTCTATATAAATGAATCCCTGGCCTTATCAAAAGAATGTTGGTACATGCATGTAAACTAGTCTGCAGAGATTTCAGCTACCGTACATACTATAGATATGCATCAATGCTTCAGAAAACCTTTAAAATCCATGTGTGGTTTTTGTCTCAAGTGAATGTTTAAAATGACTGTGCTACTTTTCCCCCAATGTATTTCTATGGTCATACACAATTATACAATGTACATAAAAACGTGAATCTGTGCCCAGTTTTCTGACAAAATGGCAGCGCACATACTGCAAGGCCTTATTCCTGCAGTTGCCATCTTGTATTTTGGTACAGTGAAACCTGTTATTAAAGGCACATAACAGGCTCGTCAGCAATGCGCGCGCGCCAAATTCGTGCCACGAAATACGCAGCTCCATGCCTTTGCTATCTGTTCGGTCCCAAATCAGTTTTTACACAAACAAATAGAGGTAGAACCTGGATATTGTGGCCCCTGTCTAATGTGGCCAGGGCCCGAGGACGGTGTGTACAATCCTATACCATCCCAGCACGATATGTGGCAAAGGGACCGCTGCCCCCCAAAAAGGAATTCCTCTAAATTTCCTTGGATGTTTAAAACACGTACAAGGGGTTAACAATGGAAGGGGGGTACCCTCTGCCACATATGAATCCTATGGCAGTTGAACCTGGATAATCTGGCCACACACACTAAATGGCCTCAAAGCTACTATGGGAAATTTTCTGAGTTCAGGAAAATTGTTGAAATACCGAACGTTATGAAGAACCCTTTGTACACTTCACTTTTAGCTGTTTTTTAAAACTATACACATGTACATGCAGTAGTGAGTTTTAATGTGTTATTGTATATCCATGCATATGTGCCCGCTGAACCTCTGTATAAGGGCCACCTGTTTATTCTGGCCACATTGTTGGTCCCTTGGGTGCACAATGTCTTTTATTTCTTGGATAATACTTTAACAAACATACATTGTATACAATGCAATTTCACAGAACAGCCGTCTTTATTGTACTCTATATTTACGCCTCACATTCATTTTTAAAGCTTTAATCCAGTTTCACAAATGTTTCTAAATAACAATATGCATGTTAATTTTGAACTTTAAAAACTTAAGAGTTTCTTGGGGTCGTTTTTCTGTCCCTTTAAGATTGTAGGCCCAATTATTTCCATAAAAACTTGAGTAAATGCTTTAAAAAAAAGTTAAAAGCAAATGCTAGTTTTTATGCATATGACGTCTGTATTCAGGGCTGTGAAACATTTTTTTAAAATGGCAAATTTTATTCGATTTCAAAATTGGGGGAAAGTCACCAGTTACAAAAGATAAAAAACAAGTTACAAAAAAAAAATTAAATACAGTTTATAATACTTTGCAGAACATCAAAGTTTGAAAAGTTAAATCTTTCCCCATATTTTTCTCAGTGGTGGACTTTTTTTACGAATCATTCATTTCAAAGCTAACTTTGGCTAGTTGAGAGATCTTGATTTCAAACCTGCCATTTGACACTTGTTCGCTCAGTGGTTGAAGTGTCTGCTCTATAATGCAGATGGTCATGGGTTCAAGTCCCACCCAAGCATACTCTTAAGTTTTTAACAGTTCTGAGTACTTCTTTCGTATATCCCCTAATGGGATCTGGTTGCTGAGATTAGCCTACCTAAGTTGTTGTCCTGTAGCCACCTAGGAGGTTCTTCAGCACGGTCATGAAGTGCGAGAGAACAGGAAGAAATGCTCAGTTTTAGAGGGAAGGGAAAACCCACGTACTGATGAGAACCCAATCCACATAGTGACCCGGGACTGGACTCGAACCAGGGCCACCTGGTTCTTCAGGAAGAGTACTGATAAATTACATAAGTAATTCCCAATTAATCATCTTAAATCCATTTTATTTTGTTTTCTCAATGAAATTGGCCAAATGTACAAGCACTTAAAACACCAGGCATGTAGTTCATGTTTTCACCGGCAATCAGGGACGTCCCATTAATCTTTTGAAAACCTTACTGTAGGGAAGAACTCCTTTAATGACACCTAACTCAATTTTACCTAAAGCTACAGAGCTGAAATTTAAACGTAAATGGTTTGTGCCCTAACCTGTAATAGGTTTCACAAACCATTATAGGTTAGGGCACAAACCATTACAGGTTTCACAAACCATTTACATTTCAAATTTCATCTTTAGGTAACGGCCTCGATTGCTGGCGTTTGCCATAGGTGGGTTTGTTAATTTACCAGCAATCGGGGACGTTCAATTGCTTCTCTTTTTTGGATTTGCATGGGATTGGCAATAGGGGACCTATTGTCCCTGTTTTGTTCTCTCCCATGGAACGTCCCCGATTGCTGGTATAAACAAACGCACAAACTCTATACAACACCACAATAACTGGTACATAAAAGTATTTTTACTATTTTAGTCACTGTACTCTTGACCTGAGCAGCACAGCACATGTATATTTACAAACAATAAATAGTTTTCTATATTTTAAATAATTATCACGGACCTTTATAAGTTTATTAAAATGCAGAAATACAATAGAACACAATGGCCTACTTACTAGTTAATTTATATTTCTGAATAACAAACTTACACATTGCTAATAAATAGATATAGTCACACCTTGTTTACACTGGTCCCGAGCTCGGGATCAGGATTGATCTCCTGATAAGAATGCGCCAGTGTTAACCCATTTTTGCAGTATTGATTGCTTTCCGTGACGTAGAACATCCGGGAATGTTTGGGTGTCACCGGTCGCGCGCGCCAATAGACGCAGATGAACATGCGTAAAAAAATACTCACCAGCGTATTGTCATTCAAAAATGGCATTCGATACAACTAGCCATGGCGCAACAACATAAAGCAAGGTTAAGCAACAGAGGTAAGTGCAACCAATGCGCTTTTATTGCTTATTTTGCCGGTAATCACTCGAGCCACGTGGGTCATGAAAAATGACACTCAAAATGGTGGACGGAAGCGTGACGTCACCGGAAAGCAATCAATAGGCCTAAGCAACCTTTGCCAAAATACTGGAACAATTACATTTTGTTGTAAACTTTTCCTCGGAAGATTAAACTATTTTCACGTAACATTTATATTACAATATCGATTTCTCTGCAGTGCTTACACTTTTACGAGAAGTTCCATCACGTCATGGTTAAGTACGGCTCGGTTGTTAAATCTCGCGCCCTGATCACGTCGGTGACCATGCTCCTGTTCGTCGCGACGCAGTACGCAAGATCTTCGCTCTGACAGTGCGTGCTTGAGGGATCTATGCAAATCGTCACGATGCCGAAAATGCACACCAGAACGCCGAACCCGCATACTAATAGCGACGGTACTTTGTGCAGCGTGTACCAGTGGCCCTCTTGGAGACGGATGTAGCACAGCGTGGGGAGGATGAAGACTAATGGAACAGCTGCGATGATCCCCTGTGGCATAAGAACAGCCAAACTGTAAGTTAAAACCTGAAAAATCCATGCATGTTTTTTGTGTTGAATGAATGGTAAAAAAAAATTGTCTGCAGAATTGTTTTTTTTAAAAGCAGTTGGCAATTTCTCCCACAAAGGTACCATTTTACAGGAAAAAAAAATCATGTGCGGCATTTTTAGTCCGATTTTTCTTGTCGACTCGTGAAGTAAAATTTTGGGTAACTGCAGCTTTCAGCTACTTACGTTAATGGATAAGACGATACCCAGACATGACGTGCTCATTGAGATACCCAGAGTTAATCCGACTAGAACCAGGGTTAAGATGAGATGCCGGGTTAAGGGCTGAGGTGAGCTGGCCCACCCGTGGTGGACGATGAAATTCTCTAGTACCTGTTGAAAAAAGAAGGAAAAAAAAAAATATGCAAATTTTAGAGGAAGCTGTCAGTAACATGTTTGACCACCTCTCGTGGCATGGCAGATTTTGTAAGACTTGTAAGATTTTGATATCATATCAGTTGTCATATTTGTCTCATTACCATTCTGAAAATTCAAGCTCTCAATCCGCATATTTGCAAGGATATCGTCAAAAATACCACCAATGCTTTGTAAACTAATTTATCCAGTTACATAAAACATGCAGTGATTACACCAACCTTTTTGCTTCCACACAAAACAAATTGGAGATTGCAAATTTCCCGTTTTCTTCCCATGGATAGTATTTTATATAATTGTTGGGTTAGAACAAAATTCATTTTCTGGAATAATCTGAACAAGCTCCTTTAACCCTCGGAGATGCACCGCGTATAACACGTAAATAACACTGTTTGGCAGACACAATCCTTTCTCTAATGGCCTAAATAAACTCCTCAAAAAAAGTTCGGAAAGTCAAGTTTGACTGACGATTTCTCTCTAAATCATTTTCCTTGAATTTGGTATCATTGGAAAGCCCTGTTATTCCTCTTTACAGTGATGTGTCATTTGTTATGATTAATCAATTGGGGGATGTGCAGTATAGCGGAATACAGGGGTGGGTGGAAAGTGAAATGTCACAAAATTCACTGCTATTGTCATGCAGTGCATTCTTTTTTTGCTTGGAGGATGGGAATGTGTCAATGCACTTTTTGACAATAGCAATGCATTTTGTGACATTTCACTTTACACCCGACCCCGTATTCAGCTGTGCTGCACATCCCCCAATTGCTTAATCATAACAAATGACACATCATCGTAAAGAGGAATAACAGGGCTTTCCAATGATATAAAATTCAAGGAAAATTATTTTGCAAGACAGCTGTTTACTGGGCCTGCAGTAGGATGATTGATAGCTGCTCTTACGCACGGCAGCAAAAGGGCCTTACTCAAAGAACACACACGTATGTTTGTACACAAATCAATAGACCTAGGCTTGAGGCCAAGATTCCCCAGGGTGGACCTGACTAGTAAGTGATCTCAACATTAAAGGTGACTACAGGGGCACAGACTAGAGTAATCAGTTCAAGATTACACGAAATTTGAGCGGAATTAGGCCAAATTTTGTTAGTATTTTAAAAAAATATGTGCCTTCCGGAAGCTCCCCTTTGCGGCTTCGAGGGTTATGAGTTTAGATCTTACCTCTCGGCAGACAAAGCATTCTAGTGGGTAGGTACAAACTATGGACACTGCGAACACCACCCTACCGACGTTGGCCAAATCATCAACATGACAGTAATTCTGAAGGACGTCGCCTGAAATGTACAACATTAGGGAGAAGAACAAAAACTTGATCATGGCAACTGTTGTATGGGGCTGTAGTCAAGTCTACACTTTCCAAGTTTTGAGTCCTCAGCAGACTGGGTCGGAGTCCCCGAGTCCTTGGTTTCAATCTTAGGTGCGTTACTGTCGCCTTTAATTATTATTTCCTCATAAAAGAGATATCTCAGGTAGAATCAATGGACAGTTGTAACCACATCCAGGGGCGGATCCAGAGGGGGGCGCACACACCCCCTTTTCAAAAAATCCACTTTTTGTGCATACTTTTCCTGCTTAAAGTGGTTAAATATTGCATCAGATCGCACCACAGAGCATCTAGAATCCATATAGAAGCCGTTAGGGCTTCGCGCTACGCGCTCGCTATTTCATTGTCATTAGCATTTCATGCTTAAAAATGTCACGCACCCCCTTTTCAAAATTCTGGATCCACCCCCGACTTCTATCTTCCATTTGAGTAAGGTTTTAGCAGACAAATGATTGATTAAAATCTTGGAACAATGCATCCTGTCTACGGGCTTTAATATACCTTGCGTGTAACCGGTAAACGTCACATAACCGCCGATTCCCACCAACGCCGAAAACACCGTTGCTAGGGCGACAGCTATGTGCGTGACTTTCGTCCAGCTGTGCGCGCTCGGCGTCTCAAGCGAGGAATACACGAGGAACGAGTTGTGGTGGCAGATGTAGGCTACCAGGGAACAGATACAAGCATTTACAAATGAGATTTCGGATGGTTATTGGTGATCATTCACAAACATTAACATTTCTGAAAGTGAAAACCTAATGACATATTTTGAGAAATTTTCTTGAAACCAAATTCAGTCAATTTCAGACTACATGGAGCTATCACGTGTAAAAAAAACAAACAAACATGTGATCCTAAATATCTTTTTTCACATCATGTAAACAACGTTTAGTTTTTGAACAATTACTATCAATATTTCAAATTATTGGGGGGCCGCCAATAATTCAGCTTACGGCGAGGCATAGACTTGCCCAAGTCTGACTTCCCAGGTCTGGTCTGTAATGTGCAGCGTGCCCTCTGGACTGGTAGCCTGTCTAATCTCTTCTTCTTTTTCTTCCATCTCAGAAAGTCTTCCGCGACAGAAGAAAAGAGATTTGACAGGCCACTAGTCCGAAGGGCGTGCTGTACTCTGCGCATTACAGACCAAACACAGAAAGTCGGACATGGGCAACTCTAGGTAAGGCGTAAAAAAACGGCATTTTTTACAAGGTTGCCGATGTCTAAAATACAAAGTATGATTTTTTTTGTTAAAATAAAGTTTTAAAAAAAATGCTTTAAAAATTCATTCGGAGAAAAAAAAAATCAAATTTGCCTAGGACCACAGACAATATAAAAAAAAAATTATACAAGACAAAATATCTGATAAAAACACACACCAACAAATTGTAACTTTTTGGAAAATGTCTTTTTTTTTAGCAGTATATTTACCGCATACAAACAACCAAATAAAACGGTGACATGTGACTGCCAATGTTTTATGTAGGCGTAATCAATATTATAATCAATATATTCTGTATAAAAGCATCGATTTATGTGTTTGTGCTACTTGTATGCAAACATGGACATTTAGAATATTTATGAAGTTTTTAACAGTGGGGATTTTCTGTATTTACACAAGCTACTCACCGAATGTTATTATTCCGATAGACTCGGTGAATCGAAAGTTGGCAAATTCCCATGCCCCCTCGGTACTTGGACTGATGACGAAAATTTTTAAAAATGCAACCATTAGATTTAATTTGAGTAGCAATATGCTCAGTCACTCACTCCATGCCATGGATACTAACGTGTTGGGGAAACCCAACTAACTGCTGGGGGTAAACCTGCAATGGACTGGCATCCCATCCAGGGGGAGTAGCAATGCTCCTAGTCACTCCATGCCATGGATACTAACGTGTTGGGGAAACCCAACTAACTGCTGGGGGTAAACCGGCAATGGACTGGCATCCCATCCAGGGGAGTAGCAATGCTCCTAGTCACTCCATGCCATGAAAACTAACAACGTGTTGGGGAAACCTAACTAACTGCTGGTGGTAAACCTGCGATGGACTGGCATCCCATCCAGGGGGAGTAGCAATGCTTCTAGTCACTCAATGTCAGGGAAACTAACAACCTGTTGGAGAAACCCAACTAACTGCTGGGGGTAAAACTGCAGTGGACTTGCATCCCATCCAGGGGGAGTAGCAATGCTCCCAGTCACTCCATGCCATGGAAACTAACAACCTGTTGGGAAACCTAACTAACTGCTGGAGGTAAACCTGCGATGGGCTGGCATCCCATCCAGGGGGAGTAGCAATGCTCCCAGTCACTCCATGTCATGGAAACTAACAACCTGTTGGGGAAACCTAACTAACTGCTGGAGGTAAACCTGCGATGGGCTAGCATCCCATCCAGGGGGAGTAGCAATGCTCCTAGTCACTCCATGCCATGGAAACTATCAACCTGTTGGGGAAACCCAACTAACTGCTGGAGGTAAACCTACGATGGGCTAGCATCCCATCCAGGGGGAGTAGCAATGCTCCCAGTCACTACATGCCATGGAAACTATCAACCTGTTGGAGAAACCCAACTAACTGCTGGTGGTAAACCTGTGATGGACTGGCATCCCATCCAGGAGGAGTATCAATGCTCCTAGTCACTCCATGCCATAAAAACTAACAACCTGTTGGGGAAACCTAACTAACTGCTGGGGTAATGCTCTGTAATACTATATGAACATTTTACAATACATACATGTGCATACTTACATATGCAATGTGCCCACTCGGATGAATACAATGATTACCAGCACTCCTAGTAGTACAATGGACACTACCGCTACCTTTAATTTAAAAAAACATGTATGAACAGTAGTTATCAAGTATCAAATGACGAGGTATGCGTTCACATTGGCAAATCTCTTCGCCAATAAAGAGATTCAACCAAGATTAGAATCGCAACAAATATTTGAATGAATGTTATACAAATGAGTTGGCCAAAAAAACACATAGCATAAATTAGCAAAAAATTCAGTAGTGGCGTTTGAGATGCTTACACCGTGTAACACCAACTTACACCGGAGCGTTCTTTTAGCCATCACGTGATACACGAGTCTGCCCCGGTAGCAGCCACCACTACCTAAGCTCGCGGGCGGGTCTCTGCTGTAAGGCACCTACAGTAGTAACTGCGAGTAGTAAAACATGGCGGACACTTTGGAATCTCGATGCGAGTACGAAGAAAAACACACTTTTTGTGACACAAAGTAGGAGGGAATACATGTAGGGCTGTCAATACATTTTGCTGAATCAGTAGATGTCTGTGGGCATTGATAAAGTTTATTGCAGTACTTTAGGGCAACTAGTTTTGCGTAGGGCCGGCTTGATTTTTCATTCGTGAGTCAAACGATAGGAGTGTTTATAAAGCCCCGCCTGGTAACAACTTTTGACCTGTGTTCCCAGAATTCAAAGCGAAACCCTGTGGCTTCCCCCAGTGTAAACCCCCTGTTACGGTACATGGTGTAAGCATATCAAATGCCCCTCGTGTGACATGTACATGTATTTCCTTCAGTCACCGGAATTTGGGAAAAAAAGTCCCTTTCAACAAATACACACACGTGATCAAAGGGAATATTATTACTTGTTGTGCTGTTGTATATTTTTAAAACTTTTGTTTCGTTCATCTTTTGTGGTGTGTTGATGTTTGGTGAATTTTGATATTGTAGTTGTTGTATCTTAATTGTTCCAGCTAATATACGATAGTGAAGTTATTTAATTTAATTATATTATTATTATTTTTTTATGATTGTTTGTAGGGCCGCAATGGAAACCAGATCTAAATGGAATAAATAAATAAATAGTTTGACGTTCCGGAATAGGTTAATTTCAAACTTACCTTAACGAGTTTTGTAACATTGCGGTAGAGGGAGACGGGCAGAGAAATCAGCACAGTGACAAGGCTGATGATGAAGTAACGATTAGCCAGCACGTGGTCAGCTGCAAGGTCAAATTGGGGTCAGATTCGAGGTCAGATTGAGGTCAAATAAGGGTCAAATTAGGATTGAACTACTATTGAACTCAAAGAGCGGTCGAACCGAGGTCAAACCAGGGTCGAGCCAGGGCTCAGACCTTCATATGCAGCACACTATGTGACGAGTATACTCCCCCCTTCCATTGTTCCCCTATTGTGTCCCAAATGTTCAAGGAATTTTAAAGGAATTATTTCAGTTTTTAGGGGAGGGGGTTGGTGCGTTAACAAAAGGGAAGAGTGTGTTGAGGTATAGGGGCAGTAGAGGGAGTCACTTTGTCACATCGTGCTGGGTATACAGACCTTACTGGGATCAGATTTAAGATTGAATCTGTTTTAGTGGGACATGAACCACAAACCATCAAAACATTGTCCAATATTCACTCTGATCAAAAAGACTACTTACCACTAAGTATCCTTTCAAAAACTTTGGTGATAGTGTCCCCAATTATCACGTTGTAACCAACCATAGCTGAAAAAACAAATAGTCAAAATTATAAGAGAATTTCAGTAAATATGTCAAACTACATGCGAGTCTTTCCACGGTAAAGGGGAAATTTTAGCAACACAGACCATATTTTTCAGAAAATACCGGTACCTTTGTGTGGTCTCAAAATAAAAGAAATAAGTTTCAGTTGTTCTAAAGAGATAACTTAGGCCCAAAAAGGGTTACAAATAATGTGACAATATGCCTTTCTAAAAACCCTGTGTACAAATTTCCAATATACGCTTGCATCCAGGACAGCCTAAATTGTAACAAGTGTCCATCCCGGTTACGAGCGTATATTGGAAATTTGTACACAGGGTTTCTAGAAAAGCATGTTGTCACACTATTTGTAACCCTCTTTGGGCTGGTAGGTTATCTCTTTAGAACAACTGAAACTTATTTCTTTTCTTTTGAGACCAGACAAAGGTATTTCCTTGAAAATATGGTCTGTGTTGCCAAAATGCCCCCTTTACTGTGGAAGGACCCACGTATGTAAATATCAGTCTTAAACTACTAGTACTCCACCATTATATTGACATTTTAGACACAAAATACCTATTCAACTTGTAATTAAACTTGCGAGACGACACATGTTATCGCATATCAGCCAGCAACATAAAATTTTGTTTACATTGTGTACCAGAAGTAGGATGCCTGATACATGTAGCTTCTATTATGTAGGGTACACATATATGAATGGGGCTTGGCTTGAGGCCTAGATTTCCCAGGGTCGGTATCCCTGATAAGTAAACTCAACATAAAAGGTGACTGTACAAGGGGGATTAGTTATTAAAAAATGTTGCCTTCCAAAAGCACCCTACAGTACCTTCTGACCCATGTTGGAAGGTTATTAACATGTATCAACGGATTCAAAAATAAAATCGTACTCACCAACAAACGGATAAGCAAATTGGATGAACGACAGGAAGTAGTACCCAGGACTTCCAAGGGAAGCCTGCACCAAGCCCTGGTAGGTGTCTGTCCCCGACAGCTCCCCCCCACGAATTAGCAGCAACAGGGAGTAGTCTAGTCAACACAAACAAACTAACAATTTAAATTATACTCAAACTTCAAAGGAAACACAGAGAGACCGCCAGGTTTTGTGTGTATCTTGCCACAGCTTCAATGTTTTAATCAACGTTACAACCGGAATACCAAAGATTAAGGGCAAACCGGTAACCTAACATTAATCATTATGCGGTACCCATGACCACAAAAAATAGCAACGTGATTGTGATACCCAAGACCACAGTTCAGAAACAAGTAGTGATACCCAATGACCACTATCAACAACGGCCGTTGTGTAAGCAAATAAAATCCAACAAAATTCAGTAAAGAACAACAAATGTGCTAAACTTGAACACTTGATAACCACACTTAATTGCCCCTCCTGTGAGGCTTAATCATGTCAAAATCAACTAGCAAAATACAATATGCAGCCCCTACCGCTGGCACATGAAGTAGGGGTATAGCCCGAGTGAAACATCACAGGCTATCAATTCAAGAATAAATGTTTGGAGTTGTTTGATCTCCCCATTGGTTATAAAACTGGATAAGCCCGTGTGGCACCTCACGGGCACATTAAGTTCCGTTATGATAACATTAGTTTTTATTTAAACCTATCGATTTACCAAATCAGTATGGAGCTCGAACCCTTCTGAGGCATCAAAATTTGCCAACTGTTTCCCAACAGCCAATTAAAAGTCAACTTAGAATTGTCCTGCTTCCCTCCAGCACAGGAGGAATGTAGGGGAGGTGGTGGGATTTTTGTTGAAGCAAACGTTGATGTTAATTGATTGAAGTCGTGACTGAAAATGGCGCTTCCCGCAAAAGCTGCTGATTCATTGCGCAGTTTCGCTGCAACCCCTTGCGCTGATTGGTTGATGCAGGATCCTTGCAGGGCTTATAAAAGGGAGATGTGTTATCTCACGTCCGTAATGGCCATGCACGACCGTAAAGGCCGGGAGTTTGCACACGGCACGCAAGCAATGCCAACACTCCCCAGGATCCCTAATTTGCATACTGCAGCAGGGCACCCCCAGAAAAGCGTTTAACACGCAAGCAAAATTTCGAGCAGGTTTTTCGTGTAGTATAATAAATTTTACCAATGATGTGGTAAAATGTCGTAACTTTTAAGAACAGGAACAACAGCATTACATAACTAAAGAATAATGTTGATAAACTGCCTTGTAGAAATTTCAGCCACCCAGGTAATGCTGTAACCGAACAGACGAACCGAACAGGATTTTACCGAACTTGGCACTTCCAAACCGAACCGGACCGAACCGGACATTTCACTCAGTTCGGCTGTTCGGGAGTGTTTCACTTTGGATTTCACATTAACTGTAAATTTGACAGAGAGCTGGCTTCCTGAATGTCAAGAACCCATTTAAATGCTTGCAAAAGCACTTCGTGTTTAACTGGGGAATGTCATATGCACTGTACAAAGCAATTCTTGTGCCAAATCAGATCCGACATTTTGAGCCAGGCGCCCAACGTACCGACATGCATGACTCCATACCGACACGGACGTCACTCGATCGGTGCCGATCAAATATTGTACTGGCTCCATGGCCGCAACGTGCCAGAGCCATAGAGTTACCGCGCAGTACGCATATCTGCATCGTGTGCTGATAATTATCGATTGATCGGAACGGTTTGATTTTAAACGTCCTCTAGCAGCTTGGATACATTTGCATTGTGAAAATGGCATATCGGGACAGAATTTTCTTGGACATAATTTTTCGCACAACATTGTGAAAAGCATTTTGAAAAGCATTTTGACAGAAATCAATAAGCCCTCTTACAGAAACACAGCGATACTTGCGGGTACTACAAACAATCGTCAGGAAATAAACACCAAAGGCTAGGAAAAAATACCATCCCGTGCAGTCTCAAGATGGTTTGCACGTGGTACAAATCACAAAATGCATGCACACCGCAAGTTCCGACAGTAGCGCCGCGCTCCAGCCGCGGATTCCGTTCAGTTTCCCGGGTCAATTTTATCCCACCAAAGCCGTTATCTTGTTCATTACGACAAATAAATCGTGTAAAAAAGCGGGTTTGAAGATAAAAACAAAATACATAGGCCCTAATTTATAAAGAAAGCTAGCTGCACGTGCGTGATCACTTTCAACCGGAACCCACACCGCCGGCAATACTTGCCGAACCCAAACCGAACAAATGTTCGGGAAGACATTTCCAAACTTTTGCCGAACCGAACCCGAACTTCGTTACAGCATTACACCCAGACAATGACCCAAATCTTTTGCATAAACCTGTCCTTACCCGTTACGCCTGCTACAAATAGCAGTAATATTATTCCAAACGGCAGGCCTGCCTTTTTCAACGCATACGGCAATCCTGAAAAAAAGAAAAAAAAACTAGAGGTTACATCCTTTTCAATCACTTTCCAACACAAAAGCCAAAACACACACACAACCGATTGTATTCATTTTTCATTTTACTTTTTCAGACAAAAAAAATCTTGACATATGAACGATGGATCAATCTCGGTGTAATTTGGCAGCACAAAAAAGCATTTGACCAAACTTTAAAATACATCAATGCTTCAGAAAACCTTTAAAATCCATGCATGAATTTTGTGTTAAATTTTGTGGTAAAAGAAATGTTCACAAATTTACACATAACTTACACAATATAAATTTGATGATGGTAGAAAACTTCCCCTGAAATGGTTTTGTCTGAAGTGTTATATTCTTTGCGAAATGAGCAAAACAATTAATTTTCGTCTCATATGAGACGAAAATTCACTTTGCCCCAAAACCACTGTTGCCCCCAAAGCCAAGTGACTGCAAACCCTTTTTTGACTTTTGTGAAGGTTAGACGAAGTACGGAGCTGGTTGGTTTTAATCATGCATATCTTCAATCACATGTGCAGGGAGATAAAAATATTTGTAACAGTTTACCAATTATGTGTTCTACCTTTAAGTGAATGGTTAAAAAAATGTGCCAAAGAGAAGGGAAAAAAACACCTTTCAGACATTGTTAATTTTGTACACAAAGTACCATTTTGGATGGAAAAAATATGAGGTGTTTGTTACATGTACATGTACCATTGCTATCAACACTCATGAAATACAATGGGCCTTTAATGCAGCGTGTTAAATACCGCATGCAGTATCATTAAAATTCATGCATATTAACAAAAAGATTGCTTCCCATTTGTAACATAATACATATACCGGTATGTATAAAAAATAAATAAATATACCGGTACTAAAAACAAATTAAGCGTGTCTACATGTATATATCTATTTACATCTACATTGGAACTATATCACGCACCACCGAACACACGCAAATGCCATAAATTAATACTGCAGATGTGTACTGCAATACATGTACTTATTCCTTGTCGATCCACGGTTTATTAAAAAGTAATCATCTGCGTATATATATTGGAATTAGCGTATACCTCACTGATCATAAAGCCTAGCGTACATCGACCTTGCAACTGGAAGCAACTAATGGCAACTGGGAGCAACTGATCAGTTGCTCAAAAAGGTTGATGTACGCGCACTTGCAACTACCGGCAACTGAAAAAATCCCAGTTGCCGCAAGTTGCTCATGTTCTACTTTCTGGTACCTAGTTGCGGTCAGTTGCGTCGATGTACGCGTACTTGCAACTAGTTGCTGCCAGTTGCTCGCGTGCATCTGATCACGTGCACGCACATCGACAGCAACTGCAAGCACAGTTGCTTCCAGTTGCAAGGGCAATGCACTCTGCGCTTTACCGAGTTGCTGTGTCGATGTGCGCGCTCTGGAAATGTAGACATGGCTGGATGCTCCCAGTTGCCACTATAAGTTGCGGAACTAATCAGTTTCTGTCGATGTGCGCGCTACGCACACATCGACAGCAACTGATCAGTTGAGTTGCTTCCAGTTGCAATGTCGACGTACGCTAGGCTTAATGTATAGGGGAGAGTGGGGTTAGTTGGAACAGTGTTGAAACATTACACGGCTGTACATGTACAGTGTAGTTATTTTTATGAAATCCTGCCACTCATATGTTGCTATTAGCAACAGCTATCTACCATATTGTCCACAGCACATGTGCTGCAACCCTATTAAAATGAGATAGGAATGTTGGTTTTTGACCTTCCGAGTAATTTTTTCAACATTCAGAAATGTTGCGTTATGCTAATAATGTTCATAGATTCACTCAACTCATAAGTGGGGTACGTCGGAACAGCTGACATAGTCATGTTCAAGGTGGATTATACGAGAAACCATCAACGAGTCCTGGCATTTTATAGGCTGTATTTGTAGCACAAATATGCATGCTTAAAATGGTATACAGTTGTTTTTTCTTTAATAAATTCTGTCAGTGTTTTATAGAAAATTTTGTAAAAAATGTTCTAACTAACCCCACTCTCCCTTATATTGTTAGTAATGCATACGTGTAAAGGTCGGCACACAGTGCATATAATTTTAAAGAGCTTTTAAAACGAGCTCCGAAATTCATTAAAAGGATTATTGGTGTAACTGGACGCGCGCGCTGTTCGAATTAGGAAATAGAGCCTTTGCACGGCGGCCATGACAGGGGGCAGTCACATTGTCACTGTGTGTCATGCATTAGAGTAAGTGCTTTGTGGTTCTATTGTTACATCATTTAAATAAGAAAACCTGCCCCCTGTCATGGCCGCTGGGGCAGAAGCTCTATACTTTACTTTTATTTGAATAAAAAACAACAACTTTCAATCAACTTTCGTCAACTTTCGTCCAGAGGGCGCTACATACTGGTTCCCTGAGTAATACCAATGCTAATACGATTGTAGGGTATGGAACCAGCGCATTGCGGCTTCGGATGTGAAACGTCATTTGGGAGACGCTGTTTGGTTATGTCTGTTGCCAACGTTGTCACTTCGCTCCCCACATGATGAATCGCTTCGCCGTTATGACACTTCGCCCTCGCAGCATGTTGCACATGCGTGTCTGCGCTGTTCTTAAACTTGATTCGCGGGCGAAGTGACGCTTCGGTGAAGTGATTTGGGCAAAGTTGCTGCGAGGGCAAATTAAATGACCGCGCATGTATGCATGCTTTTGATTGTTTGCCAGCTTGTCGTGGAGATTAAAAAAAATCGCGCAGTCGTAAAAATTCCCCAAGATTGTCGGGGGCTGCACCAGAAACAGTGCAAAACACCAAACAATAAGATTTTACAGTTAAAAAAACAAACAAATTGTCCTGAGTGGGTGCGTCTCTCGATTGTATGAACCCGATTTATGCAGACAGCACCATGCTCAAATCACCTGAAGTTTTTGATACGGCAACTTGAAGAGTTCCATTGGCAATCTGGCAGAGTTTCGATAAACTTTATCGGACTTTTCTATGAATTACGGCCGTGCAAAGGCGGGCATTTTTTTCGCTGCCATTTCTATATCATATCACAAGAAACATTGCCCATTTTTAGCATATAAATGTCTGTAGAAAGTTGGTTTTGAATTGCAGACTGGTGGTGCATTTGAACGACGAGTGATTAATTTTAGCGGGACATGCCGCATGACCGTCATGGGGCCAGCGCAGCGAGAGGTCAGCAATGGATTGTAGGCCATCAGTGTACTGCGTTGGCCCCACAGTGGTGGCGCGGCATACCATTTTTAGGAATACCATTTTTAAGACCTAAAAGATGGCAGCTATTTCATATGGTCTATATATATATATATGTCTGTTTTCAATACTGGAGAGACCTTTTCCTCCAGGATTATATCTCTGTACAATGTCATTCATCTTTTCTCAAAATGAAAGAAATATCTTAAAACGGATCTAAGGAGATAACTTCAGCTAAAGAACGGCAACGAATAGTGCCACAACATACCTTCCTGAAAGCCCTGTGTGCAAATTTCCAATATACCGTATGTAACAAGGACACCGAAAAATGTCACAAAGTACCCGGTATGTGTCCTACATGTATGTTAGTTGTTACATACGTTAAATAAGAAATGTGTACACAGGGTTTTCAGAAAGGTATGTTGTCGCACTATTTGTTGCTTAAAAGTTATCTTCTTAGATCTGTCTTAAGATATTTATTTTGTTTTGAGAGAAGATAACTGGCATTGCACAGAGTTATGATCCTGGTGAAAAAGTCTCTCCAGTATTGAAAACAAACTATATAGACCCTTTCAGTTGTTGCAATTTTATCAAGATTTCCAGGAAATTTCATTGCCTGTGGCATTTAATTATAATGTAGGTACATATTCTTTATCAGCATTTTCATTGTACGCTCTGTGTGAGAGATTATGTGTATGCCTTTTGTATCCACTATTAAACAAAAACATACTATGACAAAACAAATCTAACCAATCTGATGGCTGTACATGTACATGTATTTATCACCAGCTGTTTTGTTAATGGAGCTTCTAAGGGCTATTTCACAATAAGTGGTCATTTGAGTAAATTACAGTTCAACCCATCCTGGATAACTTTATCAGTGCAAATACATGTTATGAGTGATTTTATATGATGGGTAATATGAAGGACAAGCTACAGAACTATTTTTACATAATTCTACGAGTTATTCGTTTTGAATTTCTCTATTTACATGCACTTTTAACACCATTTTGGAGTCTCATTTCAAGTTTTACATTAGTTCAAGTGGAATCATTTGTTGATGATGCATTATTGTGGTGAATTTGGTGATCAATCATGGATATATAGTGTTCAACAATATTGTGAAACTTGGGTTAGTGTAATTCGGTCGAAAAATGTTAATTTTATGAACATTTCAAAATAAAGTGGATTTCCCGTTAATAAAATATGGTAATGTCCTCTCCAGGACAAGGTATTCATGACGATGGAATAGTTTGGAAATATGTACTCACAAGTATGTTTGTATCATCTACAGGACACATTTGATGGAGTAAATATGACAATTTGATCGTGGGAGAGATTTGAGTAAATATTATCAAGATCATATTGAGGGTTGTGGAAAATCCGTTAAAAATTTGTCCTCTCCAGGACAGCAGTTAATTGTAATATAACATGTCAACCATGATTGAAATATTTTAGGTTATGTTTGTAAAATTAACAGTACCATTCCTTCTAACAGGACATTGCATGGCATTACCATTTCAACATTTAGTCTGGCCATTATATTGTGATATTCTGTGTTTAACAAAATGTCTGCTCCAGACAACCAATTACAAATCATTATTTCATTAGAAAAAATAAACATGTTAATCATAATGCCACGCTCTGATATTTTAGGAATTATTAGTATAAATCCTGAAGTTTTTAGATCAACAGAGTTTTTGTGAGTTGGACAAGTTTGAAATTTGACCCCCATTTGCCAGTGAGACTGAAAGTGTACACTTATTGTGAAATAGCCCCTAACATAACAATCATATAAAATACCTCCCAAAAATACTATCCATGGGAAGAAAACAAGAAATCTGCAATCTCAAATTTGGATGTAGAAATTAGGTTGGTGTGGCCTAATCACTGCACTGCTTTACATGTATGTAACGGGATAAATTAGTTTACATGTCAGGGCTCGAATTTCATGAAAAAAATCTGCTAAACCACAGGGTTATAGCTCAAATCATTTACTGGACCGACACTATTTTTACAAGACCAAAGCCACAAGGAATGTGGATTTACTGTTCGTTAGTTTAAAAATGCACTGGACCACTGGTCTAGTATATGGTAGAGAAAGCATTAAACCAGGGCTTAAATTACTGGCCTCGGTCCAGTGGGTATTTCGAGCCCTGCATGTACAAAACACCAGTGGTTTTTTGACAATATCCTTGAAAAGATGTGAATATCGCGAAATTTCAGAATGGTAATGAGAAAAATATGACAAATGGTATGGTATCAAAATCTCAACACCCATGGAAAAATGGGGGGTTGGGGAGTCAAAAACGTGATCTTGATATGCTCCTTTAAAGAAACAGGCTCATCATACATGCAGTTACATGACCAATTTTCAGTTTTGGCGAAAATGACAGGCCTCACCCTTTTATAAAAATTCTGCATTCTGTGTTAGGATTTGATTTTTGACGTGTAATAACTATGACTACATTTATCTATGTGCAGACAGTATTTTAAATAAAAGCATTTTTTGTGATTTTGTTTAAAGGCAGTATACATCATTGGTAATCTCAAAAATCAGAAATGTTCACAGATTTAAGCCTAACTTACACAATATAAACATATTGACCGTAGAAAACTTCCCCTGAAATGGTTTTGTCTGAAGTGCTATAGTCTTTGAGAAATGAGTAAAACAATTAGTTTTCGTCTCATGAGACGAAAATTCAATTCGTCCCAAACCATTTCGCCCAAGTGCCATTTCACCCCAAACCACTTCGCCCGAGTGCCATTTCGCCCCAAATTACTTTGTCCAAACACTACATCGCCCAAATGCCACTTCACCCCAAAACCACTTCGTGCACAGGCCGTGGTTCAGGGCGAAGTGGTTTTGGGGCGAAATGACGGCAAACCCTTTTTTGACTGTTTTCTCAAAAGTTAGACTAAGTACGGAGCTGGTTTTTGCTCAGGTTGGTTTTATTCATGCATATCTTCAATCACACGGGGATAAAACTATTTTTTACAGTTTACCAATCATGTATACTATCTTTAAATCAAATAAGTTGATGAAACGGAAAAATTTCCACAGAACTATCCCACTAGTACTCTGGACAGTAATACGTACATAACCCAATAAATAAAACATGACGGTAAACAGGGTTATCTATTATTGATTTATATATTTTTTTGTCTTCATTAAGCGCAATTCGTAGCTAGACTGGTTGTGTATGCTTGCATGGCACATTTTTCACACACTGCGTGCATGAGACAGGTCAACTGGTGTATGATAAGCAGTACATTATGACGATCAGTCTGGTCATGTGTGCATTGGAATAAAATTCTGAAAAAAATTAATATACAATAATTATACACTTCCATCAAGGATGCTTGAAAAACATATGTTTAATCAAACAACTTGAATACGTGAAACATTACAAGCCCTCAAAGTCTCTGATTTTTTATTTATTTAGACTTGCATATTACCTATAACTCCCGATCCCAGGATGCTGTTGGCTACATTGAAGCTAGCCCCAGGAATTCCGCTACGATCATCTTTGTTGACTTCCCCGCCAGCCTCCTCTCCCTTCTCAACGAGCTGTGCCGTGTCTTTACTAGCAGGTGACGTCATCTGAAATAGAAAACAGAAACATTTTAATTTCACTGAAGAATAAAATATTAAACGAATCATGATTATTTGTACAACAAAAAACAAAATAAAACATGAATGTTTAGACACAGTAATGTACTTCAGGGATCATAAACAAAAAATCCAACAATAATTTTAAAAACATTTTATGGTCACTGCAGACGACTTTTTCTAACCGCAAGACTTAGCATTTCAGACACGACCGACCAAGTTAGACTGAAAACAGGTCACACAGCTGCATCAAGGAGCGTGTCCAGATCACATTTTTGAGCACCCCCATTTTTCCCATGGGAGTTGAGATTTTGATACCATATCATCTGTCATATTTTTATTCTTACCATTCTAAAATTTCGCGCTCCCGATCCACATATTTCCAAGGATATCATAAAAAACACCGATGTTTTTAATTTATCCGGTTACAATGTACATAAAGCAGTGCAGTGAATACAGCAACATTTTTGCTTCCACATCCAAATTGGAGATTGCAAATTTCCTGTTTTCTTCCCATGGATAGTATTTTGGGGAAGTATTTTATATGATTGTTTGGTTAGAACGAAATCCATTTTTTGACAGCCTATTTTCTGGACATTGTTAACAGTAAGCAATTGCTTAAGCATGCCACCACTGTGAAATGACACTTAAGCCTAGCAGGACTTATTGTATCTGCTGTAGTAAGCATACTTTTTCAGATAAGGCCAAACAAAAAAGAACTGTTTAGCGTAAGTTGAAGTCTTCCAAAATTATGCGATGACGCAGCTTTTTTTTTTCATTTTTTTTTTTGGGCGAGTGGATTCTGAGCAATAAAGGCACATTTCTAATCTAAGTAAAAAAAAAACCGTTGACACGCAGGGTTGAAAGTGACGCGCGCGCTGACGATATTTTTGTTGACGCTGTTTTTGAAAAAAACAACTTTTTGGGGTGCCTAATGCTTGAGCAGTGCTTTGAAATTGGGCCTAAGCAGCAGGATTATTCCCTCCCCCCCCCCCCCCCCCCCTTCCATCCCCAACCAGCCTCCACAACTGAATTTATTCATACACTAATCCTGTTCCAAGTCTAAATCATACAACACGATCCACACTTAAAGGGCCCCTGAAATGGTGTTTTGATCAATGAAATCTGTGCTGTGGAACTAGCCCATTAATTTACAATCATAAAAACCCTACTTGGAAGTCGTTTGGGGTGTTAAAATCAAGGTTTTTGATTTTTATGCTAATGCTAATTTACATATGCATGAGCAAAGTGGTGATGTCACATTAGGAAAACACAGGAAAATCTCATTCAACTGTGCACAAAAGTTTCCACAATTTTCTCCAACTTGCTGAAACTTTTGTAACCCATGACGGTTTAGGTTTGTTTTACATGTTGCCTGTTGCAAACCATGAAAAAACTAAGGCTGGAAACTGCAGCATTTTTCCACAATTCCAGTTTGAAGTCTTATGTTTTTTCTTTGCTTTTCTGCTGTGTGTTACCCGGTAGTACTAAAAGTGACATGCCCCAAACAGCACCCTCTTTCTGTGAGTTTATGTGAAATTTAAAAATGCCACTTTTTATTCATGGGGCATCAAAATGAACAGTAGTATTGTCTTTCTACACAAGTAATCCTTCATATGCAGCAAAAACTGTGCATAAAGTTATTGAGCATTTCAGGGGCCCTTTAATGTACCAGTAGGCCACAAAATGTGGAATCTTCAACATACATTGTAGACCTCGGCTTAAATTCCTATTAATGAAACATAAGATTAGCTGTATCGTTTACTGTTAAAATATACAGCTGCAAAACCCATAATTGATTTACCATTCGTTAAATGAATATTGAATTTAATTGAAACTGGCTTCAATTCCTAAAACTTGCATGAGAAACGTCTGGCTCTTAAATAAAATACAATACGAGGAGTGCATGGCAATTTGACCATATGCTGAGAGAGCGCGCATACACGTACATGTAACACTATCGTAGAGTCTGCAATCAATATTATAATTTGATTTCAGTGTGCCGATCTTCGTCTGCTGCACTGCTTTCTGCTCATTTAGCCATTTCTTGTTCGTCATGCGCAGCGCATTTTGACGCCCATGCAAAATTAATGAAATGTAATGTTGCTGATGTGCTGTTAGGAGGAAGATCTGAGCCATGTTAAAGAAAAAAGTAAATTTTTATTTCACAATAAGAATGTGCATTTAAAAAAAACCATTATTATTATTATTTATTTTATTTTTTACACAGCCTTTAAAACAGGTTGTACAGAAATTTACAAAACTGATAAATAAAACTCAACATTCCAGACAGTTTTAATTTGACCATATTGGGATGTTGACCGGAGACATTTTTTATGCCATGCCTATGGGTTGAGCACTGGAACAGTAGAACAGAGGTCTCGGGTTCGAATCAAAAGGCACAATGACTGCTAATTTGAGAACATGTTAAAAATTCTAGAGACACGAGAGCGAGGCCCTGCGACTCACGCGAGGAAATTGAGAACCCCTGCGAACGTTTCGAGACATTTTGAAAACTCCCTCGCGAATGCCGTTCGCAATTGTCACCAACAGTCGCAGCCCACTGAGATAGGGGCTTTAACGTTTCACTGTAGAATAGGTGCTCTTTAAGATTAAAATTATATGAAATGAACACCAAAAAAAACACAGAAGTACAAGCAGCTGAGATGAAATACACACTGTAATTAACAACATAACACCTCCCAATATACAACAGCTAGGCTGGATGTGATGAAACGATGACATTATAACAGGCAGGTGTTTTGAGACCAATATCCGCACTCGGAGACTTATTGAGATCGATTTTAATCATGGTTTTAGCCAGAGGGAATCGTTTGGATGCCCGCATGGACGGGTACTAGATACTGACGGGTACTAGAAATAACGTATACCGAAAACGGATGCACACTTATGTATGAGTACTGTAATGTATGCACGAGTAGACCACACCGTATGGTGTGAGGGTAATAAATTGTATTTGTGGTAGTTGAATAGAATTTTGAATAAATGCATATATATTTATTTATTTTAATCCATTTATTTATCCAGAAACAGTTAGAACTGGTTTCCATTGGGACCCTGCAAACATGCATAAAAACACTAAAATACTAATTTTATTTAAAGATAGTATACTTAATTGGTAAACTGTTACAAATAGTTTTATCCCCCCCGTGTGATTGAAGATATGCATGATTAAAACCAACCAGTACTTCGTCTAACTTTTGAGAAAACAGTCAAAAAAGGGTTTACAGTCACTTCGTCCCAAAACCACTTCGCCTGTGCACGAAGTGGCATTTGGGCAAGGTAGTGTTTGGATGAAGTGGTTTTGGGGCGAAATGAATTTATATCTTGCGAGACGAAAAATTATTGTTTTGCTCATTTCTCAAAGACTATAGCACTTCAGACAAAACCATTTCAGGGGAAGTTTTCTACGGCCATCATGTTTATATTGTGTAAGTTAGACGTGTGGGGTGTTATGGCCGAGCGGTCTAGTCTGTGCTAGTACTAGAATGTAGGTTCGATTCCGGGCCGCGACGGGTTGTGGCGCCTTTTCCCCTTGAGCAAGGCACTCAACCACACTTGCTCCCATTCCTGTAAATGGCGGTCCCTCCGCTGTTGGATGTGGTAAATAAATAAATAAATCTGTGAACATTTCTGATTTTCGAGATATATGTACTGTCTTTAAATTAAATAACTTCCAGTAATAACTTTCAGCACACAACCAGTACGACATGAGCCACAGAGTGCACGTACACGACCGACTAAGAATAAGTCGTGTTGACACACCTCGTCAAGAGCGGCAAAACGCGCATGGATTTTTCATGTTTTTGGAAAACGTAGTGCATTTGACGGAGCTGAAAAGTCTTAAGATAGGTTTTTTTTATTTATAATGGTTTTGTTCCCAGAATCGCTCAAAACCACATCATCTACATGTATAGGGCCTTTAACATGGTGGAATTTTTGTTCTACATGTTAAAGTTCGGGGGGGGGGGGGGGGGGGGGGGGGTAAACATAAAATATTATTCTCGATTTAACAACAACAAAATAACCAGATTGCACATGACAAGCCACGAAATCACGTCACATTTCAGAGACCCTTTTAAAGGAAGGGACAACACTTGTTTGAAGTTATCGACGAATTTAATAAAAAATTATCACCGATGTTTTGCCTGGTGCATAAACCTTCATGAGAATCAGAGAATGGTGTTTTCAACGTCGGCAACATAATTAATTTTGATGATAAACTCTGCAACTAATGCAACTATGTGCTGCGCCATATTTGAAAAATGTTGAAATGGATGATGACGTCAACCATGCAACGATTGCATGGAAGTACATACATGTAATATGTTGTGTCCTGACTCACACCCTCTCAAGTCTGAGCGCCGAACTGCAAAAGATGGCGACTTACATGAAGCGTACATGTACAGAGATAGGCATCCCTTAATTTGCAAGTGTACTTTCTTTAAAGGTAGTCTACTTGTTTGGTAATTATACCCTCCAGAATAAATTCTGAATTATTTTGTTTTAGCTTACTTGTTATTTAAGATGGTAATGGTAGTAATCATCCTGTGAAATTATTTCGTCTGAATTGCCCCCATTCATGAGAAAAATGACAAATGACATTCATTCAAATGCACAAAAACCGTACTTGGATTATTCAGGTTTTCTGAAGTATTACTGGATCTGGTACATGTATTTGGCTGAAATTTCTACAAGGTAGTTTTCTCGACCTATGCTTTCAATTAATTTTAACACTTTACCAAACAAGTATACTACCTTTAAGCAGCGTTCGCCCTTAACTTTTTTCCCAACTGGCCAACAGGGCCAATTGTATTAAATCTTCACTGGCCCGTCGGCATTTCAATTGGCCCGGTTTAATACTGTTAAAATTAATGTTTGCAAAAACCACATTTGAGTGAATAAATTAGGAAAATTTGGTAGTCATAAGGTTCTCCTCATTAAAAGTTTTAAAATGTGTGGTACATTTTAGAGCTTTCTGGTGAATTTTAGAGCTATTCTGGAGTCTTGAAAGGCTCTTTTGTTATAAATTATCAAGGATGAATGTTTTGGTGCATTTGCAGTTCTAAGTGTGAGTGTACATCTTGGGGCGGTTATAAAGAATTAGACCAGGGCAGAGCTGGTCTTTTTCAACCTGTTGGCTTGGGGTCAAGTCAGTTTTTGGTTTTTGACATGTGACTTGACCCTGGAGAAAATGACTTGTGACTGGACTTGGAAAATAAGATTGATTTACGACTTGAAATAAAAACTACATGTAGTTATCAAGTCTCCAGTCCCAGAGACATACTGCATACCCAAAACTGGAAGTGCAGTCTCTCACTCCAGGGGAATAAATTGGAACCGGCGTGGGAGTCTGAAGAAAGATCAAAGTTATTTCATCACTCCTTTAAATTTAGTACAGCGTGGGTCTGTTTTATTTCAACTGGACAGCCGGACCATTGGGAAGGCTTTCCAGCTGGCCCTAGACCATTTCAACTGTCATTTGGCCAACGGACCAGTGCTAATTCGAACGCTGCTTTAAGTGTGTGATCTAATGCAGTGAATGCAATGTGATTTTGCAGTACCCATGACCACAATCAATGTCTGCAAACCGTCTAATAAGGCGATGTGTCCGCAGGAGAGACATGTCTACTGCAATAATATAAGGATTATTTCTCAGCCAAAACTGCAATGCGCATTCATAATGCTGTGTCCTGACCCGCCGGGAACAAATACTGGCTTTTTATTCTTTTGCAAATCAGTCTCCGGAAAGTACACAAAAAGGTCCATTTTGAATCCCATATTTTATTTAAAGTGTATATATAACATTTGAAAGAATTTCAGACAATATCCGAGACCACAGACAAAAGTCAAGTATTTTCAAGGTAAAAATCTTAAATTTCTCACTCATAACTGAATACAGTTTAACACTTCCAGGGGCCAAATTTAAAGCTGTTTAGCCATGTTACTTTTAGCAGAAAATTTTTGTTGGGTATGCCAGCCTAAATCATATGTGATGTGTATTACAATTGACTTGTATTCACAAGTTAACATAAAAATTTTTTTGGCAAGTGGCAACCCATTTTTTATAAAGCAAATACCGGTAAATTTTGAGCTAAAAATTTAAGAATTTTTTTCTGCTAAACAGCTAAATTGGCCCCAGTATGTACAAAAAAATCATCAATATTTCATCACTATTTTATTAATATTTTTTTACAAATTTCCCCCAAAAGGAACGAAATTCACACAATTTCCATTGAAATTCACACTTTTTCCTTTCACACAAATTCACACATTTTCTTCCTTCAAACAAATATTTTTACCATTTTTTCCCTTTTTTAAAAGAGCGTGACCAGATTTTTAAAAAAAATGGATTCTGTTCTAACCTAACATTGGTATAAAATACCTTCCCAAACTAATATCCATGGGAAGAAAACAGAAAATGTTTTCGCTTATTCCCGACACACTTTAGGCCTCTCTGCATTGGACTTTTTTTGGGAAAACTTACCGAGACGATGGGTACTTTTCCCATTTTAAGTCCAATGCGGACAGCCTAGGATTTTTTTATCTCAGTAACTTTTCCTGAGTCCAGCAGTTACTTTTCCTGGCCAACTTCTGCCCAGGAAAATTGACCAGGTAACTTTTCCCGAGACGAAAAGTCCAATGCGGACACAGCTTTGGAAGAGTACGTCCGGGCCGTGAAGGTCAAACTGCGAAGGGACACTGTGCATGCTCTCCCACGGTCTCGGTAACATTTTACTGTGTCAAAAAGTCCAAATGCAGACAGCAGTAAAATTTAGCCAGTTTTCATTTTACCATCGTCTCGCTAAAACCTTCCCTAAAAAAAGTTGAATGCGGACACGGCTCTAGACATGTTTGAACTTCATTTCAGATGCGCAGCAGATCAATATGACCAACCCTAACACCCAGGTTGTGTTTACCAAGCACTCGATTCAATCCAATATCAAGTCTAAGTGTCTAACACTGTGCAGTGCATGAACACCACGTCCTATGCACATTATTTGTGGTGCTCTGGGCTTCTGGGATTTAATTAGATCCGTCAGAATTGAGCAAATTTTTTGTTTGGAGTTTGGAAAAGATGCGGTTTCATGAAACTGGACCACAATATTATTATCATTATTATTTCTTTCTGGTATTCATACCAAGGATTCCTCAATAGTGCTCAATTAGGTCAGTCGGAATTTCCTCGTCCGTGTAACACCCAAAATACTTAAAGGAACACACCTTCTTTGTTGGGCTATTTTGGGCTCGAAATAGACCCATACATTATTCTGAAGCGCATTCGAGAGTAAATTAGATATATCCTGAAAAGACGCCGTCAAATTTAGCCGTTTTTGAGCACTTTTGAAAAATCCAAGGTCACGTGACTTTTCGGAATCAAATTCTGGTTCCGAAAAGTCACGTGGTCTTGTGAGTTAGTTGTATTTCCAGCCGTATAAAAGTTTGTTACTGCAGAACTGCACCAAATTCAACTCTGATTTCCCCCCAATATTTATAAGTAATTGACAAAAGAGAGACTATTTATACAGGTATGAAACAAAGTTAAACATAAGTATGAAAATTCGAACATAATTGTTTGTTTCGAGAGTCCGGAGAACGGGAGCGAGCGCGTGCTACGGCAGGCTACCGTGGAGTGTAGAAATTTGCCCCGCGCACTATACGGCAAATAGCCTGAGTGCACACATGCACACACACGGGCGTGTTGCTTCGGTGCACGTACGTTCGTGAAGAAAAAACATGATGCCAACTCCTCAAAAGAAAACGGAAATTCCTATTCGGTCGTCCGGGCTGTCCAGTGAAATCGTGAGCAGAAAATTGGAGATATCCTGAGCAGGAGAAGAGCGAATCGTTTGTGACAAAGTCGTGAGGCTCTCGCGTAGTTGCAACGGCTGGTAAAGCGTATAACCCGTCTTTTGACCGTTTTCGTGATTTTTGCACTTCTTTAGTAAATTACGGGATATTTTGATGAAATGTTTTCGCAACGACCATCAAAAAAGTATTGTCAATGCTGCTACATCACTAAATCATGTAAACAGTAGGCAGGTGTGTACCTTTAATAGCACTGTTCTTGTAGTATATAAAGGCTATAGGTAGCAACTTGGGAACAAAATTTCAATTTTTAACTCAAATTTCTATTTTGAGTTAAAACTACTCGGACTCGGACTCGGCCAGTCAGGACTCAGACTCGGACTCGAGTTTGGGCCGAGTTTGGGCCAAGTCCATCCGAGTCCAGTGAAAAAAACAAAAAACAATATTTAACCAAAAGTACATTATACAGGCGCCGACAATTATTTGAAGTGTCTATTGTAATTTATTTTTGGGCCGAAAGTATTTCGAACATGTTAAATAAAATTCTGAGAATGTAAAATAAATGATTTATAACGCTTTTAAAAACTAACTTTGAGCACTTGAAATGTATCTCACCTCCCAAAGAAACATTTATCTTTGCCTAAAGCAAACTTACGAGCTGCCAAAGATCACAGGCACGATTATTGACACTTGCACTTGAAACTGAAATAAGGACTCGGGACTCGGACTCGGCCTGCTGAGGACTCGGATATTTGCTGGACTCGGACTCAAGGACTCTGACTCGGACTGGGACACCAAGGACTCGGACTCGGAAAGTGGGGACTCGACTACAGCCCTAGCTGCCACCCACTATGCCCCTCTCGCGACGCCTAACCCCGCCCAACATCCCCTCCCAGTCCCTATTACAAGTTCCGCCCTCAGCTCCTCTGCACCTTTCTATTCTCAGTATTAAAAATCATGGTAGGCTAATATAAAAAAGCTCATAAATTCATTATTTTTCCAAGCCTTTTCAACTTACCTCGTTGCTCGCGATATGCGTTTTCTCGGTTGGACTTTCAGCCATGGTGATCGCTTTTCACAATCACAGACAGTTCCACACTCCAAATCTTTAAATATGTAGGGCCAAATGTTTACGAACCGCTAGCGAGTGGAAGACGGCATCATCAACCGTCTGAGCTGTCAAATCTGTCGGCGGTCAAAAGTGTCTACTGGCCGGTCGCGCCGCCGGATGCCGCACGGAAGGCGGCCGCTAAAAAGGTGTCGCAAATTTTATTTCTCCCGAGCCAACCACCATTCTGCATGTTCTGGAACCAAGTACAATTATAGCCAAACCATTTCCTAAATACTAGAGGGTGTTAACAAGTGTTTCTTCGGCGGTCTAGCTTGAAAAACATCAGGCTTGAAAAACACCGAGATCGAGATGGTTGCTCAGATATCGGTGAATGTGATGACATCATCACACGTGTTATGAATATTCATATTAAATGTTAATTAGGCACCGTGTGTAAATTCAAGTTTAACCACATAAATCGGACACGGCTTGCTGCAGAAAATAGTGCTGAGCATATTCAGCTAAAATATCATGTCGTAATGTCGTCTGTATATTTTCTATCAATTTATGCTCAGCACAAAAAAAATGCCAAGCCAAGCGCAGGAACATTTTTTATGAATAATGAATAATTCAGTAGTTCCAGGGTTGCCCTCACTCACTGACAGCAGAGGGCGCCCTATCATCATGTTATTTTGATCTGACTTTCTCGTTTCCACAGTTGACGTTTCTTGAAGTTGAAAGTCTAGTTTTTTACTGTCTGCAGAAAGAGAGTAAAAATTCATTTTAAACTTTGAAGTGACAATGTTAATATTATAATAAGATCGTTTGTGGTCACTGTATGTTATGTAGGGATCTGCATAAAACAGCAGATTTAGTAGAGATATTTTTTGAACATGTTGAAATGAACATGATGAAAGCATTTCACTTTTCAGACCAATGTTTGTACAAAACCTGATATTTATAAGGGAATTTTTTTCGTATACATTGAACAAATATTTTAAGGAAATTTCCTCCTCGAATCAACAGATCATCAAATTCTAAGATATACTTCCCACTTGCACTTCTGTCGCAAATGTTGCATTTCTGAGATAAATAAATGATAAAATCACTGCATAAAAGTAATGCACAAAATGACGTGGCAAGCGCGACAACAGAGGGCGCTGTGCGCGCGCGTGAATGGTTATCTTGTGCACTAACTGAAGGCAGTTTTTGAAGGCGAAAATGTGAATTTTTCTACAGAAAAGGAACATTTGCGACAAAAAAAGTATATCTTAAAAATTACATTTTTTAAATATCTGTTGATTCCAGGAGGTAATTTCCTTAAAATCTTTGTTCAATGTATACGAAAAAAATACCCTATTTGGTTTCTAGTAGGTTTCCTGTTCTGGCATTTGGAGACCAAAAATTTATCTACAGCTTGTTGACGCTTTGGTTTACCCTGTTGACGCTAACCGTACGTGTGCGTTGACGCTTGTTGACGCTAAATAGCATGACTACCCTAATGTGCATCTTGAGTTTAATATGAAGAATCGTAGCACTTTGTGAAATCGACGCCAGGACTGATATTTATCTAGCATCCTTTATATCCTTGATATTTATCTAGCATCCATCTTTATAGTGACATCCGTGATGACCCAACGTGCAATTCTCACAGCACTGCTATGGGCTGTCATCGTATCCTGCATACCAAGCGCCCACTGCGCCGGTCGTCGTGGGCTGTTGACAATGTTTGCACACAACCCGCCGAAGTACATGTACGCTCTTCAGACCGGAGTCGACCCGGGTCAACCTTTATTTCTGACTCCGTACATCGAAAAAGGCGAAATTCAGGAAGGTAATTTGAATTCTCAAAATCATGTTTCCCTTTTTTAGTACGAATACATCAAGTTGCATTCGGTCATCCTCTTAAAACCGTGCCCCTTTAACACACTCCCCGATCGTGCATACCGAGGCCCTGTATTGTTGAAACCGGCCCCATTTCGCTGGAGAACAAGCGACAAAAATCTTGTTGCCTCTCTGGACCAATCAGGACGCTTGGCAGTGCATTGCAGGCATTCAAATGTAACGCCCGCAGATTGTAAACACCATGCATGCATGTGATACATGTACATGTACTCGGTAATGCTGGCCGTTGTCCGCGTCGGCGATTGGCTGCTATTTAAAGCATACAGGGGAATCCGTTCCATTCACGTTGGTCAGCATGCATCCCTGTTATCAATTTGAAAAACTGCGGAGTAAGTAAGATCGTCGCCAGACATTTTGGTAGGAATTGGACAGTCATAAGGAACTGAACCCAATACAATTTCTGGAAAGAATAGAAATCGTTTCTTTTCGGCATAACATGACTAATTTGATTAAATTACATCAAAATGACTCGGGCGTGTGTTGGCTCAACACAACAGCCGGCTTCACAGATTTGCGTGGATTTCCTCAGGGTATTGTAACGTCGCTTACCAGAGTGGAAATTCCCTGAGATCTCGGGATGCATCCGGTAGACTTCATGGCTTCCAAAGATTATTTTATTTAAGTAAAATTTGAGAATCATATAGTTAATTGACAATCAAGCATGCGCGGTATGGTCATTTTTCGGTTGTTGGGTATTCTGCAGTTTTTTTCCAATTTTGTGCAATTTGGTAAAAAAGCAATAAGGAAAGGTCTGTAAAAACTGAAACCAAAAAGTTTCACAATTTTTATTTTATTTTGCCAATCCTTAATTTTCTTTTTGTCATCTTTTGGGTCATTTCAGGACAGAAACTGAGCCAAGTAGGACAGCTTAACGGAACAAACGTCAAGAGCTACTCGGGTTAGTGTACTTAATCCTGCTTATTATAGACTAATCCCAAATTAACCGTTCTGCGCACTTCTGCATTGAAACCGAGGGTCTTCGTGTCAAGTCGGTAGTACGCATGCGCTACAGGTACAGTATTGTACAGTGACTGAGTGTGTACGTGTGCCGTTCTGCGTGGGACTGAGTGTGCATTAACGTGCGTACATTAGTTCACTTTCGGGTTTGATAAAGAGGCTCTTTGTGTTAAGCAACGGAAGTGCGCAGATCGGTCTCAAATTGGTTTATTTGGGATTCCTCTATAGACCAATACAATTATGTGTGAGAATTAAAGGCAGTACACATGATTGGTATCTCAAAGAATTTGAAATGTTCACAGATTTACACATAACTTACACAATATAAACATGATGACGGCAGAAAACTTACCCTGAAATGGTTTTGTCTGAAGTGCTATAGTCTTTGAGAAATTAGCAAAACAATTATTTTTCATTTCACGAGACGTAAATTCAATTCTCCCCAAAACCATTTCGCCCAAGTGCCATTTCGCCCCAAATGCCACTTCGCCCCAAAACCACTTCGTGCACAGGCCGTGGTTCAGGGCGAAGTGGTTCAGGGCGAAATGACTGTAAACCCTTTTTTGTCAAAAGTTAGACAAAGTACGGAGCTGGTTTTTGCTCAGGTTGGTTTTAATCATCCATATCTTCAATCACACAGGGGGATAAAACTATTTGTAACAGTTTACCAATCATGTAGACTATCTTTAAGAATCACCAGAATTAAACATGGTATTGATAATCCAGTTTGGGGTGTTATGGCCAAGCGGTCTAGTGCGTCGAACTTAAGTTCCTGTGCTAGTACTAGAATGTAGGTTCGATTCCGGGCCGCGACGGGTTGTGGCACCTGTGCCCTTGAGCAAGGCACTCAACCACACTTGCTCCCATTCCTGTAATTGGCGGTCCCTCCGCTGTTGGATATGGTAAATAAATAAAATTAAAAAATATTTAAAAAATAAATAAATAAATTTACTCTGATCAAGATTGTATCAATATTGAAGTTCCATAATTTCTATCATCGGTTTAAAAAATGTTGTGTCAAAAGACAGTAATGTTCTTAAAAAACAAATAAAAATACATGGCGACTAGTATTTTTTTATTTTTCCCCCCTTTTTATGCTCCAGGATTGTTGACAGTCAACAAAATGTACAACAGCAACATGTTCTTCTGGTTTTTCCCATCCCAGGTATAGTATACTTTTATCCTGCACAGTGTGGCAAATTCAAAAAAACTGAAATTGCTTTAAAGGGCCTGTAGATGATCTGTTTTTGAGCGATTCTGCGAATAAAACCATTATAAATCAAAAGAAAGACATCAACAAACTCATCCTAAGAAATTTCAGCTTTGTCAAATGTACCACGTTTAAAAAAACCATGAAAATCCATATGCATTTTCCTGGTCTTGGCGGGGTGTTTCAAATATTCGTTCTCAGTTGATCGGGTACTATGTGGCTTGCGTCATGCACTCTGTGGCGCACATACTGCGTGTGCGCGCGATCCATAAAAATGCATCGCGTTGGAACACGCACACGGAGTACACAGCGCCCATGCATTTTGGACCGCGTAGATGCGAACCAAAAATAAGTAAATCGTTTGCAAACGATCTAAATAATTTCATCTTTACGGATTATTTTCTTGTAAAATTATATAATTTTGAGCGAAAACCTTTCATTGGATAGTTGCTATTAATTCAATCTTTACTTTCAGAACTTTTCCCCTGTAAACTCGTCGATTACTTTTTGGGGTCATTGCAAATGATCCACTGGCCTTTAAAGGCCTGTCCGCATTGGACTTTTTTTGGGGAAAACTTTTTTCCCGAGTCCAGTGGTTACTTTTCCTGGCCAACTTCTGCCCAGGAAAATTGAGCCGGGGAACTTTTCCCGGGATGAAAAGTCCAATGCGGACACGGCTGGAAGCGTATGTCCGGGCCGTGAAGGTCAAACTGCGAAGGGACACTGGGCATGCTCTCCCACGGTCTCGGTAAAATGAATTATGAAAACGCTTTCTGTCCAATATGTCCAAGCTAATTCTGTGGTTTTCAGTGCGTTGTTTCACGCCAAATTCCTTCCACAGAATTAGCTTGAACAGAAAGTGTTTTTATAATTCAGTGATTTTCAGTGCATCGTTTCACGCAAATTTACTTCCACGGCGCTTTTTCTCGAAGCGACGCACGTGGCAATCACGCGCAAAATTGCAAAGGATGTAATGCGCGCGTCATAGACGCGCGTTGTTTGATTTAACAACGCAAAACGCACAGTCTATGCACTAAAAAAAGCTGCGTCCCAGTTATGGCAGAGGTGTATACAGAAGGGGTTCTGGGAATGGTCTATTGTAGTTTGGTAAAATGGCAGTTGTTGCAACTATTACTAATATTGAAATGTCTTTTTCCAATGTTTTATGAACAGTACGATCCCGCCAATGCACCAGTGCTTCTATGGTTACAAGGTGGGCCAGGCTCTACGTCCATGTTTGGTCTGTTTGTTGAACACGGACCATTCTCAGTGACAACAAATCTGACATGTAAGTAATTAAGTCTGGATTCCAGGCCAAATTGTCATGCTTTTAGTGGTCTGCTTGTATGTTTAAGTTTTATTTTTTAAATAATTTAAAAATAGTACATGTATACATGATTGGTACACTGTTACAAATAGTTTTATCCCCCTGTGTGATTGAAGATATGCATGATTAAAACCAACCTGAGCAAAAACCAGATCCGTAAATAAAGGGTTTGCAGTCAATTCGCCCCAAAACCACTTCGCCCTGAACCACGGTCTGTGCACGAAGTGGTTTTAGGGCGAAGTAGCATTTGGGCGATAGTGTTTGGACGAAGTGATTTGGGGCGAAATGGCACTCGGGCGAAGTGGTTTGGGGGCGAAATGGCACTTGGGCGAAATTGTTTTGGGGTGAATTTAATTTTCGTCTCATGAGACGACAACTAATTGTTTTACTCATTTCTCAAAGACTGTAGCACTTCAGACAAAAGCATTTTAGGGGAAGTTTTCTACGGTCATCATGTTTATATTGTGTAAGTTAGGCGTAAATCTGTGAACATTTCTGATTTTGGTGATACCAATCATGTATACTGCCTTTAAACATTTTTTTGTCCATTAGGAATTTTTATTTTTGTAATTTATAAAACTATTTATAAAAATGTTTGCTTTTGTGGTTTAAATTGTTTGTTTGGGCCATCAATGCCTTGTTATCCACAAGTTCACTGTATTAAACAGACTTCTGTTTTGATACTGATATTTATATTATTTTTTTAAAGCATTTTAAATGTTGTTCAATATTTAATTTTTCCCAATACTCCAGTGCTAACCCGGAATTATACATGGACCAGTAAATTCTCAGTTCTGTACATTGACAGTCCGGTAAGTCTATAAATAATATTTAATGTGTCCATATAAATATATCAAATTTATATGTGAGTAAAACGCCATTCATTTCTGAAAGACCAAATGTACTATTTTAAAGATGAAACCTAGAGCATAAGACAATTAAACAAGAATGTTGGTAAACTAGCCATAACTTTTCAGTTACTATACAAGTTTCACTGTAATTAACTATTTTCACCGAGCACTACCAACACAAATTTTCAGTAACCGCATGTAATTTGGTAATTCCAAAACTGGGACATGGTGTCCCACTTGGCATATATAAAGTACATGGCCTTTAAAAAGGATAACTTAAAAAAGCAAATTTTACAAATGTATCAAAATGTCACACTTTTGATAAAAATGTGTATTCCAGATGAATACAATAATTACTAATCCAAGTTGTGTATTATTTTTTTTTCCTTATACAAGGTTGGCACGGGGTTCAGTTTCACAGAAAATGATGAGGGTTATGCAAGGAATGAAACGGCGGTTGCAGAAAATCTCTACAGGTAAAACGTCATTTATGAATAAGTGATTATTGTTTTAGGGATTATGACCCAGGGACTGCCGGGGTGAATTAATTCGATACAAATGTGGACAAATGTCCATGATGAGTTTAGGAAATCTCGATAATTTTTTACTTTGCAAAACTCTTTGTTTTTTCGTTCTCTTTGTAGCGCACTCGTTCAATTTTTTGAACTGTTTCCGCAGTACCAGAAAAACGACTTCTATGTAACTGGGGAGGTATGTATTAAAAGGTTATAGCAGGGTACTATTTATAGTAATTAAAAAGATTTTCTCTCACATGCACACAATATTCAGATGACCACACTAAATATTTGTTGCTACGTGGTGCACGTGGCTGGTCTGAATTCCAGAATCAATACCGTGTTCACCGTAGGAGAGAATGGCATAAAGCAACCAGACTGTTGGTTGCTAGACAATGGTGTGCACCACGTAGCAACAACAACATAGTATGTGACTTTCTAAACCGCACCTCCATTTGATAGTGAAGGATTCTGGGTGCCAGCCATTAAGCAAAAGTTACACGCAAAAGGCTTATCAGCGTGACACGGGGGTCGAAATTAACCTGGATTTCATGCTGGTTAGAAGGACCAGTAGATTAGAGAACTCTACTGGTCCTGCTGAAAATTTGGTGGTCCACTGGTGCTTTTTAAAACGGCACCGAGATACTGCAACACTTTCTGGTTTAAGGTCATTGAGTGCAGGATGGATGGGATTGCTTTTTGATCCAACACTAGTACTGAGAGATTGGAGAAAGAAATGTAGTTATCTGAAAATGTCTAAAGCGATCCGGAATTGTTTGTGGTAACCGGGAAATCTTTACTGTGGATTAGGCATCAGGGAATGTTTCCATGAGTCATGAAATGTTTTCGCTGGTCCATCGGACCAGCGTCTTTGACAGATCTAGTGGTCCTTCTGATTTTTTACTGGTCTCGGACCACAGGACCAGTGCTAATTTTGACCCCTGGTGACGTCACTTTTAACTGAGCTATTCCCTTGGACAGTAATTTAATCCTTTATGTATCCCATGATATCTGCAGTCCTACGCCGGCAAGTACGTCCCCGCTTTGACCTACTACATCCATTTTGCTAACCCAACAGCCAAGGTCAAAATCAACTTGAAAGGAATGGCAATTGGCAACGGTTTTAGCGCTCCGGAAAAAGTGAGTTCCACTCTTCCAGAAATTACTCATAGATTTTAAAAAATCTTTATGTGAGCATCAACAACATGAAAAAACCACAGCATCTATAACAATTTTAATATGATAGTTACAATTACTCTTTGGAAAATTCTCTCTGGAGTAGGGTGGTAGTTGAGTCCATCACAAGTCCTCACAAGCCTTCACAAGTCCACCACAAGTCCCTGGGTCTTAATTCAAGTCACAAGCTATTCAAATGAACTCCAACAAAGACATTCTTTTGTGCACGTTCATCCTTTGCTTCTTGTTACTGGACTTGTGATTTTATCGGCTCTGGACTTGTGATGGGCTCGACTACAACCCTAATCTGGAGTTGATTAGAATTGGCTCTCTTAGACTTGAAGTGTGACTTCAAGATAGATTTCAAGATTGGAAAACTATTACAAATGGCGTTATCTACATGCGATTGAGGATATGTATGATAAAAACCAACCTATGTATAAATCAGCTCAGTACCTCATGCAGGGAAGGAATTTCACGACGGCCACGGCGGCCATTGCCGTCGATGCCCTTTTAATTGCCATGATGCCCCTTTTTAAAATGCAGTTTTAATACCTTGGCCGCAGTGCCCTTTTGTAAAAAAAACAAACGAGCATGCCATTATCCGAAACTCATTTTGTGTCCATTTGCAAAGCGCTAAAAAAAACCGCATCGGTCGTACATTGATCGCGGCCGTACTGACACTGACATGACAGTAGAAAAAAAGTACATCGCACTCGCACCACACCGCATGCATGTGGTGCATGTACTGTAATGAACTCTGGATTCAGCTAAATACCGTGTACACGTACGTACTGATAGAGTGTTGGCTGTACGCAAAGCTTGAACATTATTCCGTTCATTTCGCAAACTCCAGAACTGCAATTGCGCTTGCCACAATTGCGCGAACATCTTCCTGTTGCGGACTCGCATAAACGTGCTGATACATGTGGAGTATACCGTAATCCAGTGGGAGTGTGTGGTGTGTGAACAGCGTGCACGTGCATGTGCTGCTTTTCTTCGAAGCTTCGAGAGCTAAACACAAGTGCAGCGTGTGTGACTACTTTTTCTTGCAAAATAAATAAACGCAAATTCCTTAAGTTTAACAGCTGAAGTTTTAAAAATATATCTGTGATTGTAATAAATGTGTATTGATCAGCGATGCCTCGTAAGGATCGCATGAAACGCTCCAAGCAACTGGAACTGGACAGATCGGGCAGTAAATGCAGAAATTAAAGCTGGAATCGTTCCTGATCGGCTCTGGGCGAGTTCAAAAATCCGCTCAAATTTTATCGAAATTGGCCGTGGTCATCAACATGTAGGTCATGGATTTATGAAAAAAAAATTATTTTATAAATTTGACATCCGACCTGAGCAGATTCTGTCATTTGTGGACTATGTGAAAGGATTACCATCCCGTAGCCTACGTGATTTTACCTGTTGGTCGGTGGGTTTTCTCCCCACATGCCGTATCCGGTCGGCGCCCTGTTTCGTTTTGAGTTGGACGAGTTGTCCCCGCGGACGAGTTGTCTCGGGCGAACGTCTTTGGGACCGGCTATCCCGGGCACGGGTTGTCCCGGAGACGAGTTTCATGCAATATTTGGATTTTCTTTCTGGTTTTTCTTATTCTGTTTAGTCTTAAGTTCTCCTACCGGTAGGCCTATCTGAATTTTTGCTTTTCTATATTGTGAGGAAACGGTAGCTAATACTAATATTAATAGGCCTAGGCCTATTTTTTTTTTTTAAAGCCTAGGTTTTTGGCATTTCTAAATTTATGAAATGGATCAAGTCGTCCCCAGCCTAGGTCAACTCGCCCCCCAACATCGGTTACAGGTTTTATTTTAATTTTATTTTTTAAAATTTAATTATAATTTTGTGAGAAATATTGCCCAAAAGGAAATGATGCATTTGTGGAAATATTTTACTTTCAGGTATTATACATGTAATTTTAGTACCTGTGTGTATTGCAAACTTATAAAAGTGAATGCCAGGAATCGTAACATTGAATAAGAATTGTGCTTTTGTATTTTAAACTGGCAGTCGTGCCCTTTTTTACATTTTTACATTGGCCTTGGTGCCCTTCTCACTGGCCGTGGTGCCCCTCAAAAATACAGGTTCTTTAAGGCCAAAGTAGCCTTGCCCCTCAAGAGACGAAATTCCTACCCTGCTCATGTATATTCTTTTTAAAAAAATGAAAAACTGTGTCCGTGCGTTCAAGTGCGAAGCTACCATCAGATACTAACTTTAGTAAGTCCTTTTATGTTTGTTATTGATAAACTCCCAGGCGCCTGAACAAAACTGGCTGAAAATATTCATATGTGGATATTTCAGACTGGTCTAGAACCTAAAAATTCGTAAATGTTTTCACCCTTTAAAAGATCGCCTAAAAGCATGTTTCTTTTCGAAAATAGTCCACGCAATTACATTGAAATAGGACGCCATGTGTGTGCAGTGTAGTGCTGCAGTGAGAAACTTACACCCTGTTTACACTTGATCCCGAGCTCGGGGTCGAACACCGAGCTCGGGATCAGCCCCGGATCACAACTGAGTGTAAACGCTATCGGAACCAAATTGGCCCCCGATCAGACCCCGAGATTTTGGTCTCGCGTTGGCGGAGGGTTCGATCCCGAGCTCGGGATCAGTTTGCGGTTAGATAAGCAATGCATAGTTCCGAGATTGCCCAGTTAACCCTATAATCTTCTAAAGGCTGAACTCTTTCGCGGAAAATTCTCTCTTTGAAGCACTCTTTCATTAATTTCTCGGAAACGACGTGCACGTAACAACGCCGCCATGACACTCTTAACTTTTTAAGACTGCTCATACCACACTTAAGTTTAAGTCTCAAAAATAAGCGGGGCACTAAAATAAAAAGCGCTGTGAATACCGCTTAACTTTATGATTTGACTTAAGTCTAGAATTTAAGCGGGGCGCTTAAATTTCATGACTTAAGTCGTTTTGTGAATACCGCCCCTGGTGTACTCAAAATAGAGTATCTCATGAGGCCCTTCATTTCACAAAACTACCTCCTCGAGAGAGGGCCGCCTTCTCGCAAGTCCTATTTAGACTGGCTATTTTTTTTAAATCCATATTATCACGATATTGAGGTGCCTAGTTTTAGGAATTTTCTTGAGGAAAGGGTTGTAGATAATTAAGCATTTAAGTTTTCCATCCCCATTTTTATAACCTCAAATCCTAAATTTTCCTGTGATCTTTTGTTTTGGTCTCCAAACAGCTGATTCCTGGCTATGGTGCCTTCATGTTTCAAACTGGCCAGGCTGATTCACTCCAGAAAACCATGATCGACAAGTACACATCCGAAATCGTCAGGCTCATTCAGGAAAAACAGTGGGAGGGAGCATTAAAGGTGACTGGCTTTTGTGACCTTTTTTTTTCAGCACCACCACCTTCTTGGCTAATTGCTGAGGTGATTGCGTTCATGATGGCAGCATTGCATTGGAAATTTTAGAACTGAAAAACAATTTGAAATGTTTGCAAGTTGTATTTGGCACTTGTTACTTTTTTGTGATAAAAACAGAACTGTTTGGTTTGAATGCCAGTATAAGTAATGGCAACTTTTCCCAAAGTTCGTTCTGAAATATGAGATGAGGACTTATTGCCAAGCCATGGTCTCTGTGAGTGTTAGGGCATTGCAACTTTTCAGGAATCGACCTCTAAGCATCTTGTTCGGTGGATTCGTGCGTGATATAACAACTTATTATTATTTAATAATTAGATGTTTTTTAATTATTTATTTATAGGAAATTGATGAACTCATAACTGGTGATAGTAGTTACTTCAGCAAGATAACAGGATGTACAGATTATTACAACTTCTTGCGAACCAAGGTACAGTATTCTTCATCATGTGCCTAGAAGAAGGGCATATAAGCGTTCTGGTGCCAGAAATCAGTTACGCCCTTCTGCTAGGAACAAAACAAACTGATTTTTGGCACCAGACAGCTTATTATGCTCTTTTGCCAGGCATACGACAAATACAAGAATTAATATAAATAAAATCCCTGTAATTTTTAAAGTAGTTTGTCTTTTTATGGATTTCATTGGTTTTCGATTTTTGAGGCGATTGTTCTGGTTTTCGGTCTTTTTTTAAAAAACTGATTTGTAATGCGGTTGTCGCACTATTTGTAACCCCTTTTGGGCCTAAGTTATCTCTTCAGAACAACAAACTTATTTCTTTTATTTTGAAACCAGACAAGGGTATTTTACGGAAAATATGGTTTGTGTTGCCAAAATGCCCCCTTTACCGTGGAAAGACTTGGATACTCTCCGTATTTAGCGAATGCTTTTTAATAAATGAAACCATTTGCTTAGTTATTATTCATACAATTTGTGGAAATGAAGAAATATTATCTTATTTTCAGTCGAACTTTTCTGTTTAAATCATAGTCGCCCCCTGATATGAAATATTTCAAAAACTATCTGGCGTTGCCAGAGGTCCGAAAAGCCATCCATGTTGGGAATCTCACTTTCCACAATGGCGACGACGCGGCGGAACATCTAGCCGTGGACTTCATGCAATCCGTGGAAAAGGAACTCACGTTTCTTGTTAACGTCAACTACAAGGTATTGTTAAATGTGTCTCATACAATGACGGGGTTGTAGTCGAGTCCATCACCACAAGTCCAGGGGTCGATTTCACTAAACTCTTCGTATGTTAAGGTCCATAATAAGGCTAGCGATGGATTGTAGGGCTGCGATGGATCGTGGCTAATATGGGTACTGCGATGAATTTCACCAAACCTATCGTAATGCGTTCGATTATCGATTAGGGATATTTGCATATTTACTCTAAGGCCGTTTGCTGTGCTAAATTATGTTTTTAATAAAACTGTCGTCTGCTGCACGAGTTCAAAAGGTCTCCGTGTCCGTTCTGCGTAATGCAAGCGCGCGCATTAAATTTGGCGCAGTCATCAAGCGCGTTGGCGGTTTTTGTTTTTCGTGTTTTTAAGTCGCGCGTAGGACGCGTGTAGAACACGGTAGCATCATTCAAATTTGTATTCCACGGGTACACGTACACGACGTTGTGGCCGACGTAGACAATGGATGGCCAACTGCAGCGTAGCTTCCGTGTTTTTGCATGCAGCAAAAACATCGACACTGAAGAGTTTTGAAGCGACACTTTGTCACATGCTACAATCGTATGTATAAAATTTTAAAATGTTCTCTTGTTTAAATATCGCTTGGCATAGAATCTATCGAGTGGCAACCAGTTTTTTGGGGAGCCAGAGTTCGTTTCTTCTTCCAAAAACGGCAAAACCCACGACCATCGTTGGTCAAAATGTACGCTACGATGACCCATTGCCTCATCGTAGTTTACGGTACATTGCCATGGCATATATGCATTGGTACACTCATCGCAAGTTTCTTGAAATTGTTCGTAGGACGCAACACGAGTTAAGGAGCGGTAACCCATCGCATCTCGAGTTACGAAGGATCGTAAACGTTAGTGAAATCGACCCCAGAGCTGGTAAAATCACAAGTCCCGCACAAGTCCAGTAACAACGATAAACACGCACAAAAGAATGCCTTTGTTGAAGTTAATTTGAATAGCTTGTGACTTGAATTAAGACCTAGGTACTTGTGGCGGACTTGTGATGGACTTGTGAGGACTTGTGAGGACTTGACTACAACCCTGTAACATGAGGTCAATAGTATACAAATATTGACTGCAATGAGGGGACATGGTTAAGATTATATGCCCAAGGTGATCTCGAAGCCGTTACTATGCCCCGAGGTACTCATCCTGAGATCTCAGAGAATTTTAACTTTGCTAATAGCGACGTTACAATACCCTAAGGAAATCCACGCAAATCAGCGAAGTAAGGCGGCTGTTGCATCTAGCAAACACACGCCCGAGTCATTTTGATGGAATTTAATCAATTTGGTCATGTTCTGCCGAAAAGAAACAACTTCTATACTTTCCAGAAATTGTATTGGGTTCTGTTCCTTATGACTGTCCCATTTCTACCAAAATTCCTGGCGACGATCTTATTTACTCCGCAGTTTTTCAAATTAATAACAGGGATGCATGCTGACCAACGTGAATAAAACAGATTCCCCTGTATGCTTTAAATAGCGGACAACGGCCAGCATTACCGAGTACATGTATCACATGCATGCACGGTGTTTACAATCTGCGCGCGTTACATTTTAATGCCTGCAATGCACTGCCAAGCATCCTGATTGGTCCTGAAAGACGACAAGATTTGTGTTGCTTGTTCCCTAACGAAATGGGGCCGGTTTCCTCGGGGTATTGTAACGTCGCTTTTAGCAGAGTGTACTAGGATGCGAGGTACTAGGTGGAAGCCGAGGGGCATAGTCATGGCTTCAAGATCACCTTGGGCCTATCTTAACCATGACCCAAATAAAAAGCCGTCTATTTTGTTTCACATGTCGAATATATAGAATTTTGTCAACTTCGGAAAATTAGAAAATCGTATGCACAGGCTTTGAATGTACAAAGTGTCTTGTTGATATGCCGACAGGTCCTTTTGTACAACGGTCAGTTGGACACAGTTGTGGCCGCGCCACTGACCGAAGCCTTTTTGCAACAGTTGGAGTGGGTAGGCGCCCCGAAGTACGCCACCGCGGAGAGATTAATTTGGAAGATAACTGGGGACACTGAAGTCGCCGGCTATGTGCGACAGGTCTTGAATCTTCAACATGTAAGGTCCAAAATTTTGTCAGTTTTTGGGGAATTACAGAAATTCAGATTTACATTTCAGAGACTTTGAGGGCTTGTAATGCTTTCAAATTAAAGTTGTTTGATTTTAAAGCCAGAGGCTCGTCAATGCGCGCGTGAGGCAAAATACGCAGCTCCATAGCAAAGGTATGGAGCTGCGTATTTTGTGGCACGAATTTGTGCCTTTAAAGAAGCGTGTCCAGATCACATTTTTGACCCCCATGGGTGTTGAGATTTTGATACCATATCATTTGTCATATTTTTTAATATCATTACCATTCTGAAATTTTGCATTCTCAATTCGTATATCTTCAAGGATATCGTCAAAAAACCAATGTTTTGTAAAATACTTTATCCGATTCCATAAAGCAGTGCAGTGATTACACCAACTTTTTTGCATCCACATCCAAATTGGAGACTGCAAATTTCCTGTTTTCTTCCCATGGATAGTATTTTGGGGGAGGTATTTTATATGATTGTTAGGTTTGAGCGAAATCCATTTTCTGGAAAAAGCTTCTTTAATGCAACTGGGTTTTTTTTTTCTTCAGGTTATCGTGCGAGGGGGCGGGCACATCCTTCCCTACGACCAACCACGTCGCGCATTTGACATGATTGACAGGTTTATCACCGGACGACCTTTTCTCTCGAAATGAACTTCTGCAGAATTTACTGAGGTTACAGTTGTGTATATTCAAATACAAAATGCAGGTGTGTTTGTTTAAATAAAAGCAACTTTAAAAGTTTAGTTTTTGATGTGTAGAAATATATTTTAAAAAGGTTATTTTTTTCTAAGATACATGTACCTGTGTTCTTTTGTGTCTTGGTTGTGTGCCTTGAGTTTGGGTTTTGGTATGAGTACTGTAATGTATGCACGAGTAGGCCATACCGTATGGTGTGAGGGTAATACATTGTATTTGTGGTACATGTAGTTGAATAGAATTTTGAAAAAAAATGGGGTACCGTGGCCGAGTGGTTAGGGCCATTGACTCGCAATAATGGGTGAAAACTTGGGGTTGCGGGTTCGAATCCGGGTTCGAATCCGGCTGCGGTACTGTGCTCTTGGGCAAGGCACTCAACCACATGCTCCATCTTTCGGAAGGGATGTAAAGCCGTTGGTCCAGTGTGTCAGGTAATGGTAACGCACTCTAAAGATCCCAGAGCATTCTTTCGTGAAGAGCAAGGGGATTCCCCGGTGTCTCTGGCCATTTATAATTCTAATTCTTCATGGGTTTCTTCAATGAGCACCATTGGAATCCTTGGTATGAATACCAGAAAGAAATAATAATAATAGAATTTTAAATTAAAATAAACATTTTTTCAGTTTTTATATACATATATATATATTTATTTATTTTAATCCATTTATTTATCCAGAAACAGTTAGAACTAGTTTCCATTGGGACCCTGCAAACATGCATAAAAACACTAAAATAATAACTATTTTTAAATTAAATAACTTTCAGTAATAACTGTCAGCACACAACCAGTGAGCCACATAGTGCATATACGTACGCGACCAACTGAGAACCAAGAGACAAATTTCGAATAAGTCGTGTTAAAACACCTCATCAAGAGCGGCAAAACGCCCATGGATTTTTCATGTTTTTGGAAAACGTAGTGTATTCGACGGAGCTGAAAAGTCTTCAGAGAGATTTTTTGATGTCCTTCTTTTGATTTATAATGGTTTTGTTCCCATAATTGCTCAAAACCACATCATCTACATATATAGGGACTTTATAATTGAATTTTTGTTCTACATATAAGTTAGGTGGGGGAATGAGAAAATAACATTTTATTCTGGATTTAACAACAAAATAACCGATTGACGTGTTCTTGAAAGTCTAGTTTTTTCCTGTATGTAGAAAGAGGGTAAAAATTAATTTTAAACTTTGAAGGGACAATGTTAATATTAAAATACCTAAAATATGATCGTTTGTGGTCACTGTATGTTATGTTGGCATTTCGTTGCAAAAATCGCACAGTGCGATGACCGAGTACATGCGCGGCGTGTGATTGGTCAGTTGCGATCACTGTCACTGGCTAATCAATATTCATATATATTCCTGAAGTACAGCCTAGCTCAAGTCGTTTCAGCAAGGGTTCTTGGCAAACTAGGTACGTGTGCAGGAAAGACCGTTGCGAAAGGAAGATGCATAAACACTAGGAACATCTAACAATGGAAATTGGGCACACACCATTGTTACTAACAATGGGGTTACAATGAACATGTACATGTTCTTGCTCATAGTGAAATTGGACACGGCTTGCTGCAGAAAATAATGCTTAGCATATTTAGCTAAAATATCATGTCGTAATGTCGTCTGTATATTTTCCATCAATTTATGCTCAGCACAAAAAAATGCCAAGCGTAGCAACATTTTTTATTAATAAATGAATAATTCAGTAGTTCCAGGATTGCCCTCACTCTCACTGACAGCAGAGGGCGCCCTATCATCATGTGAGTTTGACCATGGTTTGATCAACACACTTTCTCATTTCCATAGTTAACGTGTTCTTGAAAGTCTATTTTTTTCCTGTCTGCAGAAAGAGGGTAAAAATTCATTTTAAACTTTGAAGTGACAATGTTAATATTATAATAAGATCGTTTGTGGTCACTGTATGTTATGTAGGCATCTGCATAAAACAGCAGATTTAGTAGAGATCTTTTTTGAAATGAACATGATGTTTTAACTTTTCAGACCAACAACATGACCAATGTTAGGGCGTGTTTGTTTCGGACGAATCCGCCGATCCCAAGATCTGCGCAGAGGGTTCAGCCATAGAGCAAGGAACAGACCCTGCTCTATGGTTCAGCTAGACTGGTTCCCTTGTCCACATATTTACTTCCCCTCCGTCGTATATGAGGACAGGTACACGCCGCCATGTTTGGCATAAATATCCAGGAATTCCTGGATGTTTATGCAAATTAAAAGGACTGTGTCACGGTTTGCGCAAGCGCCCAGAATACAGCGTGTTGCGCGCCTTCGTTCGATTTGGCATCGCGCGCTACGCACTCAATGTCTGGGAAAATAACAGCGGCGGAAGCAGCGGTATTTTTGCATCGACAGCATACTAGCAGAAGATATGCCTGTAAAATTGCTGTCAGAACCAAATAAACATACTGGTTTCGGTGGGAAAAAATTTTTTTGAACAACGGCTGCACTGTGATATTGATGTTTGCTGGCGGCTTAAAAATACGGCAAACAGCGCCATTTCAAGTAAAAAGTAATGTATCAGTACAAACCTGGGCGTTGACGAGTACACCACTGCCAAAATTACTAAATAATTATAAGGGATGGCAAAGATTGAATAGGATATGCAAAACCCAGCGACAAAATTAACGATTGCAAAATTCACTCGTTGTTGAGCAAACTCTAAAAATAGATCATGCATATATTTAATACAACGACCAATGACGCGTGGTAATACAACGGCCAATCACCCGTGGTTATTGCTCGGCTTGTGCCTGTCCTTGTATAGCGAGAGCAGCGTAGTGCACATGGACAGGGGACCAGTCTATGGTTCAGCTAGATCCAACCATAGCGCTGAACCATCTGCGCAGATCGGGGTCGCCGGATTCGTCCGAAACAAACACGCCCTTTGTGTATCCTCGATCCTCCATAATCTGCGCACCTAACGCTTATGCACGCGCGCGCATTGGCCAGCAAACATATGGTGAGTGCGTAGAAATAGGACCGCGTGGATTTAGGGGTTCTGACGATACTGTAGGCCTACAACAAAACAGGATTTTTTCCAATTTTTTTCATATATATTGAACACAGATTTCGGTGAATTTATATATTGGAATCGATAGCTTATTCAATTCTAAGATATACTTCCCACTGACACTTCCGTCGCAAATGTTGCATTTCTGAGATAAATAAATGATAAAATTACTGCATGAAGTAATGCACAAAATGACGTGGCGAGCGGTCTGTGCGTAAGCGCGACAACAGAGGGCGCTGCGCGCGCGTGAATGGTTATCTTGTGCACTAACTGAAGGCAATTTTTGAAGAAGAAAACGTCATTTTTCTACAGAAAAGCAACATTTGCGACAAAAGTGCAAGTGGGAAGTATATCTTAAAATTACATTATGTGTTGATTCCAGGAGGTAATTTCCTTAAAATCTTTGTTCAATGTATACGAAAAAAATACCCATTTCTGAGATAAATTTTAAAAATGATAAAATTACTGCATAAAGTAATGCACAAAATGACGTGGCGAGCGGTCTGTGCGTAAGCGCGACAACAGAGGGCGCTGTGCGTCCGCGTGAATGCTTATCTAGTCTTAGGCGAAAATATGATTTTTCTACAGAAAAGCAACATTTGCGACAAAAATTAAAAATTACATTATCTGTTGATTCCAGGTAAATTCCTTAAAATCTTTGTTCAATGTAGGCCCCTATATGAAAAAAATAACCTATTTGGTTTCTAATAGGTTTCCTAGGTAAAACTTAAGGCTATGCATGGTGGAAATCAACGTGTTTATGGGTTTACGGTAGCACCATGTGAATCTCATTTGTATATGTGTGGTTCTGAAAAGAACCGGTGAGTGTGAACTCATAGGTTTCCTGTTCTGGCATTTGGAGACCAAAGATTTATCTACAGCTTGTTGACGCTTTGGTTTACCCTGTTGACGCTAACTGGACGTGTGCGTTGACGCTTGTTGACGCTAAATAGCATGAGTTTTATATGAAGAATCGTAGCACTTCGTGAAATCGACGCCAGGACTGAAATTTATCTAGCATTCTTAGGACATCATGCCCAATTGTTTCGTTTCTTCTTTCTAGTAACATCCGTGATGACCCAACGTGCAATTCTCACAGCCCTGTTATGGGCTGTCATCGTATCCTGCATACCAAGCGCTCACTGCGCCGGTCGCCGTGGGCCGTTGAGGACAATGTTCGCACGCAACCCGCCGAAGTACGCTCTTCAGACCGGAGTCGACCCGGGTCAACCTTTATTTCTGACTCCGTACATAGAAAAGGGCGAAATTCAGCAAGGTAATTTGAATTCTTAAAATCATGTTCCCTTTTTTTTAGTACGAATACCCCAAGTTGCGTTCGGTAGACTTCATGGTAGCGACTTGGAAATCCGTGACGTTATCAGCCGCAGTCATGATTTTTGGTCAAATACGTAACCGAAGTTCGCAAGTTTGATAGACCGCTGCGTGAAATTGCACTGTAAATCATGCCGCCTTTTGTTTCTGTCATTTAATCTGCCCGGCTGATATGCAGGATATGCAGGTTCATTGGGGCTGGTTTTCTTTATATTTGTGCCAAATATCACGCAAATCCACTTGTGCTGTGGTGAGATTTTCTTCGTTTTCTGCCCCAAAATATCGCCAAAATTAGCAGTTGGCAGGTGCCGTCAACTACCTAGTCTTGATTCAAGACCCCAATATGGACATGACCATGGACATAACAAAGCCAGTGCCTATAGTGCCCTCATGCTGTACATGGCGCCGCTGTTTAATGTCAGTCGATGGTGCCCTGTTAGTCTGCTCTTGAAGGACGTGATAATAACTCTTGAATTTAAGACTAACCAAGAAAAAATAGCGTGCTTCGTGTCAAAGAGGGCGCTTTGCATCACATCACAATTTTTGAAGTTGCTGTCTATTCATTTTTATTGACGATTCCACACGTAAATTGGACGCATTTTAACAAGCATAAAACAGCAACCGCTTGATGATTTTTTGCAACAAAGGTATTTTTAAAATCTGTTGCAACTTGTCTGTTGTGTGAAAGTGGTTTTAACTCAATTTGAATTTCTTTTCCAAGTCGCTATTCATGGCTTCCAAAGATTGTTTTATTTATAAAGGAAAGTAAGATTTGAGAACCATATACCCCCGGTAGTTAGATGACAATGAAGCATGCGCAGTATGGTCATTTTCAAGTTGCAGGGTATAGAATGTGTAAGTCTCGTTTCTGGTCACACTTCCGGAGACCGGTCGGGGAATGACAATGAGGTTTTAACGTTGTGGCGATCTTCTTTGAATTATCACCTTACCGTACCGCGTTTGTAAGTGCCCAAACACCAATAAATGGAAAAGGCACCTTAAAATCTGTCTATTTATTAAATAAAATGAAGAAAATGTCCGAGTCTGTCACAAACAAATAAAAATGTTTCCGGTTTGCAAGAAAGGCAGGATCAGGCTTGGTGCATCCTAGAAATATGAACGTGGCTTAACAAATACCTGGTTTGAACGACAACTTGAACGTTTACTCCTATTGAGAGTAGATAAAACCTCCGCCAAAAACCCAAGCAAAGTACACATTGTCGGGAAGGAAATCGCAAAGACCGTCTGAAGCCGAATCAAGAACTTTTGAAAACGACCATAATGCACCGTATTCGCGCCAACTTCACTGCACCGAAATTTCCGCGCCACTTGCCGACTACCAGCGACGCGCTGTCATGGCTGTGTGGTTTTTATATTTACCTCCTTCCCCGACCCCCACCCCCAAAAATGTTCTAGATCCGCCTATGATTATTTAGGTTCAACTATAAATGTTTTTTTTTTTGCCCCACAAAATTTGGGTTTTTACATTAGATTTAAAATTTCTTTTTAGCCGATATGCAATTAGGAACGTCGGTAAATCCTAAAAGTTTTAAAAAGGCATTTTTACTACATGTATTTTGCCAATCTCTAATTGTCATTTTTTTGGTCTTTTCAGGGCAGCATCTGAGCCAAGTAGGACAGCTTAACGGAACAAACGTCAAGAGCTATTCAGGTTAGTATACTTGATCCTGCTTATGGACATCAATAGACGAATTCCAAATTAGCCTGTTCTGCGCACTTCCGCATTGTAACTGAGGGTCTTTGTGTCAAGTTGGCAGTATGCATGTGCTACAGGTACAGTATTGTACAGTGATCGAGTGTGTACGTGTGCTGTTCTGTGTGGGACTGATTGTGGATTCATGTGCGTACATTAGTTCACTTGCAGGTTTGATAAAGAGGCTCTTCATGCTTACTGTTTACATAATGTAGCGATCTAGCATCCTTGACAATAATTTTTCGATGGTCGTTGTGAAAAAAAGTTATCAAAATGTAACGTATTTAACTTTACCAGCCGTCGCGATGTATTATATCATGTGTTTGTAAATAAAGGTGGCGTTCGATATGGGTCGACACGTATTTAACCTCGATTCCTTGTTTTCCCTGACTCATCACACCTTGCATGATCCCTCGGGTCAGCGCTGACTCGAGGAATCACATCGAACGCAACTTTTTGGTGTCTTTAGCACCCGCAATAGGTCTATGCTGTTTTTTCTTCGGAGATTCTCTCATCCATATCAACACCCATAAACCCTTTTTATGAAATCTGTACAAATTGGAAAATACAGTATGTACATAGTGTTCGTAAGACAATATTTTCCAACAAGAAGAGAAACCAACCGCGAATGACAAAAGCAACTCGCACTTCGCGCTGGTTTCTACGGCTGGTAATAAAACTAAGACCACGTGATTATCCGAACCAGAATCTGGTTCGGATAATTACGTGACCTTGATTTTGTTTTAAATGCTAAAAAACGGCCAGATTTGGTGGTTTCTTTTCAGATTCTCTTCAGTCTACATGTATGTATGGGTCTATTTCGAGCCCAAAATAGCCCAACAAAGCCGGTATGGCCCTTTGTTGCTTAGCAACGGAAGTGCGCAGATCGGTCTCAAATTGGTCAATTTGGGATTCCTCTATAGACCAATAAAATTATGTTGAGAATTAAGAATCACCAGAATTAAACATGGTATTGATACTCCATACTCTGATCAAGATTGTATCAATATTGAAGTTCCATAATTTCTATCATCGGTTTTTAAATTGTGTCAAAAGAAAGTAATGTTTTTTTTAAAAAATACATGGCGACTAGTATTTATTAATTTTTTCCCCACTTTTTATGCTCCAGGATTGTTGACAGTCAACAAAATGTACAACAGCAACATGTTCTTCTGGTTTTTCCCATCCCAGGTATAGTATACTTTTATCCTGCACAGTGTGGCAAATTTTAAAAACTGAAATTACTTTAAAGGCCTGTCCGCATTGGACCTTTTGGGGAAAAACAAACCGAGACGGACGATGTGTAATTTATCTAATTTAAGTCCATGCGGACAGCCTTGGACGTTTTCCTCTCAGTAACTTTTCCTGAGTCCAGCGGTTACTTTTCCTGGCTAACTTTCGCCCAGGAAAATTGACCAGGGAACTTTTCCCGAGACGAAAAGTCTAATGCGGACACAATTGGAAGCGTACGTCCGGGCCGTCAAGGTCAAACTGCGAAGGGACACTGGGCATGCTCTCCCATGGTCTCTGTAAAATTTTACCGTGTCAAAAAAGTCCTTTTCGCGCGCGCGTAATTGAGACGCGTGTTGCTTTGAGAAAAAGCGATGTGGAGGGAATTTTTAGTAAAACGTGCACTGAAAATAACTGAATTATGAAAACGCTTTTTCTGTGGTTTTTTGGTGCGTTGTTTCACGCCAAATTCCTTCCACAGAATTAGCTTGGACGGAAAGTGTTTTTATAATTCAGTGATTTTCAGTGCATTGTTTCACGCAAAATTACTTCTGTCAAAGCGACGCGCGTGGTAATTACGCGCAAAAAGGCTCGGTGTGAATTTGTGAGTGCGAAGGGTATAATGCGCGTGTCATGGATGTGTGCTGCTCGATTGTACAACACAAAACACACAGTCCATGCACAGGAAAAAGCTGCGTCCCAGTTAAAGCTGTAACCGAACATACGAACCGAACGGGTTTTACCAAACTTGGCACTTCCGAACCGAACCAGACCGAACCGAACATTTCACTCAGTTCGGCTGGTCAGGAGTGTTTCACTTTTGGATTTCACATCTTACGTATTTTAACTGCCAATGTGAAAGGCAGCTGGCTTCCCGATTGTCAACAACCCACTCCAAATTACTTCTTATGCTTGCAAAAGCGCTTTGTGTTTAACTGTCGAACGTCATATGCACTGTACAAAGCAATTCTTGTGCCAAATCAGATCCGACATTTTGAGCCCGGCGCTGGCGCCCAGTACCGTACCGACATGACTTCATAATCGATATCTACACAAACGTCGCTCGATCGGTGCCGATCAAATATTGTATTGGCTCCATCGCCGCAACGTGCCAGAGCCATAGAGTTACCGCGCAGTATGCATCTGCACGATGTGCTGATAATAACGGTCGATTGATCGGAACAGTTTGATTGAAAACACCCTCTAGCGGCGTGGCATACATTTGCATTGTGAAAATGGCGTATCGGGACAGAATTTTCTTGGACAGAATTGTTCGCACAACATTGTGAAAAGCATTTTGAGGGAGATCAATAAGCCCTCTTACAGAAACACAGCGATACTTGCGGGTACTACATACAATCGTCAGAAAAATAAATTGTGTAAAAAAGTTTGAAGATAAAATAAAAATACATAGGCCCTAATTTATAAAGTAGCTGCACGTGCGTGAACACTTTCAACCGGAACCCACACCGCCGACAATACTTGCCGAACCCGAACCGAACAAATTTTCGGGAAGAAATTACCGAACTTTTGCCGAACGGAACCGAATCTGAACTTGCGGACTTCGTTACAGCTTAGTCCCAGTTATGGCTGACGTGTACATGGAAGGAGTCCTGGGAATAGTCTAAATTGTGGTTTGGTACAATGACAGTTGTTGCAACTATTACTTATTGAAATGTCTTTTTCCGATGTTTTATAAACAGTCTGATCCTACCAATGCACCAGTGCTTCTATGGTTACAAGGTGGGCCAGGCGGATCGTCCATGTTTGGTCTGTTTGTTGAACACGGACCATTCTCAGTGACAAAAAACCTGACATGTAAGTAATTAAGTCCGGGTTTCAGACCAAATTGTCATGTTTTTAGTTTGTCTGTTTGGAATTAATTTTGTTGTTTTTGTAATTTAAAATTGTTTTGTCCATTAGGAATTTTTGTTTGTAACAGACTTCTGTTTTGATACTGATATAAATTTTTGTTTAAATCAGTTTAAAGGCACAGGCTCGTCAGCAATGCGCACGCGCCAAATTCGTGACACGAAATACACAGCTCCATGCCTTTGCTATGGAGCTGCGTATTTCGTGGCACGAATTTAGCGTGCACGCATTCCTGATGAGCGTGTGCCTTTAAATGTTGTACAATATTATATTTTTCCCATTACTCCAGTGCTAACCCGGAATTATACATGGACCAGTAATTTCTCAGTTCTATACATTGACAATCCGGTAAGTTTATATATAATTTAAATGTGTCCATTACTACATGTATGTATGGAACATGTGAACAAAACGCCATTCATTTCTGAAAGAACCAAATTTACTATTTTTAAGATGAAACCTAGAGCAATAAGACATCTAAATAAGAATGTTGGTAAACTAGCATACAGAAATTTCAGTTACATGTACATCTAGGGGTAATTCCCAAAATTAGGGGTCCAAAAGTGTGACGTGCTTTTTAAGATTTCCAAGTGTTTTTAATGATTGAAAGTGGTTTCCCAGTAGAAAATAATTATTTTTATTTGAACAAATGCCACTCAAATTTAATGTTTGTGTGTGGATAAGGCACCAAGGTTAATGCAAACTCATTCTACAGCCAATTTTCATTGGCGTACAGTACGTAACCCAGGACACAACTCCTATTCAATACCATGGAACAAATTATAAGCCTTGATGGTCTTTTGTTTTAAATATTTTTCAGGAATCAGAAAACAAAATATTGAAGAAAATGATGCTGCCCCCTATAATCACAGGCCACAGTCCATTACTGAGAATTTGTGGTCATAGGTTGTGATTTTTTAAGCAGAGTGTCGTACGTAAGGTCTGGGACACCAAACATTTTGGACCCCTAATTTTGGGAATTACCCAAGAAAACCTTTAAAATCCATGCATTTTGGACAATAATAAATTAATGTTGTAGTAAGCCTCTTTTACACTTTGACGATTTTGGATACGAATCAACACGACGTAGGAATCACATTACATCGTAATGAAAAAGCCTAGAAATCCCCAATTACCGTGACGGAAACGACCAAAAAGAACATGTTGCGATTCTGTTCAACCCTGATGAAACCATTGTACGATGATCGTAAAAGTGGAAACGATTTAGATGCGAATCCTTGCGACACTGATACGACACTTTGCGAATGTTTGCGATCAGATTGCGACATTTTACAATGCATTCTGATTTCTTTGTGACTTTTTGTGATCTTTTACGATAGTATACGATGCCATTACGATTGCTTGTGATTCTTGATGATTTTTTGCGACCTGGAAGCGATTCTCTGTCGCGGTTTCCTAGAAATGATGACGATCACGTGACTTAATTGCATTCGTATAAAATCGTAAAGAAAACTTAAAAGATCTTAAAAGTTTGTATTGAAATAGTGCTGAAGAATTGGTTAAGAACCTTTACGATTGGCATTAGGATTATTTACGACCTTGTTAAGACACTTTACAATTTTCTTTTGATATCTTACGACTAGTGCGACGATACGACTGATCACCAAATTTTTAAACATTAAACAAAAATTGACTTTGCGACCAAGATGAATCATTACGATCACTTAAGAATGTTTACGAATGCCGTTACGAATGCTTACGATTTACCATTGCTGTAACAACTCACAACATAAACATTTTCGGTCATTGCGAACGATACAATAGACTTTTAAATTAGTGCGACATTTCAAGAACATTTTAACGGCTGGCGGATCGCATAAAACAGCACCTTCCATCCTCCATCCGCAGCAACCTGCCTGCTTCCCACAAACAGCCGTCGCGTGTCTACAAAGATGCAACAAAACTGCCACACAATCCGAATGCACATCTGCTATAGGACAACACTTGCTTGATCACCCTGAGTGCTCGAAACAATACAGCGAACAGCAGTTCACTGTACTGGCCAGAGCATGTAGAGTCATGCATCTGCACATGCTCAAGGTTACGTGTCGTCAGAAAGAATTTGTGCACCTGCTTCATGTAATCTAACTGCGCATGCACTGTAGCGTGCTCCCTGCTGCAGACCAATAGCGCTCAGCATTCTAAACATGTCATTCCCGACTTTTAGCTTTCTACTACATGTATTGTCGATTAGCGTCATGACGCCATTCTTGCATTTTGCTCTGAGTGCAAGTCGAAAAGTGCTTTAGCATGTCTCTGTCGTTACTCATTGTTGTTGTGTATTTTTCTGTTATTTTTTTCCTTATACAAGGTTGGCACGGGGTTCAGTTTCACAGAAAATGAGCAGGGTTATGCAAGGAATGAAACGGCGGTTGCCGAAAATCTCTACAGGTAAAACGTCGTGGGAAAAGGAATTGTTCACATGTATGGCTGAGAGTTCTGGGGCAATATTCACAAAACTCGATCTTAGCGGGCTACTTAAATCTAAGCACCTCACTAAGATAAGTTGAGCACTCGACTTCGTATTCACAAAAGATTTAAGCGCCTGCTTATCTTAGTGGTCTACTCAATTAATTAGCACATGCTTAAAGATAGTATACATGATTGGTAAAATAGTTTTATCCCTCTGTGTGATTGAAGATATTCATGATAAAAACCAACCTGAGCAAAAATCAGCTCCGTACGTCGTCTAACTTTTGAGAAAACAGTCAAAAAAGGGTGTACAGTCATTTCGCCCCAAAACCACTTCGCCCTGAACCACGGCCTGTCCACGAAGTTGTTTTGGGTGAAGTGGCTTTTGGGCGAAGTAGTGTTTGGACGAAGTGGTTTGGGGGTGAAATGGCACTTGGGCGAAGCGGTTCAGGATGAAGTGGTCTAGGGCGAAATGGTTTTGGGGCAAATTAAATTTACGTCTCGCGAGACGAAAAGTGGGCGTTTGCTTTCACCGCGCTCGAGGTCACAGAACCAGAACTTCCTGTAAAGTTGCGTCCCACTATTCACTTTTTTTAAGGTTGTTTTTAATTTATCTCAATAAAAAAAATTAAGCATACTTGAATTAACAAATTTCAAACTCTCATTCATCTATGTTTGAACGGTGTATATGCACAAAAATATCATGATCTCGCTCACGTCAAATCAAAAGCTGAAAATTTTTCACTTTGCTAAACTCTTTTTTTTCTTCTTTTTTGTCGTTCTCTTTTTAGCGCACTCGTTCAATTTTTTGAACTGTTTCCGCAGTACCAGAAAAACGACTTCTATGCAACTGGGGAGGTATGTATTAAAAGGTTACAGCAGAGTACTATTTATAGTAATTTTTAAAACAAAATCCTCTCACATGCACACAATATTCAGACTAAATGTTTGTTGCTACGTGGTGCACACGGCTGGTCTGAAGTCCAGAATCAATACCGTGTTCACCGTAGGAGAGAATGGCATAAAGCAGCCAGACTGTTGGTTGCTAGGCAATGGCGTGCACCACGTAGCAACAACAACATAGTATGTGACTTTAAAACCGCACCTCCATTTGAAAGTGAAGGATTCAGGGTGCCAGCCATTATGCAAAAGTTACACGCAAAAGGCTTATCAGCGTGACACAGGGGTCGAAATTAACCTGGATTTCATGCTGGTTAGAAGGACCAGTAGATTAGAGAACTCTACTGGTCCTGCTGGAAATTTGGTGGTCCACCGGTGCTTTTCAAAATGGCACCGAGATACTGCAACACTTTCTGGTTTAAGGTCATTGAGTGCAGGATGGATGGGATTGCTTTTTGATCCAACACTAGTACTGAGAGATCGGAGAAAGAAATGTAGTTATCTGAAAATGTATAAAGTGATCAGGAATTGTTTGTGGTAACCAGGAATTCTTTGCATTGAGTAAGAAATGTTTACTGTGGATTAGGCATCAGAATGTTTCCATGAGTCAGTAAATGTTTTCACTGGTCCATCGGACCAGAGTCTTTGACAGATCTAGTGGTCCTTTTGATTTTTTACTGGTCTCGGACCACAGGACCAGTGTTAATTTCGACCCCTGGTGACGTCACTTTTAACTGAGCTATTCTCTTGGATTTTGACTCTATGTGCTGTGCTCGAGACGGTAATTTCGTCCTTTATGTATCCCATGATTCCTGCAGTCCTACGCCGGCAAGTACGTCCCCGCTTTGGCCTACTACATCCATTTTGCCAACCCTACGGCCAAGGTCAAAATCAACTTGAAAGGAATGGCAATTGGCGACGGTTTTAGCGCTCCGGAAAAAGTAAGTTCCACTCTTCGAGAAATTACTCCTAGATTTTAAATAAACTTTTATCTTTATGTGACCATCCATAACGTGAAAAAATCACAGCATCTATAACAATTTTAATATGATAGTTACAATTACTCTTGGGAAAATTCTCTCTGGAGTAGGGTGGTAGTTGAGTCCATCACAAGTCCTCGCAAGCCTTTACGAGTCCACCACAAGTCCCTGAGTCTTAATTCAAGTCACAAGCTATTCAAATGAACTCCAACAAAGGCATTCTTTTGTGCGTGTTCATCCTTTGCTTCTTGTTACTGGACTTGTGACGGACTTGTGCGGGACTTGTCACGGACTTGTGATTTTATCGGCTCTGGACTTGTGATGGACTCGACTACAACCCTGATCTGGAGTTGATTAGAATTGGCTTTCTGCGACTTGAAGTGTGACTTCAAGATAGATTTCAAGATTGGAAAAGTATTACAAATGGCGTTATCTCCACGTGCGATTGAGGATGTGTATAAGTCAGCTCATATCAGTACCTCATATACATTTGCAAAATAAAAACCGTGTCTATGCTTTTAAGAAATTATGTGAATCCACTGTCCTATTTAGGCTGGCTATAGTGAATGTAAAATGAAGCCATAATATCATGGTTGTGAGGTGCCTAGTATTAGGAATTTTCTTAAAATCCTTAATTTTCCTGTAATTTGTGTCTCCAAACAGCTGATTCCTGGCTACGGTCCCTTCATGTTTCAAACTGGCCAGGCTGATTCACTCCAGAAAACCATGATCGACAAATACACATCTGACATCGTCAGGTTCATTCAGGAAAAACAGTGGGAGGCGGCGTTAAAGGTGACTGGCTTTTGTGACACTTTTTTCAGCGCCACCACAAAAAAAAAATTTGAATAACCTTCTTGGCCAATCGCTGAGGTAATTGCATTAATAATGGCAGCATTGCTTTGGACATTTTAAAACTGAAATTTTTGCAAGTTGTTAAACAAGTTTTCCACTCTTTACTTTTTTGTGATAAAACAGAACTATTCGGTATTAAAGGGGCTATGTCACGGTTTGCGCATGCGCCAAATCCTTTCATACATTGACATACGTGCGGGCTCAGATGAATGTAGCGCAATTTCGTTATACAACGCCATTGGTGCGTGTGCTATAGTTGTGTACATCGTGTACTTATCACGTGCCGCATGGGCAGTGTGTTCATTCATGAGTGTTTACAATACGCAGAATTCAACTACATTGTGCATCGTCTGCGCGCATTTGTTCGATTTGGTGATCAATGTCTGGAAAAACAAAATCGTACAGCAGTGGCGGCCACTGTGTCTTTCCAAGGACAGAAGGTATGCTGTAAAATTGCTGTCGGGACCAAATAAGCATGTCAGTTTTGATGGAAAACAAGGTTAAACAAATTGCTGTATCCAACCATGTCATTCATATCATTCGATGCCGTTTCTGTCATGTTTTGTCAAGTTTTTTGATGGGATGAAAAAACTCTCTTTTTAACGATGGCCGCACACCCGGTGATGTCGATGTTTGGCGGCTTAAAAATACGGCAAACAGTGCGATTCCAAGTAAAAAGTAATGTATCAGGACATCCTGGACGTTGACAAGTACACCACTGCCAAAATTACTAAAGAATTATAAGGGATGGCAAAGATTGAATAGGATATGCAAAACCCGGCGACAAAACTTGAAAAAGTTAGCCCAACTTTTTCAAGTTTTGCTACGCATGCGCAAACCATGACATAGCCCCTTTAATGCCACTATGAATAACGGAAACTTTTTCAAAGTTCGTTCGTTAGACGAAGTACGGAGCTGGTTTTTGCTCAGGATGGTTTTAATCATGCATATCTTCAAGCACACAGGGGAATAAATCTATTTGTAACAGTTTATCAATCATGTATACTATCTTTAATAATTAGATGTTTTTTTATTTATAGGAATTTGGTGAACTCATAAACGGTGATAGTAGTTACTTCACGAAGATAACAGGATGTTCAGATTACTACAACTTCTTACGAACCACGGTACAGTATACTTCATCATGTGGCTGGAAGAAGGGCATATAAGCGTTCTGGTGCCAGAAATCAGTTATGCCCTTCTGATAGGCACACGACAAACTGATTTTTGGCATCTGACGGCTTATATGCTCTTTTGCCAGGCATACGACGACTTATAAGAATTAATATCTCTAAAATCCATGTCATTTTTTGTTTAGTTTTTGTCTTTTTATGGATTTCATTGGTTTTTATTTTTCTTTTATTTTTAAAGGGTTTCGAAAATTTTGGTGGGTTGCAATAATTTTTTGTTCTTTTTTGTCGGTTTTGTGGTTTTTTTAATTTTAATTTTGAGTTTTGATGGATTTTGTGGATTTCATCTTGTGATGATATACACTGTCAGAAATGTGTGCTAATTTCAAATTCAACGAGAGAATTTCAGAGTCAAAAGCTGTGTCACTGTTAACTTTCCATCTTGGTATTTTTTTTCTGTGCATCCGCACGTCAATTTATTTATGACCACAGAATGTCCTCCGCCACGTAAAACCTAGATGAAACATGTCACCTCATCATTCAGGTCCACACAGAAGTTACATAATAATAAAAATTTATATTGCGCCGGTATCCATAAAAAAAAAAGATCACAACGTGTGTTCTATTGGTTTTCCATTACAATACCCGCATGGGACTTTCCAGCGGTGTAAAATCTACAATGTAATTCTTCCGCGACTCAGCTCGCCCTGTAAAAATTACAGCGACGGAGCATAAAAATTACAATTGACAGTTGACACTTTACAATTTAGGGTGTTTTCCGACTGTCCGCATTGGACTAAATTTTGTAAAATTTAAGTTTGACAAAAAATTAGTCCAGTGCAGACACGGTTAAAGTGAAATACCGGTAAATCAAATTGATGTGGTGTCCCAGTTACACCCATAACCACCACTTGATCAAATAGTTGAAATTGCTTCCGAGATTGCCCAGTTAACCCTGCCCCCTTGGATATTGTTGCCATGCCTCACACACTATCGTCAAAATGGCGACACAAAAAGCAATGGGACTTTCAACGGAAAGCACAGATTCATTGGAGAAACTCAAAGGTAATTCATGTTTCAGGGTCGACAGTTACCGTAGCTCGCACTTATAGTAAAAGGCCAGTGATACAGAGATGTCATATATTCATAACAATTCGCTTTCTTACCTTTGAACAGCGAATAGCCCGGCCTTGAAACCAAAAATTCACTCGGAACACCGCATACAACATATCAGCAGAAAATCGCGATCAATTTGTTTGTGAGGCAATGCACTTTGACCTATGTGTGGGCGCTGTCTGCTAGCTCTGTTGTGATTGGTCGGCGGGTTCAGTTGATTGACAGGTCGGAACTATGCATAGCTCCATCAAGACTGAAGACTCAAAAATTATACAAAATCACGCAACATTATGTCAACCGCTCCACCGACAGTAGGCTCTTGCATAACAAAAATTAAAATGGAGCTAATGACGTAATCGTGATGAAGGTCAGTTGGGTCGTATTTATAAAAACTAGTAGAAATTTACTAGTAGAAATTGTAGTGAATGCTCAATACTCGTGGTTGCCTAGTGCACAGTTGAAATTGGTAGCACTTTAATAATCCTTTTATTCATAACGGACGCTTTTAGGCTGTCCCGGTTACAAGCGTATATTGGAAATTTGTACACAGGGTTTTTAGAAAGGCATGTTGTCACACTATTTGTAACCCTTTTTGGGCCTAAGTTATCTCTTCAGAACAACTGAAACTTATTTCTTTTATTTTGAGACCAGACAAGGAAAATATGGTTTGTGTTGCCAAAATGCTCCCTTTACTGTGGAAAGACTCGGATACTCTCCGTATTTAGCGAATGCTTTTAAATGAAACCATTTGCTTAGTTTTTATTCATACAAACGCGAGTAAATGCTTTAAAAATTGGTGGTAAAAGCAAATGCTAGTTTTTATAAATACGACCCGTTTACCATTTTGTGGAAATAAAGAAATATCATCTTATTTTCAGTCTGTTTTCTGTTTAAATCATAGTCGCCCCCTGATATGCAATATTTCAACAACTATCTGGCTTTGCCCGAGGTCCGAAAGGCCATCCATGTTGGGAATCTCACTTTCCACAACGGCGGCGACGCGGCGGAACATCTATTCATGGACTTCTTGCAATCCGTGGAAAAGGAACTCACGTTTCTTGTTAACGTCAACTACAAGGTATTGTTAAATGTCTCCTCTCATACAATGACGGGGTTGTAGTCGAGTCCATCACAAGCTCAGAGCCGATAAAATCACAAGTCTGTGACAAGTCCCGCACAAGTCCGTCACAAGTCCAGTAACAAGGGATGAACACGCACAAAAGAATGCCTTTGTTGAAGTTCATTTGAATAGCTTGTATAGTATGGTTATGGTATGGTATATTTCATACAACTTCCCTGGATTGATTTAATACAATCATTACAAGCTGCGTTATATAAACATGTCATGAATGTATATGAAAATTAACTTTGTTGATAACACAACACAACACAATAAGGGCATATTTGTTAATGGAAGATGTATGGGATGCTAGATAAAAAGCCAATCGGGTTTATACAAGACCTAGCACCCCCGTTACAATTAACAAGGTAATTTTAAATTAAGGTGAGGTGCAAAATTAACAAGAATAAATTGTCAAAACTTCTAAAGGACATTATGTACCGTACATAGCTACACTTCAAGGTTTTTATGTGTACACTTATTAAGCTATTGAAATATTTAGTACCTTGAAAGGAGATACTTTTTAAAATATTTGGTTAAGTTGGTAAATACTACGCATGTATGGAATATTTTTTTGTGACTTGAATTAAGACCTAGGGACTTGTGAGGACTTGTGATGGACTTGACTACAACCCTGTAACATGAGGTCAATAGTATACAAATATTGACTGCAATGAGGGGACATGGTTAAGATTATATGCCCAAGGTGATCTCGAAGCCGTTACTATGCCCCGAGGTACTCATCCTGAGATCTCAGGGAATTTCCACTCTGCTAATAGCGACGTTACAATGCCGTGAGGAAATCCACGCAAATCTGCGAAGTAAGGCGGCTGTTGCGACACACGCCCGAGTCATTTTGATGGAATTTAATCAATTTGGTCATGTTCTGCCGAAAAGAAACGACTTCTATACTTTCCAGAAATTGTATTGGGTTCTGTTCCTTATGACTGTACCATTCCTACCAAAATTCCTGGCGACGATCTTATTTAGTCAGTTTTTCAAATTAATAACGGGGATGCATGCTGACCAACGTGAATGGAACGGATTCCCCCTTATGCTTTAAATAGCAGCCAATCGCCGACGCGGACAACGGCCAGCATTACCGAGTTCATGTATCACATGCATGCACGGTGTTTACAATCTGCGCGCGTTACATTTGAATGTCTGCAATGCACTGCCAAGCATACTGATTGGTCGCGACAAGATTTCTGTCGCTTGTTCCCCAGCAAAATGGGGCCGGTTTTCTCAGGGTATTGTGACATCGCTTTTAGCAAAGTGGAAATTTCCTGAGATCTCGGGATGCAAGGTACTAGGTGGAAGCCGAGGGGCATAGTCATGGCTTCGAGATCACCAAGGCCCTATAATCTTAACCATGACCCAAATAAAGAAGCCGTCTATTTTGTTTTACATGCCAAATACACTCGACCAAAAAAGTTCTGTCACCAGTAAGACATTTATAGATATTTATTATTAAATTGGATTTAATGTAGGAAAATAATATAGCAAATTTTAGCTGAACATATCCCTCAAAGGAATAGAGCTCAACGGAGTCCATGATGGCAAGTTTCACTGAACAGGAATGCAACAAAGGAGTGTGGGGTCAGAATGAAAAACACCAAAAAACAACGATGTCAACTTTATTGCACTTAAGCAAGGGGAGTTGCAGTTCAGTATTTTGCTTCCACCATACCTAATGCAATGGCACGATTCAGATTGGACAATTTAACCATTTTGATTTGGATGTTTTTGACAAGACATTGATAAATCCAAACTCACTTAAAAATGTCCTAATTGTCTACACACAAATTGCCTAAATCACAAGTTGCATTGTTCTTTGGTGTTTTTCATTCTGACCCCACACTCCTTTGTTGCATTCCTGTTCAGTGAAGCTTGCCATCATGATCTCTCTTGAGCTCTATTCCTTTGAGGGATATGTTCAGCTAAAATTTGATATATTATTTTCCTACATTAAATCTAATTTAATAATAAATATCTATAAATGTCTTACTGGTGACATAACTTTGTTGGTCGAGTGTATATAGATTTTTGTCAACTTCTGAAAATTGCAAATCCTATACATAGGCTTTAAATGTACAAAGTGTCTTGTTAATAATATGCCGACAGGTCCTTTTGTACAACGGTCAGTTGGACACAATTGTGGCCGCGCCACTGACCGAAGCCTTTCTGCAACAGTTGGAGTGGGTAGGCGCCCCGAAGTACGCCACCGCGGAGAGATTAATTTGGAAGATAACCGGGGACACTGAAGTCGCCGGTTATGTGCGACATGTGTTGAATCTTCAACAGGTAGGGCCGGAAATTCTGTCCGTTTTGGGGGAATTCCAGAAATCCCGATTTACATTTCAGAGACTTTTTACGTATTAAAGTTGTTTGATTTTAAAGGCAGAGGCTTGTCAATGCGCGCATCAGGCCAAATTCGTGCCACGAAATACGCAGCTCCATAGCAAAAGCATGGAGCTGCATATTTCGTGGCACGAATTTGGCCTCGCGTGCGCATTGACGAACCTTGCCTTTAAAGGAGCGTGTCCAGATCACATTTTTGACCCCCCATTTTTTCCATGAGTGTTGAGATTTTGATACCATATCATTTGTCATATTTTTCTCATTACCATTCTGAAATTTTGCGTTCTCAATTCGTATATCTTCAAGGATATCGTAAAAAAAAAAATGTTTGTTACACCAACCTTTTTGCTTCCACATCCAAATTGGAGATTGCAAATTTCCTGTTTTCTTCCCATGGATAGTATTTTTGGGGAGGTATTTTATATGATTGTTAGGTTAGAATAAAAAAATCTGAACTGTTTTTTTCCCAGGTTATCGTGCGAGGGGGCGGGCACATCCTTCCCTACGACCAACCACGTCGCGCGTTTGACATGATTGACAGGTTCATCACCGGACGACCTTTTCTCTCGAAATGAACTTCTGGCGAATTACAGAAAAGTAACGCAAACTAAAATTGCATAATTATATGTAAATTAAGGTAGTGCAGGGTTTAATTGAGGTTACAGTTGTGTATATTCAAATACAAAATGCATCCTCGGGTGTGTTTGTGTAAATAAAAGCAACTTTAAAAGTTTAGTTTTTGGTGTGTAGAAATATATTTTTAAAAGGTTATTTTTTCTATGATACCTGTGTTGTTTTGTGCCTTGGTTGTGTGCCTCGAGTTTTTGTTATTGTTTGTTTGGGTTTTTTTTAAAGCTGGGTGGCATTCTCTCTTCACTTTCATGGTTTTCAACAGTAGTCCTTTCTTTATATAGTCCTTTATGTACTAAGAACATTTTATTTTGAATTTCATCCTGGAAAAGTCTTTTTCCGAGACTCTTTTCATGCGAAACTGAAAACGAAAGGTCATGTCAGTCAACTGGAGCTATGTGTGTGACGTCATAGCGAGGAGACACACAGAGCTGCTTTACTGACTGTGGTCGTGTACCTAGCTCCTCGCAGCAAACACGTACACGTTGTATGCACGCACGGAACCGCGAATTTTCCACAGAGTTGCAAGTGTTACCACCAACAAGGCACGAAGCTGGCATTTTATTGATATCAAAAATGAATTAAGTGTAACAACCACTGAGAAAATACACCAAAAACTTTGAAAACTTTTACAGATAAATAACGACTGGTGGTTTATGCTATGCGGAAAGCATGCAACTTGCTTTGCAAAATAGTGACTGGCTCCTCGCTATGACGTAGCGGGGGTCAATGCATATCATTATGACGTCATCACCCTAATTCATTTTGGCCTGTTGACGAATACGGTCTAGTTTTTAATTTTTCTCTCTAATATAAAATCAGCAATAAAGATAAGAAAAACCGCAACTTTATCAAGTAACATCCGTTTTATAAAATAACTTTCTTCCTCGCCAAGTAGCTTCAAGCTTTCAGCCCGGCTTTAAATGTAATGTTTGAGTCGCGTCAACAGTGATACATGTATGTACTTTGTATGTTTACAATATGTACTAGAATATGTATAAGTTATGTATTATTTTTGCTAGTTTATTACATGTATTTTGCTAGTTTATTACATGTATTTTGCTAGTTATTACATGTGTTTTGCTAGTTATTACATGTATTTTGCTAGTTTATTACATGTATTTTGCTAGTTATTACATGTATTTTGCTAGTTTATTACATGCATTTTGCTAGTGATTACATGTGTTTTGCTAGTTATTACATGCATTTTGCTAGTTATTACATGTATTTTGCTAGTTTATTACATGTATTACAACATCTGGTATGGTGTCTGATTACCATGAAACAACCAAACTTGGGATAAGAGAAAAATGAGAGGCAGATGTTGCCTTCGTTAGTTTGACTAGTTGCGCTACCATGCTACAGTGAGAGAAAAATTGAGTCCATAGGGAAAACCTGAGAGAGTATACCAACTGTGCCTTAGACGCGAGGTCAAATTAGAAACGGTCTGTATACCGGGAAAATACATAAACGATACACCGTTGCACGGTTTTCAGTGAACAAGCAAATGATTCAACTTGTCTGGCCAGACGATAGATAATTGGCAATGTTCAACCCTGAACATTAGAGAGCTTATCAGATTACGGGCCATTGTGTGACTACTGGCTGACTCGCCGCCACTGTTTATTACATGAATGCCCGAACAAGGGTGTTTAACCACAACCCATGTTTAACCACAATCATGCCCCGGGGTGCGCCCGGCTGGAGGGTCGGGCGGCTCCCTTTGAAGTCATCGGCCACAGTAGCAGCCTTTTGTTCCCTTCGTGCAGGCGGCTAGTTGTAAACCTGTCAATCATCGACCAACCCAGCAAGTCGGAAACGGTTCCCTTCCAACCGGCAAAGGGTTTTCTGTCAACAGAGAAACGATTTGAAGACGAATTATCTCAAATCCTTTAGCGGTATACAGACCATTTCTTATTTGACCTCGTCCCTTATAGCTCAGCTGGTAGAGCATCTGCCTGGTGAGTCTGAGGTCTCGGGTTCGAATCCCGATAAGACCCATTATGATTTTTTTTCTCATCCCAAGTTTGTATGTATTATCATTGTATGTTATATCATTGGAAAGCCTGTAACGGTATCTCATTTGTTATTGTCCTGCACTGGTGGGATGCACATCACAAAAAAAATGACAATTTTTTTTCAGACTAGTTTAATCATTGTGTCACCCAGAAAGTTAAGTTCTTTCAAATTAATTTGCATTTTGGCATTATTTCCGTATTTTGTACTTGATAATTCCCATGTAATATGGCTGCAAATTCTGTCATACTCGTGTCTTTCTTATAAACGGACTATTTGATAAAAAATGACCAAAACAACTTGAATTAAAGTACTGTTTTGTTTGTTTTGTTTCTTTGTTCGGGTTGTTTGTTTGTTTTCCCTTGCGTCTAGTTTATTGGTAACTTAGAGCGAACAACACCCAAGTAGGCAGGCAGCTCATGGTGTCCTGTGGGAACTGATTGATTAAAATGTCCCACCTACCGTGTCCAAAGTTTAGCAAATGTTTTTTTCTTCAGAAATAAGCTTGTTAAACTGCCAAAAATTTTTGGCCGTTTTTGAGATATTACAAAATGTTTAATTTTTGGCCAAAGATTTTATGATTTCGGTAACGTTGCTTAGAGCCCATAGAGGATATTCCTTGAATTTGACCTTGAATGCTTATCTGGTAAATGAAATATTAAATTTATAAAATTTAAGATTTTCAGGAAAAAGTCAAATGTTTGGCCAAAATTTCCACTTTTTCTTGGAAATAGGTTCCAAACGGGCTAAATATTCATAAAGTGTAATTTCTCAGGCATTTTCAAAAAAGTCAATTTTTGAGAAAAATTGCTGGACTAACTAACCCCTTACAATATTTTCAAGTTTTGGACAAACATTTTATAATTTCGATTTTCTTCAAAACTGCAGGAAACGTTGCTTAGAGCCCATAGAGGATATTCCTTGAATTTGACCTTGAATGCTAATCTGGGAAATGAAATATGAAATTTATAAAATTTAAGATTTTCAGGACAAAGTCAAATGTTTGGCCAAAATTTCCACTTTTTCTTGGAAATAGGTTCCAAACGGGCTAAATATTCATAAAGGGTCATTTCTAAGGCATTTTCAAAAGAGTCAATTTTTGAGAAAAATTGCTGGACTAACCCCTTACAATATTTTCAAGTTTTGGACAAACATTTTATAATTTCGATTTTCTTCAAAACTGCAGGAAACGTTGCTTAGAGCCCATAGAGGATATTCCTTGAATTTGACCTTGAATGCTAATCTGGGAAATGAAATATGAAATTTATAAAATTTAAGATTTTCAGGACAAAGTCAAATGTTTGGCCAAAATTTCCACTTTTTCTTGGAAATAGGTTCCAAACGGGCTAAATATTCATAAAGGGTCATTTCTAAGGCATTTTCAAAAGAGTCAATTTTTGAGAAAAATTGCTGGACTAACCCCTTACAATATTTTCAAGTTTTGGACAAACATTTTATAATTTCGATTTTCTTCAAAACTGCAGGAAACGTTGTTTAGAGCCCATAGAGGATATTCCTTGAATTTGACCTTGAATGCTAATCTGGAAAATGAAATATGAAATTTATAAAATTTAAGATTTTCAGGACAAAGTCAAATGTTTGGCCAAAATTTCCACTTTTTCTTGGAAATAGGTTCCAAACGGGCTAAATATTCATAAAGGGTCATTTCTAAGGCATTTTCAAAAGAGTCAATTTTTGAGAAAAATTGCTGGACTAACCCCTTACAATATTTTCAAGTTTTGGACAAACATTTTATAATTTCGATTTTCTTCAAAACTGCAGGAAACGTTGTTTAGAGCCCATAGAGGATATTCCTTGAATTTGACCTTGAATGCTAATCTGGAAAATGAAATATGAAATTTATAAAATTTAAGATTTTCAGGACAAAGTCAAATGTTTGGCCAAAATTTCCACTTTTTCTTGGAAATAGGTTCCAAACGGGCTAAATATTAATAAAGGGTCATTTCTAAGGCATTTTCAAAAAAGTCAATTTTTGAGAAAAATTGCTGGACTAACCCCTTACAATATTTTCAAGTTTTGGACAAACATTTTATAATTTCGATTTTCTTCAAAACTGCAGGAAACGTTGCTTAGAGCCCATAGAGGATATTCCTTGAATTTGACCTTGAATGCTTATCTGGGAAATGAAATATGAAATTTATAAAATTTAAGATTTTCAGGACAAAGTCAAATGTTTGGCCAAAATTTCCACTTTTTCTTGGAAATAGGTTCCAAACGGGCTAAATATTCATAAAGGGTCATTTCTCAGGCATTTTCAAAAAAGTCAATTTTTGAGAAAAATTGCTGGACTAACCCCTTACAATATTTTCAAGTTTTGGACAAACATTTTATAATTTCGATTTTCTTCAAAACTGCAGGAAACGTTGCTTAGAGCCCATAGAGGATATTCCTTGAATTTGACCTTGAATGCTAATCTGGAAAATGAAATATGAAATTTATAAAATTTAAGATTTTCAGGACAAAGTCAAATGTTTGGCCAAAATTTCCACTTTTTCTTGGAAATAGGTTCCAAACGGGCTAAATATTCATAAAGGGTAATTTCTCAGGCATTTTCAAAAAAGTCAATTTTTGAGAAAAATTCCTGGACTAACCCCTTACAATATTTTCAAGTTTTGGACAAACATTTTATAATTTCGATTTTCTTCAAAACTGCAGGAAACGTTGCTTAGAGCCCATAGAGGATATTCCTTGAATTTGACCTTGAATGCTAATCTGGAAAATGAAATATGAAATTTATAAAATTTAAGATTTTCAGGACAAAGTCAAATGTTTGGCCAAAATTTCCACTTTTTCTTGGAAATAGGTTCCAAACGGGCTAAATATTAATAAAGGGTCATTTCTAAGGCATTTTCAAAAAAGTCAATTTTTGAGAAAAATTGCTGGACTAACCCCTTACAATATTTTCAAGTTTTGGACAAACATTTTATAATTTCGATTTTCTTCAAAACTGCAGGAAAACGTTGCTTAGAGCCCATAGAGGATATTCCTTGAATTTGACCTTGAATGCTTATCTGGGAAATGAAATATGAAATTTATAAAATTTAAGATTTTCAGGACAAAGTCAAATGTTTGGCCAAAATTTCCACTTTTTCTTGGAAATAGGTTCCAAACGGGCTAAATATTCATAAAGGGTCATTTCTCAGGCATTTTCAAAAAAGTCAATTTTTGAGAAAAATTGCTGGACTAACCCCTTACAATATTTTCAAGTTTTGGACAAACATTTTATAATTTCGATTTTCTTCAAAACTGCAGGAAACGTTGCTTAGAGCCCATAGAGGATATTCCTTGAATTTGACCTTGAATGCTAATCTGGAAAATGAAATATGAAATTTATAAAATTTAAGATTTTCAGGACAAAGTCAAATGTTTGGCCAAAATTTCCACTTTTTCTTGGAAATAGGTTCCAAACGGGCTAAATATTAATAAAGGGTCATTTCTAAGGCATTTTCAAAAAAGTCAATTTTTGAGAAAAATTGCTGGACTAACCCCTTACAATATTTTCAAGTTTTGGACAAACATTTTATAATTTCGATTTTCTTCAAAACTGCAGGAAACGTTGCTTAGAGCCCATAGAGGATATTCCTTGAATTTGACCTTGAATGCTAATCTGGAAAATGAAATATGAAATTTATAAAATTTAAGATTTTCAGGACAAAGTCAAATGTTTGGCCAAAATTTCCACTTTTTCTTGGAAATAGGTTCCAAACGGGCTAAATATTAATAAAGGGTCATTTCTAAGGCATTTTCAAAAAAGTCAATTTTTGAGAAAAATTGCTGGACTAACCCCTTACAATATTTTCAAGTTTTGGACAAACATTTTATAATTTCGATTTTCTTCAAAACTGCAGGAAAACGTTGCTTAGAGCCCATAGAGGATATTCCTTGAATTTGACCTTGAATGCTTATCTGGGAAATGAAATATGAAATTTATAAAATTTAAGATTTTCAGGACAAAGTCAAATGTTTGGCCAAAATTTCCACTTTTTCTTGGAAATAGGTTCCAAACGGGCTAAATATTCATAAAGGGTCATTTCTCAGGCATTTTCAAAAAAGTCAATTTTTGAGAAAAATTGCTGGACTAACCCCTTACAATATTTTCAAGTTTTGGACAAACATTTTATAATTTCGATTTTCTTCAAAACTGCAGGAAACGTTGCTTAGAGCCCATAGAGGATATTCCTTGAATTTGACCTTGAATGCTAATCTGGAAAATGAAATATGAAATTTATAAAATTTAAGATTTTCAGGACAAAGTCAAATGTTTGGCCAAAATTTCCACTTTTTCTTGGAAATAGGTTCCAAACGGGCTAAATATTCATAAAGGGTAATTTCTCAGGCATTTTCAAAAAAGTCAATTTTTGAGAAAAATTCCTGGACTAACCCCTTACAATATTTTCAAGTTTTGGACAAACATTTTATAATTTCGATTTTCTTCAAAACTGCAGGAAACGTTGCTTAGAGCCCATAGAGGATATTCCTTGAATTTGACCTTGAATGCTAATCTGGAAAATGAAATATGAAATTTATAAAATTTAAGATTTTCAGGACAAAGTCAAATGTTTGGCCAAAATTTCCACTTTTTCTTGGAAATAGGTTCCAAACGGGCTAAATATTAATAAAGGGTCATTTCTAAGGCATTTTCAAAAAAGTCAATTTTTGAGAAAAATTGCTGGACTAACCCCTTACAATATTTTCAAGTTTTGGACAAACATTTTATAATTTCGATTTTCTTCAAAACTGCAGGAAACGTTGCTTAGAGCCCATAGAGGATATTCCTTGAATTTGACCTTGAATGCTTATCTGGGAAATGAAATATGAAATTTATAAAATTTAAGATTTTCAGGACAAAGTCAAATGTTTGGCCAAAATTTCCACTTTTTCTTGGAAATAGGTTCCAAACGGGCTAAATATTCATAAAGGGTCATTTCTCAGGCATTTTCAAAAAAGTCAATTTTTGAGACAAATTGCTGGACTAACCCCTTACAATATTTTCAAGTTTTGGACAAACATTTTATAATTTCGATTTTCTTCAAAACTGCAGGAAACGTTGCTTAGAGCCCATAGAGGATATTCCTTGAATTTGACCTTGAATGCTTATCTGGGAAATGAAATATGAAATTTATAAAATTTAAGATTTTCAGGACAAAGTCAAATGTTTGGCCAAAATTTCCACTTTTTCTTGGAAATAGGTTCCAAACGGGCTAAATATTCATAAAGGGTCATTTCTAAGGCATTTTCAAAAGAGTCAATTTTTGAGAAAAATTGCTGGACTAACCCCTTACAATATTTTCAAGTTTTGGACAAACATTTTATAATTTCGATTTTCTTCAAAACTGCAGGAAACGTTGCTTAGAGCCCATAGAGGATATTCCTTGAATTTGACCTTGAATGCTTATCTGGGAAATGAAATATGAAATTTATAAAATTTAAGATTTTCAGGACAAAGTCAAATGTTTGGCCAAAATTTCCACTTTTTCTTGGAAATAGGTTCCAAACGGGCTAAATATTAATAAAGGGTCATTTCTATAAGGCATTTTCAAAAAAGTCAATTTTTGAGAACAATTGCTGGACTAACCCCTTACAATATTTTCAAGTTTTGGACAAACATTTTATAATTTCGATTTTCTTCAAAACTGCAGGAAACGTTGCTTAGAGCCCATAGAGGATCTTCCTTGAATTTGACCTTGAATGCTAATCTGGAAAATGAAATATGAAATTTATAAAATTTAAGATTTTCAGGACAAAGTCAAATGTTTGGCCAAAATTTCCACTTTTTCTTGGAAATAGGTTCCAAACGGGCTAAATATTCATAAAGGGTCATTTCTCAGGCATTTTCAAAAAAGTCAATTTTTGAGACAAATTGCTGGACTAACCCCTTACAATATTTTCAAGTTTTGGACAAACATTTTATAATTTCGATTTTCTTCAAAACTGCAGGAAACGTTGCTTAGAGCCCATAGAGGATATTCCTTGAATTTGACCTTGAATGCTTATCTGGGAAATGAAATATGAAATTTATAAAATTTAAGATTTTCAGGACAAAGTCAAATGTTTGGCCAAAATTTCCACTTTTTCTTGGAAATAGGTTCCAAACGGGCTAAATATTAATAAAGGGTCATTTCTAAGGCATTTTCAAAAAAGTCAATTTTTGAGAAAAATTGCTGGACTAACCCCTTACAATATTTTCAAGTTTTGGACAAACATTTTATAATTTCGATTTTCTTCAAAACTGCAGGAAACGTTGCTTAGAGCCCATAGAGGATATTCCTTGAATTTGACCTTGAATGCTTATCTGGGAAATGAAATATGAAATTTATAAAATTTAAGATTTTCAGGACAAAGTCAAATGTTTGGCCAAAATTTCCACTTTTTCTTGGAAATAGGTTCCAAACGGGCTAAATATTCATAAAGGGTCATTTCTCAGGCATTTTCAAAAAAGTCAATTTTTGAGACAAATTGCTGGACTAACCCCTTACAATATTTTCAAGTTTTGGACAAACATTTTATAATTTCGATTTTCTTCAAAACTGCAGGAAACGTTGCTTAGAGCCCATAGAGGATATTCCTTGAATTTGACCTTGAATGCTTATCTGGAAAATGAAATATGAAATTTATAAAATTTAAGATTTTCAGGACAAAGTCAAATGTTTGGCCAAAATTTCCACTTTTTCTTGGAAATAGGTTCCAAACGGGCTAAATATTAATAAAGGGTCATTTCTATAAGGCATTTTCAAAAAAGTCAATTTTTGAGAACAATTGCTGGACTAACCCCTTACAATATTTTCAAGTTTTGGACAAACATTTTATAATTTCGATTTTCTTCAAAACTGCAGGAAACGTTGCTTAGAGCCCATAGAGGATCTTCCTTGAATTTGACCTTGAATGCTAATCTGGAAAATGAAATATGAAATTTATAAAATTTAAGATTTTCAGGACAAAGTCAAATGTTTGGCCAAAATTTCCACTTTTTCTTGGAAATAGGTTCCAAACGGGCTAAATATTCATAAAGGGTCATTTCTCAGGCATTTTCAAAAAAGTCAATTTTTGAGACAAATTGCTGGACTAACCCCTTACAATATTTTCAAGTTTTGGACAAACATTTTATAATTTCGATTTTCTTCAAAACTGCAGGAAACGTTGCTTAGAGCCCATAGAGGATATTCCTTGAATTTGACCTTGAATGCTTATCTGGGAAATGAAATATGAAATTTATAAAATTTAAGATTTTCAGGACAAAGTCAAATGTTTGGCCAAAATTTCCACTTTTTCTTGGAAATAGGTTCCAAACGGGCTAAATATTAATAAAGGGTCATTTCTAAGGCATTTTCAAAAAAGTCAATTTTTGAGAAAAATTGCTGGACTAACCCCTTACAATATTTTCAAGTTTTGGACAAACATTTTATAATTTCGATTTTCTTCAAAACTGCAGGAAACGTTGCTTAGAGCCCATAGAGGATATTCCTTGAATTTGACCTTGAATGCTTATCTGGGAAATGAAATATGAAATTTATAAAATTTAAGATTTTCAGGACAAAGTCAAATGTTTGGCCAAAATTTCCACTTTTTCTTGGAAATAGGTTCCAAACGGGCTAAATATTCATAAAGGGTCATTTCTCAGGCATTTTCAAAAAAGTCAATTTTTGAGACAAATTGCTGGACTAACCCCTTACAATATTTTCAAGTTTTGGACAAACATTTTATAATTTCGATTTTCTTCAAAACTGCAGGAAACGTTGCTTAGAGCCCATAGAGGATATTCCTTGAATTTGACCTTGAATGCTTATCTGGAAAATGAAATATGAAATTTATAAAATTTAAGATTTTCAGGACAAAGTCAAATGTTTGGCCAAAATTTCCACTTTTTCTTGGAAATAGGTTCCAAACGGGCTAAATATTAATAAAGGGTCATTTCTAAGGCATTTTCAAAAGAGTCAATTTTTGAGAAAAATTGCTGGACTAACCCCTTACAATATTTTCAAGTTTTGGACAAACATTTTATAATTTCGATTTTCTTCAAAACTGCAGGAAACGTTGCTTAGAGCCCATAGAGGATATTCCTTGAATTTGACCTTGAATGCTAATCTGGAAAATGAAATATGAAATTTATAAAATTTAAGATTTTCAGGACAAAGTCAAATGTTTGGCCAAAATTTCCACTTTTTCTTGGAAATAGGTTCCAAACGGGCTAAATATTCATAAAGGGTCATTTCTCAGGCATTTTCAAAAAAGTCAATTTTTGAGACAAATTGCTGGACTAACCCCTTACAATATTTTCAAGTTTTGGACAAACATTTTATAATTTCGATTTTCTTCAAAACTGCAGGAAACGTTGCTTAGAGCCCATAGAGGATATTCCTTGAATTTGACCTTGAATGCTTATCTGGGAAATGAAATATGAAATTTATAAAATTTAAGATTTTCAGGACAAAGTCAAATGTTTGGCCAAAATTTCCACTTTTTCTTGGAAATAGGTTCCAAACGGGCTAAATATTCATAAAGGGTCATTTCTAAGGCATTTTCAAAAGAGTCAATTTTTGAGAAAAATTGCTGGACTAACCCCTTACAATATTTTCAAGTTTTGGACAAACATTTTATAATTTCGATTTTCTTCAAAACTGCAGGAAACGTTGCTTAGAGCCCATTGAGGATATTCCTTGAATTTGACCTTGAATGCTAATCTGGAAAATGAAATATGAAATTTATAAAATTTAAGATTTTCAGGACAAAGTCAAATGTTTGGCCAAAATTTCCACTTTTTCTTGGAAATAGGTTCCAAACGGGCTAAATATTAATAAAGGGTCATTTCTAAGGCATTTTCAAAAAAGTCAATTTTTGAGAAAAATTGCTGGACTAACCCCTTACAATATTTTCAAGTTTTGGACAAACATTTTATAATTTCGATTTTCTTCAAAACTGCAGGAAACGTTGTTTAGACCCCATAGAGGATATTCCTTGAATTTGACCTTGAATGCTAATCTGGAAAATGAAATATGAAATTTATAAAATTTAAGATTTTCAGGACAAAGTCAAATGTTTGGCCAAAATTTCCACTTTTTCTTGGAAATAGGTTCCAAACGGGCTAAATATTCATAAAGGGTCATTTCTCAGGCATTTTCAAAAAAGTCAATTTTTGAGACAAATTGCTGGACTAACCCCTTACAATATTTTCAAGTTTTGGACAAACATTTTATAATTTCGATTTTCTTCAAAACTGCAGGAAACGTTGCTTAGAGCCCATAGAGGATATTCCTTGAATTTGACCTTGAATGCTTATCTGGGAAATGAAATATGAAATTTATAAAATTTAAGATTTTCAGGACAAAGTCAAATGTTTGGCCAAAATTTCCACTTTTTCTTGGAAATAGGTTCCAAACGGGCTAAATATTCATAAAGGGTCATTTCTAAGGCATTTTCAAAAGAGTCAATTTTTGAGAAAAATTGCTGGACTAACCCCTTACAATATTTTCAAGTTTTGGACAAACATTTTATAATTTCGATTTTCTTCAAAACTGCAGGAAACGTTGCTTAGAGCCCATTGAGGATATTCCTTGAATTTGACCTTGAATGCTAATCTGGAAAATGAAATATGAAATTTATAAAATTTAAGATTTTCAGGACAAAGTCAAATGTTTGGCCAAAATTTCCACTTTTTCTTGGAAATAGGTTCCAAACGGGCTAAATATTAATAAAGGGTCATTTCTAAGGCATTTTCAAAAAAGTCAATTTTTGAGAAAAATTGCTGGACTAACCCCTTACAATATTTTCAAGTTTTGGACAAACATTTTATAATTTCGATTTTCTTCAAAACTGCAGGAAACGTTGTTTAGACCCCATAGAGGATATTCCTTGAATTTGACCTTGAATGCTAATCTGGAAAATGAAATATGAAATTTATAAAATTTAAGATTTTCAGGACAAAGTCAAATGTTTGGCCAAAATTTCCACTTTTTCTTGGAAATAGGTTCCAAACGGGCTAAATATTCATAAAGGGTCATTTCTAAGGCATTTTCAAAAGAGTCAATTTTTGAGAAAAATTGCTGGACTAACCCCTTACAATATTTTCAAGTTTTGGACAAACATTTTATAATTTCGATTTTCTTCAAAACTGCAGGAAACGTTGCTTAGAGCCCATAGAGGATATTCCTTGAATTTGACCTTGAATGCTAATCTGGAAAATGAAATATGAAATTTATAAAATTTAAGATTTTCAGGACAAAGTCAAATGTTTGGCCAAAATTTCCACTTTTTCTTGGAAATAGGTTCCAAACGGGCTAAATATTAATAAAGGGTCATTTCTAAGGCATTTTCAAAAGAGTCAATTTTTGAGAAAAATTGCTGGACTAACCCCTTACAATATTTTCAAGTTTTGGACAAACATTTTATAATTTCGATTTTCTTCAAAACTGCAGGAAACGTTGCTTAGAGCCCATAGAGGATATTCCTTGAATTTGACCTTGAATGCTAATCTGGAAAATGAAATATGAAATTTATAAAACTTAAGATTTTCAGGACAAAGTCAAATGTTTGGCCAAAATTTCCACTTTTTCTTGGAAATAGGTTCCAAACGGGCTAAATATTCATAAAGGGTCATTTCTAAGGCATTTTCAAAAAAGTAAATTTTTGAGAAAAATTGCTGGACTAACCCCTTACAATATTTTCAAGTTTTAGACAAACATTTTATAATTTCGATTTTCTTCAAAACTGCAGGAAACGTTGCTTAGAGCCCATAGAGGATATTCCTTGAATTTGACCTTGAATGCTAATCTGGAAAATGAAATATGAAATTTATAAAATTTAAGATTTTCAGGACAAAGTCAAATGTTTGGCCAAAATTTCCACTTTTTCTTGGAAATAGGTTCCAAACGGGCTAAATATTCATAAAGGGTCATTTCTAAGGCATTTTCAAAAGAGTCAATTTTTGAGAAAAATTGCTGGACTAACCCCTTACAATATTTTCAAGTTTTGGACAAACATTTTATAATTTCGATTTTCTTCAAAACTGCAGGAAACGTTGCTTAGAGCCCATAGAGGATATTCCTTGAATTTGACCTTGAATGCTTATCTGGGAAATGAAATATGAAATTTATAAAATTTAAGATTTTCAGGACAAAGTCAAATGTTTGGCCAAAATTTCCACTTTTTCTTGGAAATAGGTTCCAAACGGGCTAAATATTAATAAAGGGTCATTTCTCAGGCATTTTCAAAAAAGTCAATTTTTGAGACAAATTGCTGGACTAACCCCTTACAATATTTTCAAGTTTTGGACAAACATTTTATAATTTCGATTTTCTTCAAAACTGCAGGAAACGTTGCTTAGAGCCCATAGAGGATATTCCTTGAATTTGACCTTGAATGCTTATCTGGGAAATGAAATATGAAATTTATAAAATTTAAGATTTTCAGGACAAAGTCAAATGTTTGGCCAAAATTTCCACTTTTTCTTGGAAATAGGTTCCAAACGGGCTAAATATTCATAAAGGGTCATTTCTCAGGCATTTTCAAAAAAGTCAATTTTTGAGACAAATTGCTGGACTAACCCCTTACAATATTTTCAAGTTTTGGACAAACATTTTATAATTTCGATTTTCTTCAAAACTGCAGGAAACGTTGCTTAGAGCCCATAGAGGATATTCCTTGAATTTGACCTTGAATGCTTATCTGGGAAATGAAATATGAAATTTATAAAATTTAAGATTTTCAGGACAAAGTCAAATGTTTGGCCAAAATTTCCACTTTTTCTTGGAAATAGGTTCCAAACGGGCTAAATATTCATAAAGGGTCATTTCTAAGGCATTTTCAAAAGAGTCAATTTTTGAGAAAAATTGCTGGACTAACCCCTTACAATATTTTCAAGTTTTGGACAAACATTTTATAATTTCGATTTTCTTCAAAACTGCAGGAAACGTTGCTTAGAGCCCATAGAGGATATTCCTTGAATTTGACCTTGAATGCTAATCTGGAAAATGAAATATGAAATTTATAAAATTTAAGATTTTCAGGACAAAGTCAAATGTTTGGCCAAAATTTCCACTTTTTCTTGGAAATAGGTTCCAAACGGGCTAAATATTCATAAAGGGTCATTTCTAAGGCATTTTCAAAAAAGTAAATTTTTGAGAAAAATTGCTGGACTAACCCCTTACAATATTTTCAAGTTTTGGACAAACATTTTATAATTTCGATTTTCTTCAAAACTGCAGGAAACGTTGCTTAGAGCCCATAGAGGATATTCCTTGAATTTGACCTTGAATGCTAATCTGGAAAATGAAATATGAAATTTATAAAATTTAAGATTTTCAGGACAAAGTCAAATGTTTGGCCAAAATTTCCACTTTTTCTTGGAAATAGGTTCCAAACGGGCTAAATATTCATAAAGGGTCATTTCTAAGGCATTTTCAAAAGAGTCAATTTTTGAGAAAAATTGCTGGACTAACCCCTTACAATATTTTCAAGTTTTGGACAAACATTTTATAATTTCGATTTTCTTCAAAACTGCAGGAAACGTTGCTTAGAGCCCATAGAGGATATTCCTTGAATTTGACCTTGAATGCTAATCTGGAAAATGAAATATGAAATTTATAAAATTTAAGATTTTCAGGACAAAGTCAAATGTTTGGCCAAAATTTCCACTTTTTCTTGGAAATAGGTTCCAAACGGGCTAAATATTCATAAAGGGTCATTTCTAAGGCATTTTCAAAAAAGTCAATTTTTGAGAAAAATTGCTGGACTAACCCCTTACAATATTTTCAAGTTTTGGACAAACATTTTATAATTTCGATTTTCTTCAAAACTGCAGGAAACGTTGCTTAGAGCCCATAGAGGATATTCCTTGAATTTGACCTTGAATGCTTATCTGGGAAATGAAATATGAAATTTATAAAATTTAAGATTTTCAGGACAAAGTCAAATGTTTGGCCAAAATTTCCACTTTTTCTTGGAAATAGGTTCCAAACGGGCTAAATATTCATAAAGGGTCATTTCTAAGGCATTTTCAAAAAAGTCAATTTTTGAGAAAAATTGCTGGACTAACCCCTTACAATATTTTCAAGTTTTGGACAAACATTTTATAATTTCGATTTTCTTCAAAACTGCAGGAAACGTTGCTTAGAGCCCATAGAGGATATTCCTTGAATTTGACCTTGAATGCTTATCTGGGAAATGAAATATGAAATTTATAAAATTTAAGATTTTCAGGACAAAGTCAAATGTTTGGCCAAAATTTCCACTTTTTCTTGGAAATAGGTTCCAAACGGGCTAAATATTCATAAAGGGTCATTTCTCAGGCAAAATTTCCACTTTTTCTTGGAAATAGGTTCCAAACGGGCTAAATATTCATAAAGGGTCATTTCTAAGGCATTTTCAAAAGAGTCAATTTTTGAGAAAAATTGCTGGACTAACCCCTTACAATATTTTCAAGTTTTGGACAAACATTTTATAATTTCGATTTTCTTCAAAACTGCAGGAAACGTTGTTTAGAGCCCATAGAGGATATTCCTTGAATTTGACCTTGAATGCTAATCTGGAAAATGAAATATGAAATTTATAAAATTTAAGATTTTCAGGACAAAGTCAAATGTTTGGCCAAAATTTCCACTTTTTCTTGGAAATAGGTTCCAAACGGGCTAAATATTCATAAAGGGTCATTTCTAAGGCATTTTCAAAAGAGTCAATTTTTGAGAAAAATTGCTGGACTAACCCCTTACAATATTTTCAAGTTTTGGACAAACATTTTATAATTTCGATTTTCTTCAAAACTGCAGGAAACGTTGCTTAGAGCCCATAGAGGATATTCCTTGAATTTGACCTTGAATGCTAATCTGGAAAATGAAATATGAAATTTATAAAATTTAAGATTTTCAGGACAAAGTCAAATGTTTGGCCAAAATTTCCACTTTTTCTTGGAAATAGGTTCCAAACGGGCTAAATATTAATAAAGGGTCATTTCTAAGGCATTTTCAAAAGAGTCAATTTTTGAGAAAAATTGCTGGACTAACCCCTTACAATATTTTCAAGTTTTGGACAAACATTTTATAATTTCGATTTTCTTCAAAACTGCAGGAAACGTTGCTTAGAGCCCATAGAGGATATTCCTTGAATTTGACCTTGAATGCTAATCTGGAAAATGAAATATGAAATTTATAAAACTTAAGATTTTCAGGACAAAGTCAAATGTTTGGCCAAAATTTCCACTTTTTCTTGGAAATAGGTTCCAAACGGGCTAAATATTCATAAAGGGTCATTTCTAAGGCATTTTCAAAAAAGTAAATTTTTGAGAAAAATTGCTGGACTAACCCCTTACAATATTTTCAAGTTTTAGACAAACATTTTATAATTTCGATTTTCTTCAAAACTGCAGGAAACGTTGCTTAGAGCCCATAGAGGATATTCCTTGAATTTGACCTTGAATGCTAATCTGGAAAATGAAATATGAAATTTATAAAATTTAAGATTTTCAGGACAAAGTCAAATGTTTGGCCAAAATTTCCACTTTTTCTTGGAAATAGGTTCCAAACGGGCTAAATATTCATAAAGGGTCATTTCTAAGGCATTTTCAAAAGAGTCAATTTTTGAGAAAAATTGCTGGACTAACCCCTTACAATATTTTCAAGTTTTGGACAAACATTTTATAATTTCGATTTTCTTCAAAACTGCAGGAAACGTTGCTTAGAGCCCATAGAGGATATTCCTTGAATTTGACCTTGAATGCTTATCTGGGAAATGAAATATGAAATTTATAAAATTTAAGATTTTCAGGACAAAGTCAAATGTTTGGCCAAAATTTCCACTTTTTCTTGGAAATAGGTTCCAAACGGGCTAAATATTAATAAAGGGTCATTTCTCAGGCATTTTCAAAAAAGTCAATTTTTGAGACAAATTGCTGGACTAACCCCTTACAATATTTTCAAGTTTTGGACAAACATTTTATAATTTCGATTTTCTTCAAAACTGCAGGAAACGTTGCTTAGAGCCCATAGAGGATATTCCTTGAATTTGACCTTGAATGCTTATCTGGGAAATGAAATATGAAATTTATAAAATTTAAGATTTTCAGGACAAAGTCAAATGTTTGGCCAAAATTTCCACTTTTTCTTGGAAATAGGTTCCAAACGGGCTAAATATTCATAAAGGGTCATTTCTCAGGCATTTTCAAAAAAGTCAATTTTTGAGACAAATTGCTGGACTAACCCCTTACAATATTTTCAAGTTTTGGACAAACATTTTATAATTTCGATTTTCTTCAAAACTGCAGGAAACGTTGCTTAGAGCCCATAGAGGATATTCCTTGAATTTGACCTTGAATGCTAATCTGGAAAATGAAATATGAAATTTATAAAATTTAAGATTTTCAGGACAAAGTCAAATGTTTGGCCAAAATTTCCACTTTTTCTTGGAAATAGGTTCCAAACGGGCTAAATATTCATAAAGGGTCATTTCTAAGGCATTTTCAAAAAAGTAAATTTTTGAGAAAAATTGCTGGACTAACCCCTTACAATATTTTCAAGTTTTGGACAAACATTTTATAATTTCGATTTTCTTCAAAACTGCAGGAAACGTTGCTTAGAGCCCATAGAGGATATTCCTTGAATTTGACCTTGAATGCTAATCTGGAAAATGAAATATGAAATTTATAAAATTTAAGATTTTCAGGACAAAGTCAAATGTTTGGCCAAAATTTCCACTTTTTCTTGGAAATAGGTTCCAAACGGGCTAAATATTCATAAAGGGTCATTTCTAAGGCATTTTCAAAAAAGTCAATTTTTGAGAAAAATTGCTGGACTAACCCCTTACAATATTTTCAAGTTTTGGACAAACATTTTATAATTTCGATTTTCTTCAAAACTGCAGGAAACGTTGCTTAGAGCCCATAGAGGATATTCCTTGAATTTGACCTTGAATGCTTATCTGGGAAATGAAATATGAAATTTATAAAATTTAAGATTTTCAGGACAAAGTCAAATGTTTGGCCAAAATTTCCACTTTTTCTTGGAAATAGGTTCCAAACGGGCTAAATATTCATAAAGGGTCATTTCTAAGGCATTTTCAAAAAAGTCAATTTTTGAGAAAAATTGCTGGACTAACCCCTTACAATATTTTCAAGTTTTGGACAAACATTTTATAATTTCGATTTTCTTCAAAACTGCAGGAAACGTTGCTTAGAGCCCATAGAGGATATTCCTTGAATTTGACCTTGAATGCTTATCTGGGAAATGAAATATGAAATTTATAAAATTTAAGATTTTCAGGACAAAGTCAAATGTTTGGCCAAAATTTCCACTTTTTCTTGGAAATAGGTTCCAAACGGGCTAAATATTCATAAAGGGTCATTTCTCAGGCAAAATTTCCACTTTTTCTTGGAAATAGGTTCCAAACGGGCTAAATATTCATAAAGGGTCATTTCTAAGGCATTTTCAAAAGAGTCAATTTTTGAGAAAAATTGCTGGACTAACCCCTTACAATATTTTCAAGTTTTGGACAAACATTTTATAATTTCGATTTTCTTCAAAACTGCAGGAAACGTTGTTTAGAGCCCATAGAGGATATTCCTTGAATTTGACCTTGAATGCTAATCTGGAAAATGAAATATGAAATTTATAAAATTTAAGATTTTCAGGACAAAGTCAAATGTTTGGCCAAAATTTCCACTTTTTCTTGGAAATAGGTTCCAAACGGGCTAAATATTAATAAAGGGTCATTTCTAAGGCATTTTCAAAAAAGTCAATTTTTGAGAAAAATTGCTGGACTAACCCCTTACAATATTTTCAAGTTTTGGACAAACATTTTATAATTTCGATTTTCTTCAAAACTGCAGGAAACGTTGCTTAGAGCCCATAGAGGATATTCCTTGAATTTGACCTTGAATGCTAATCTGGAAAATGAAATATGAAATTTATAAAATTTAAGATTTTCAGGACAAAGTCAAATGTTTGGCCAAAATTTCCACTTTTTCTTGGAAATAGGTTCCAAACGGGCTAAATATTAATAAAGGGTCATTTCTAAGGCATTTTCAAAAAAGTCAATTTTTGAGAAAAATTGCTGGACTAACCCCTTACAATATTTTCAAGTTTTGGACAAACATTTTATAATTTCGATTTTCTTCAAAACTGCAGGAAACGTTGCTTAGAGCCCATAGAGGATATTCCTTGAATTTGACCTTGAATGCTTATCTGGGAAATGAAATATGAAATTTATAAAATTTAAGATTTTCAGGACAAAGTCAAATGTTTGGCCAAAATTTCCACTTTTTCTTGGAAATAGGTTCCAAACGGGCTAAATATTAATAAAGGGTCATTTCTAAGGCATTTTCAAAAAAGTCAATTTCCCTTACAATATTTTCAAGTTTTGGACAAACATTTTATAATTTCGATTTTCTTCAAAACTGCAGGAAACGTTGTTTAGAGCCCATAGAGGATATTCCTTGAATTTGACCTTGAATGCTAATCTGGAAAATGAAATATGAAATTTATAAAATTTAAGATTTTCAGGACAAAGTCAAATGTTTGGCCAAAATTTCCACTTTTTCTTGGAAATAGGTTCCAAACGGGCTAAATATTAATAAAGGGTCATTTCTAAGGCATTTTCAAAAAAGTCAATTTTTGAGAAAAATTGCTGGACTAACCCCTTACAATATTTTCAAGTTTTGGACAAACATTTTATAATTTCGATTTTCTTCAAAACTGCAGGAAACGTTGCTTAGAGCCCATAGAGGATATTCCTTGAATTTGACCTTGAATGCTAATCTGGAAAATGAAATATGAAATTTATAAAATTTAAGATTTTCAGGACAAAGTCAAATGTTTGGCCAAAATTTCCACTTTCTCTTGGTAATAGGTTCCAAACGGGCTAAATTTTCATAAGGAGTCATTACTAAGGCATTTTCAATAAGTCAATTTTTGAGAAAAATTGCTGGACTAACTAACCCCTTACAATATTTTCAAGTTTTGGACAAACATTTTATAATTTCGATTTTCTTCAAAACTGCAGGAAACGTTGCTTAGAGCCCATAGAGGATATTCCTTGAATTTGACCTTGAATGCTAATCTGGAAAATGAAATATGAAATTTATAAAATTTAAGATTTTCAGGACAAAGTCAAATGTTTGGCCAAAATTTCCACTTTTTCTTGGAAATAGGTTCCAAACGGGCTAAATATTAATAAAGGGTCATTTCTAAGGCATTTTCAAAAAAGTCAATTTTTGAGAAAAATTGCTGGACTAACCCCTTACAATATTTTCAAGTTTTGGACAAACATTTTATAATTTCGATTTTCTTCAAAACTGCAGGAAACGTTGCTTAGAGCCCATAGAGGATATTCCTTGAATTTGACCTTGAATGCTTATCTGGGAAATGAAATATGAAATTTATAAAATTTAAGATTTTCAGGACAAAGTCAAATGTTTGGCCAAAATTTCCACTTTTTCTTGGAAATAGGTTCCAAACGGGCTAAATATTAATAAAGGGTCATTTCTAAGGCATTTTCAAAAAAGTCAATTTCCCTTACAATATTTTCAAGTTTTGGACAAACATTTTATAATTTCGATTTTCTTCAAAACTGCAGGAAACGTTGCTTAGAGCCCATAGAGGATATTCCTTGAATTTGACCTTGAATGCTAATCTGGAAAATGAAATATGAAATTTATAAAATTTAAGATTTTCAGGACAAAGTCAAATGTTTGGCCAAAATTTCCACTTTTTCTTGGAAATAGGTTCCAAACGGGCTAAATATTAATAAAGGGTCATTTCTAAGGCATTTTCAAAAAAGTCAATTTTTGAGAAAAATTGCTGGACTAACCCCTTACAATATTTTCAAGTTTTGGACAAACATTTTATAATTTCGATTTTCTTCAAAACTGCAGGAAACGTTGCTTAGAGCCCATAGAGGATATTCCTTGAATTTGACCTTGAATGCTAATCTGGAAAATGAAATATGAAATTTATAAAATTTAAGATTTTCAGGACAAAGTCAAATGTTTGGCCAAAATTTCCACTTTCTCTTGGTAATAGGTTCCAAACGGGCTAAATTTTCATAAGGAGTCATTACTAAGGCATTTTCAATAAGTCAATTTTGAGAAAAATTGCTGGACTAACTAACCCCTTACAATATTTTCAAGTTTTGGACAAACATTTTATAATTTCGATTTTCTTCAAAACTGCAGGAAACGTTGCTTAGAGCCCATAGAGGATATTCCTTGAATTTGACCTTGAATGCTAATCTGGAAAATGAAATATGAAATTTATAAAATTTAAGATTTTCAGGACAAAGTCAAATGTTTGGCCAAAATTTCCACTTTTTCTTGGAAATAGGTTCCAAACGGGCTAAATATTAATAAAGGGTCATTTCTAAGGCATTTTCAAAAAAGTCAATTTTTGAGAAAAATTGCTGGACTAACCCCTTACAATATTTTCAAGTTTTGGACAAACATTTTATAATTTCGATTTTCTTCAAAACTGCAGGAAACGTTGCTTAGAGCCCATAGAGGATATTCCTTGAATTTGACCTTGAATGCTTATCTGGGAAATGAAATATGAAATTTATAAAATTTAAGATTTTCAGGACAAAGTCAAATGTTTGGCCAAAATTTCCACTTTTTCTTGGAAATAGGTTCCAAACGGGCTAAATATTAATAAAGGGTCATTTCTAAGGCATTTTCAAAAAAGTCAATTTCCCTTACAATATTTTCAAGTTTTGGACAAACATTTTATAATTTCGATTTTCTTCAAAACTGCAGGAAACGTTGCTTAGAGCCCATAGAGGATATTCCTTGAATTTGACCTTGAATGCTAATCTGGAAAATGAAATATGAAATTTATAAAATTTAAGATTTTCAGGACAAAGTCAAATGTTTGGCCAAAATTTCCACTTTTTCTTGGAAATAGGTTCCAAACGGGCTAAATATTAATAAAGGGTCATTTCTAAGGCATTTTCAAAAAAGTCAATTTTTGAGAAAAATTGCTGGACTCCCTTACAATATTTTCAAGTTTTGGACAAACATTTTATAATTTCGATTTTCTTCAAAACTGCAGGAAACGTTGCTTAGAGCCCATAGAGGATATTCCTTGAATTTGACCTTGAATGCTTATCTGGGAAATGAAATATGAAATTTATAAAATTTAAGATTTTCAGGACAAAGTCAAATGTTTGGCCAAAATTTCCACTTTTTCTTGGAAATAGGTTCCAAACGGGCTAAATATTAATAAAGGGTCATTTCTAAGGCATTTTCAAAAAAGTCAATTTTTGAGAAAAATTGCTGGTATAACCCCTTACAATATTTTCAAGTTTTGGACAAACATTTTATAATTTCGATTTTCTTCAAAACTGCAGGAAACGTTGCTTAGAGCCCATAGAGGATATTCCTTGAATTTGACCTTGAATGCTAATCTGGAAAATGAAATATGAAATTTATAAAATTTAAGATTTTCAGGACAAAGTCAAATGTTTGGCCAAAATTTCCACTTTTTCTTGGAAATAGGTTCCAAACGGGCTAAATATTAATAAAGGGTCATTTCTAAGGCATTTTCAAAAAAGTCAATTTTTGAGAAAAATTGCTGGACTAACCCCTTACAATATTTTCAAGTTTTGGACAAACATTTTATAATTTCGATTTTCTTCAAAACTGCAGGAAACGTTGCTTAGAGCCCATAGAGGATATTCCTTGAATTTGACCTTGAATGCTAATCTGGAAAATGAAATATGAAATTTATAAAATTTAAGATTTTCAGGACAAAGTCAAATGTTTGGCCAAAATTTCCACTTTCTCTTGGTAATAGGTTCCAAACGGGCTAAATTTTCATAAGGAGTCATTACTAAGGCATTTTCAATAAGTCAATTTTTGACAAAAATTGCAGGACTAACCCCTTACAATATTTTCAAGTTTTGGACAAACATTTTATAATTTCGATTTTCTTCCAAACTGCAGGAAACGTTGCTTAGAGCCCATAGAGGATATTCCTTGAATTTGACCTTGAATGCTAATCTGGGAAATGAAATATG